>CM067512.1:7696967-8019467 GCA_034509495.1 Acestrorhynchus altus | reverse complement strand
CAACAACAACAGTTTGAGGTCCCTAATGGGGTCTTGTGATAATCCATCCCATGCAGCTTTAATATTCTCACTCGCTTCTTACAGATTTTGCGCAGAGTTAGAGTGTTGATGGCACGTCCAATAGTATCCCACACATGTTCAGTTGAGGATAGGCCTGGTGATGCGGCTTTTGCAATAGTGCACACAAGGATTTGTTGGTCATCTCCACCAAAACAAAAGTGGGACCTGCTGCTATTTTAAATGACCCCATGACAGTCTGGCATGACACCATTGTGGGCTTTGTAGATCTAGTGATGAGGGCAATCGTGCTGTACTGCACGTAGTCCTGTGTTGTGTATGTGTCTGCCAGTGGCACTGGCACTAATAGGATGACTCATGGAGAGCATCATTGCTCACTGAATGTCTACGATCATGGCTGTTGGATCACTCTGCACATGTTGAACAATCCATGGCAAAAGATCTTACCAACACTACAGAACAAGTCTAATGGAAAGCAGGCACAAGGAGATGGCCTGACGTAATCAGTCAGGTACAGTGATGGCACGTGCTTGCCTAGGTCACGTGGGCAGCCGAGTGTGAAACCTGAATCTTTCACGTCTCACAGTGTAAAACCTACCCACCGATTTATTATCTTGTGGCTTATATATATTATTTCATCTCCTAGAGAAATGATATATGAAGAGAAATGACTCTCCTCCCCCTGTGGCCACCTTTTCAGTTTCTTGACAAAACCATTATTTGTAACAAATTAGCTGGATTTTATTTTTCTCTTAGTGCATCAAATCTCTCTCTCTCTCTCTCTCTCTCTCTCTCTCTCTCTCTCTCTCTCAATATCTTTCTTTTTTTTCTGACTCCATGAGAGAGGCAGATTTGGTCGGAGTAGCTCCAGGTGTTTCCTGTTCTCCCTCTGATCTCTTCTTTCCTCTGTCATTTCTCCTGGCCATCTCTCTGGGCTCTCTCTGGACTCTCTCTGGCAGGCCAGAAAACAATGCCTTATTTAATCAGAGCAGTTCTGGGAAAGGCTGATGATGTGAGGCGGCCGGCAGGTCATGGACAGCTTCGGTCAGCCTGGAATTTGTGTTGCTTTTGTGGGCCTCTTTGTGCATCCTGTTTGTGTGTGTGTGTGAGTGTGAGTGTGTGAGTGTGCGTGCTACCTTGACTTTTCAGAAGCATTCATTATTATTACAGACTAAAGCACGACTGGACTGATCAGGGTGGGGTGAGAGGTTTGATATCCAGATTCAGCAGAATCACTCTTTGTCCGGTTTAGGTTTATGTCCAGATTATGGTTATGGAGCTTTAGGAGTTCCATAACTTGCTTTTAAACTGTCTTCCACATGCCACCTGCCATAATTTGTTAGCTGGGATCCTTTCTGGTTTGACTGTGCTCAGTCAGATCATGTACCTGCAGGGTGTTTGTTTGCTCTGATCTAAATCAGTAATAGAGTTTGTAGACTTGGGCAGTTTTCACAAATGTATCACGTCAAACCATGTGAGAACATCTGGAGGAGCAAGATAGTACTGTACATGAAGGAGGAAGGTTCTGTGGTCTGGTTCTGCGTTAACTGCTTAGGTCGATCCAGTTCTACCAGACCAAACATAACAACTGACCTATGTTTTACAATTTCTAGGGTAAGAAATGTAAGCTAAAGTATTTGGCATTGGATCTGTTCGTGGACCAGGTCTTGAAATGTCTGGGCCCTTGCAGATCCAGCTGAGTACATCAGCATGTGTAAAGCAGCAAAAGATGTGTGTGAGTAGAGATCTGAGTAGAGACAGGTGGCTCAGGTGATTGGTTGAGGAAAGGGGGAGTTGCATTTAAGTCTCCTGGTAGAACTTTTGCTCAGGCTTTCAGTTCTGTGTTTGCATGCTTACTGCTTCTCATAAAGCAAAGAACACCTGGCTGCACAAAGCATTTTGATGAAATTTGCAGAGAACACCTGGTAGTTGGGTCTATCAAGGTCAGATTATTTTCTCACCCCGAACAAAGCACTCCAGTTTGTTTGGGACTGGATTGAGACCACCTCTCCTCAAGGGTCTCAGACGGGTGTTTTGGTCTGCGTCCACATCCCATTACTGTATTCACACCTGCCCAACTGAATCGGACCAAGGGTGAACAAGAACCAGATTCAGGTCATTTTCAGACCAATTGCAGGACCAGTGTTTCCCAAACTTGGTCCTTGGTCCCTGTTAAATCAGGGAAATGCTAAAACCTCCACTAGAAGTAGAAATAGAACCTGAAAACAAGCTAAAAGAATTGTGGAAGCACATGGAGGCTACGATGTAGCCTGCAAAAGTCTGCAAATATATAGTTGTTCATTTTTGAGTTATTCTTGAATTCTGTTCTTGAAGTTGGTGCTGCTGGTAGTAAAGCCATAATATCTCCTACAAAATGAATCTTCATTCATATGTTCTGGGAAAGATGACCCATCGAATTGAGAGCATTCCGACATCAGTTGCATGCCTTTCTTCAAAACCAGTCTGTGTGATAGGGAGATGCCTACATAGGTGACTACAGGACGTAGGAATATCATGCAAAGTTTGTGAGTGAGCTTGATAACCTTGGATCGGATCACGGTCTGGATTTTCAGGATTTAAAAATGTCCTTACTTTCTTTTCCAGCAACTTCTCGAGGGGATTTTTCCGAAGCATCATATCCCCCTGTCATACAGTGCTTCCAGTGCTGGAATGGTAAAGGCTAGCATCTGCTTCCTACAAGTCAAATGAAGCAAGCCACTGTATCTTTTCGAACTGCTGTCAAAGCAACGTCATTGGACAGCTGAATACACTTAGAGCAGAATCTAACTTCCAGTTGTGTTACATCAGCCAACAGACACTCGTGCTGGCTAGCGACACTCTAAGTGATGGGAAAGAGAGCGTGGCCAATTATACTCTCTGGAACTCCCAACAAAGGACTTCTGTGGAACCTGCATTCTCACATTCAGTGTAAACAAGGCTTTGTGAGATTGACCTCACAACAGCACAAGATAAGATGAGCCTTTATTTGTCCCAATTTGCAAAGGAATAGCAAGGGATAGTAAGGCACTCACTCCAAGAAAAAAGATAATAGAGAAATGCACAGTGCAGTATAAAGATTATTTACAGATTTGCAGATTATTTACACACATTTGCACTCGGGGAGAAATATTGCACATTGTTATGTTATATGGCGAAAACGAGTCCAGTAATATGTGGAGTTAAGTGTGTGTGTCGGTGGTCTGCTGAGAGCGATGCATCTCGAAGGCTATTCTGTTGCTGTCGTAAAAGTTTGTTTGTTTACCGAACGGAGGAGCCAGAGATTACGCCCATATAAAGTGTACGGATGAACAGACCACGACGAAACACACAAGCGTCTCACCACTGTCGCGTTATAAGCTCGTATCTCCAAAATAGCAAAACATTAAAACTTTCAGTGGGATTCGGTTTTTAAAATAATTAACTAAGACCAAGTAATGTCAAAAACGAGAGCAACAATGGAGGTACAGTGACAGTGTAGTCATGTTTATTTTGGTTGCCATGTACAACCAACACTAGAGCAGCATAAGGTCAAGTCGGCTGACAACTATGGTTTCTTGTGGTAATATATCAGTATCAGGATATTGTGTTTTGCAGTACTGTGTCAATTATCACTGTAATCTCAAAGTATTTTATGCATTTTATGGCGTTTTTATACTCTGTAAGGATTTCACCCTACAGTACTACAATATAAAACTGTAACCTGTATAGTATGATACATATTGTATTGCCATATTGTTTCTAATACACAGCCCTTCAGAAAACTCTCGCAGTATGGGTTGGTTTGTTAAATGCACACCCTTTATTTTCACGACATCCTCTGTGCTCTGGACCTGGTTCTGTACTGGAAAACCCCTGTCCTAACACACCTAATCCAACTAATCAGATAATGAACAGGCACTTCCAGAGGTGGTGTGTGTGTGTGTGTGTGTGTAAGAGCAGAGGAAACACTAAAATGTGCAGGAAGGGGGTACTTCAGGACCAGGATCAGGAACCACTTCCCTACAGTGTTTCTTATTGCTGGATAAAACGTGCTTTGGTTCTGTCGGACGGTCTAGATTGCATTCTCATTGGGCTTTCTTTGTTTTGCAGACAGACCAGCAGTACGCCAACAGCGTGGCTGATAACCTCAAGCACCTGTGAGTATATCATTCAGCATTCCTACTGTGGGACTGTTTCAGGTTTTGACTCCCATTTTCATAAAGCGGCTGTTTTTATTTGTTTTGGTTTCCATATTTTAGGATAATGACATTGAAGTGAAGACATCGAAAGTCCAACATTCTTCGTAACACAACTGACTGACTTAAACGCATTGATGAGGCCAGATATTTCTGTACCTTTTAGCTTTTTAATGTCCTTACCAATACATTTTTGTATTTTTTTAGGGGGGCTTTTTTTAAGACTGCATATGTTTTGAATTATACTCCTCTATCAAATGTAAAATAAGAACAAAAATCATAAATACTAAACAGGACAAATGCAATAACATCCTGATGTTGTTCACTTTTTTGAATTTTTGAATTTTTTTGAACAGATCTTGATGGTGAAACAGGCATTCTAATGAAATTATTTAGCCTTTAGTTTATTTTTGTTCATAATTTCATTAAAAGCTTTTTTTTTCCAACATATTTTTTCTTTTTTTTTTATTACTTTTGTTTCTGTTGATGTTATTTTGTTATTATAATTATTATTGTTATTTTAAACACTTTTTCTCAGATGAAATTTCTCAGTAAGGAATTTAAAGCACATTGTGCAAAGAGATAATTGGGCACTCAGAGCTGCTCCCACCCTGGGATCTCTGGAGGTGACTCTGAATCTGGATTCCTGTTGCTGGAGTGAATCAGTGAACCATTATTAACCAAACATAATTACCGTTAAGTTTTCATCATTTTTCTGGATGCAAGTTCCTCTTACCATCTACTTGTTTAGATGAGTACTGCCAGTAGAATTGGACTCTTTGAAGCAGGTAAACATGAACCTACTGACACCATGCCTAATTCCAGGTGTGGGCAAGAGAAGGTATTAAAAGCCCCCCGCCCACCCCCCCACCCACCCCCTAGCTGTGAAGCAGTGGTACTGCGTTCTCTCTTGTTGCTGAATGCAGTCAAATCCTCACTGCAAAACTTTAAAATCTAGTAGAAAGCTTTCCCTGTAGAGACAGTTGCTCCAACAAATGCAGGCTAAACTCTTTTTAATAATCTTACTGTTGCTGTCAAATCACTTTATCATGTAACACTGTAGCTCAGCTTCACTGCTTTCTGCTTACATTTCCGCTGGAAATGAAGATTGAGTACACACACACACACTCACACACACACAAACACAACAAACAGTTGTGACTTGTGAACTTTTCTTTTGTGCATTTGTGGTGAACGAGGGCTGAAAACAACACTAAGGAGAGACAGGAGGGAGAGGGGTAACTCCTCTGGGGGGCAAGAGGCTCCCTTTTCACTCTGCTAAGGAAACGTCTCCTGGTCTAATGGCCCGTAGCACAGTGTGTGTGTGTGTGTGTGTGTGTGTGTGTGTGTGTGTGTGTGTGTGTGTGTGTGTGTGTGTGTGCATGCACGCATGTGTGTGTGTGGTTTCGGGTGTGTTGAATTTTCACACAGTTTTCAACATATTTGTACACTTATGTGTTCTGCATCTTCCAGATGTGAATAGTAGAACATCTGTTATGAATAGAGGAACACACTCAGAGAATAATCAGGTTCTTGCTGTAAACAAATCTGGAAACTCATTTTTGGTGTCTAAGTGTGTGTGTGTGTGTGTGTGTGTGTGTGTGTGTGTGTGTGTGTGTGTGTGTGTGTGTGTGTGTGTGGGGCGCATGCGTATGATGTGCATGGGGTGTGTTTACTGCTCATTCATGGTGTATGTAGGAAAATGCTCTGTCACTTCTAGTTCAGTAGACGTGCCTGTTGCCCCGGCAACCAAGCCTCCCCACATGCTTCTGCATACAGTATTACCATACTTTCTCTCTCACTCTCTCTCTCTCTCTCTCTCTCTCTATTTCTCTCAGTCTCTCTATCTCTCTCGCATCTCTCTCACTCTTCCCTTTTTTACTTACTTATTTTATGTGGTCTTGTCATTATTACATTGTGTATGTCTGTGTCCCATCACCCCCTCACTGCTCCCCACCTTTGTCACTCAGGTTCTCTCTCTCTCTCTCTCTCTCTCTCTCTCTCTCTCTCTCTCTCTCTCATGCTTGCTCTGTATCTTATTATTCATATATAATTAAAAACAAAACTTAAGGAAAAAAGATACATGTAAGCCTGTGTATGTCTCTTTCTCTTTGGAAGGGTCAGTAGATTTAGGGTATGGAGGGTACATGGTCAGTAGTGTTGGGGTATGGAGGAATGTGTAGTGGATAATGTAGTTGGTCTATTGAGGGTAACGTTAGGATTTTGTAGGGTTGTGGTATGGAGGGTACTGGCAGGGGTTAGTAGATTTGGTGTACTAATGGGGTCAATAGATTAGAGGTATTCAGGGCACTAGTAGGGATCAGTAGGTTTGGGATAGTTAAGGTAGTGGTAGGGGTCAGTAGATTACAGGTGTAGAGAGTACTAGTAGGGGTCAGTAGATTTGTGGTATAGAGGGTAATGGTAGGAATGAGTAGATGTGGGATATTGAGGGTTCTGGTGAGAGTCGATATATTAGGGGTATTGAAGGTACTGGCAGGGGTCAAAATTTTAGGGGTATGGATGGTATTGGGAGGGGTTAGTAACCTTGGAGTATGGTTGGCAAGAGTGTGGAGAACTTGTACTAGTACTAACTCTCTCTCTCTCTCTCTCTCTCTCTATCTCTCCCAGATTTCCTGGGGAGATCCAGTCAGGTTTGTTAGAGATTATCTCTCCATCAGTCCATTTCTACCCAGACTTCTCCAACCTCAAAGAGTCATTTGGTGACCCCAAGGAACGTGTAAGGTAATTAAACCAGACCACATGCAAGTGTGTGTGTGTGTGTGTGTGTGTGTGTGTTTAGGGTTTTGTCCTTGGCTGACACTCTGATATCATTGTGTGTGTTTTCTGTATGCCTGTTTGATTTAAGGCCCCACTGCACACCGGGTCACTTTAGGAAACCTCAGTCAGGGATATTCACACACACACACACACACACACACACACACACACACACACACACACACACACACACACAAACAAAGCAAATTTGGAGAGAAACAGGGAGGCATAAACCATAATAGAACCTACTGAACCACTTTAACCTTCTGTATCTTTGCTGGCACATACATTAATTCACTCTCACACACACACACACACACACACACACACACACACACACACACACACACACACACACACACACACACATACCCTTACTATCCTAGCATTAATAAAACTGTTCTATTAAAATGTAAATAAATAAATTGTAAAATGACTAATTGTACTTTAGAAATAGGCTCAGTAGAAATGTAAAATGGAGGTGTGTTTATTAAAGTGGATTCAAGCAGAAATGCAGATTTTTACACACCATTCTTAAGCAAAAATATATTTCATACACTGTTTTTATTTTTCCTTTGTCAATGTTTTTGTGATATGTTCATCTTCTTTAATAGAGATGTACACACGACTCTACAATGTTCCCTGTGATTCAACTTACTGGGCAGTGAAATATAATTATAAAATGTGGTAAATAAAAGTATTCTCTTTTGTGTTCAGCAAATTAATAAAACATTAGAGTTTCTTCAGAAAATGCATTTATATTTATATTGCTGCATTTATATTTGCTCTTTATGCAGCTAAGTGGCACAATTAGACCAAACAGTCTGGAGTTGGAATGGTGTTGATGACTTTAAGATAAGATCGTCCTTTGTTAGTCCCGTAGTGGGAAAATTCACATTATCGCAGCAACAAAGAGAGAGCAAAGTACTCAGTACAGTAAATAAAGTGTAGTATAGTGTAAACAGTATAGTATCTACAATATTAATAATATAAAAAATAAACAAATTAAAGAAACAAGTGAAGAAAAATATTGTCCGGCTGCTGCAGAAAAGGCAAGGTAAACACAGGGTAATTTCTTTAACAGAATTAAACCGAAACACAAGACAACACGATGAGCAGACAACACACTGACAAGGACAGACTGAGACAAAGGACTAAATAGGCAGACTGACAAGGACAGATCACAGTGACAAAGACAGGAGCAGCGCTACACATGAGACACATGGTGTAAGCGCTAAAGGCGGGGTGGAGCAAGGGCAGAGGCAAGACCAAACAATACAGAGACGTGCTAAAAGCACGTGGGGAACCAAAACAAAACAGAACAATGACAGGAAGGGACAGACAGGGGAGACACACTGGACAGAAATGTGACAAATATATACAGATCATATACAGATAATTGCATTTAGAAAAACTCTAATAGTGTGTGCCGTCTAAGTGTGTGTCTGTGGTCTGCTGAGAGCAGTGCTGGTTGTAGAGTCTAAAACCAGCAGGAAGGAAGGACCTACAATTCTGCTCCTTCTCACACTTAGGGTGAAGCAGCCTGTCACTGAAGGAGCTGCCCAGTGCTGCTAGAGTCTCATGCATGGGATGGGAGTCATACTCCAGCATGGATGGCAACTGTGCTAATATCCTTCTGTCTCCCACCACCTGCACTGGGTCTAAAGGGCTTCCCAGGACTCTTATTCTTAATGAGTTTGTTCAGGCTCTTCCTGTCTGCTGATGAAATACTGCTGCTCCAGCAGACCACACCATAAATGATGGTAGATGCCTTCACTGTGTCAAAGAAGGTCCTCAGGAGTGCTCCCTGCATTCCAAATGACCTTAGTTTTCTCAGTAAGGAGAGTCTGCTGTGGCCTCTTTTGTAAAGTGCAGTGGTGTAAACTGACCAGTCAGTCCAGTTTGGTCTTTAAGTGAACACCCAGGTACTTATGAGAGTCCACTCTCTCAATGTCCATTCCCTGGATGTTCATTGATGGAGGGGTGTGTCTGCACCTGCGGAAGTCCACCACCCTTTCTTTGGTCTTCCGTGTGTTTATCTGGAGGTGGTTCTGTAGATACCAGATAGCAGTCCACAAAGTCTCCTCAAGATTTATTTAATTAATTATTGGTCATCAGAGATCTTCTGGGGGTGACAGGTTGGTGAGCTGTACCTGAAAAGTGAGAAGTGAAACGGTGCCAGGACTGCTCCTTGAGCGGCCTGTACTGCTGACCGCCTTGTCTGAAAGTCGGTCTCATGCCCTGACACATACTGTGTGAACTGGTGAGGTAGTCAAGTATCCAGTTAGACAGGTGATTGTCCAAACCAACATGTTCACGCTTGTTCTTCAGCAGCCCTGGCTGTATGGTGTTTAAGGCACTAGAGAAGTCGAAGAAGGTGATTCTCACAGTGTTCCCAGGGTTCTCCAGGTGAGAAAGAGCTGTGTGCAGAAGATAGATGACAGTGTTATCCACCCTGGGAAACTGAAGAGGGTCCATGGATGCACTCACCAGAGAGCAGAGATGTGTAAGGACCCAGTGACTTCATCAGATGAGAAGTCAATGCCACTGGCCTGTAGCTGTTCAGGTCATTTGGGTGCTGCATTTTTGGTACCGGAACCACAGAAGATGTTTTCCACAGCTGTGGGTCTCTTCCCAACTTCAGGCTCATGTTGAACATGTGCTCAACTACAACGCAGAGCTGATCTGCACAGGACTTGAGGAGCCTGTGAGCTATTTTATACAGTTGGACATGGTATGCAGGAAGATGGGAGCAGAACATTTTAAATGACATTACAATGTAGTTACCATAATGAACCAAATCAAGCTACTTTTATAAATACAAATCATCCACAGGACCTTCTAGTCTATTCTAGACAGGGTTGGGAATTCCGGTCTCGAAAAGCTGGAATCTTACATTCGTTTGTTGTTTGCATTTTCCTGCTCAAACACGTTTGATTCACCAGTTAATTTGCAAGTTTAATCATTGCGTTAGAACAGGGAAATCAGCAAAGTGAGACCCCAGCTCTCGGTACCCCTGGTTTAGACTGTCCCACTAGACGTCTGTACTTTAAACAAATGCTAAAAGTGTCAGATGCTGATTGGAGTAAACTGTTTTAATTGAACACAGTTTGTTTCACTTGCTGAAACAAAGCCGGATTGGATCACATCAGAAGTCCAGCCAGGAGAGCACTGATGAGCAAATCAGTCCTTCATTGACTAGACAGACCAATCAATCACACATCAAGCAGACAGACCAATCAATAGCAAATCAGACAAGAAGGGCGAAAATCCATTCTGGACGGGCACAGGCTCCTTTTAGGGTTGTTTTTTTTTGTGTTTTTTTGTTTTTTTTCCTCTTTCTCATTGGCCATTGCTGTTTCTGGCTCTGCTTGTTATCTGCACTTTCTCGTATTGATCATGTCAGCACTTTTTTTCTCTCCTAATCTTTATTTGGGGCAATTAAGAAAGCTGAAGCGGTTGTGTTTCATTTCTTTCGTTTTCATTGGGCGTGATAGCACTGCCTGAAGCTTTAGATTAACAGTCAGTTGGAGTGATAATTAGTGTTTGGTGGGATTACTCTTGAGTTATTTTGATGTTAGATAAAAATAATTGTGTTGTCAGTAAATGGATTGAGTCTAGGCACATCTGTGTAAAGTGTCCTCTTTAACAGTGCAATGTCCTTCAGAATTACTGCCCCCCCCCATGTTGAAGATAAGCTCCGCTCTGTGTCCAAATGTCTGTGGACACCCCTTCTAATGAATGCATTCAGCTACTTTTATGTTGCATCCATTGCTGACACAACTTGTAGAGAAGTACTGCCAATAGAATAGGACCTTTGACATCGAGATTAATGCCAAGAATTGTGGCGTGGAGCAATGGAACTGTGTTCTTTGGAATGATGGCGCTCCGACCAATATTTGTGTGATGAGGAGAGCGTGGTAATCATCCAACATCCTGACCTCACTAATTAATCAATAATCCTCACAGCAATGGTCCAAAATCTAGCTTTCCCTGGAACTGTACTGTGGACTCAGTTACTCCAACAAAAGCAGGATAAACTCTTTTAATACCCTTGACTTCAGAAGAAACAATGAACGAGATTTCCCAGTTCATGTGGTGTTTTAAAGGGCATTTGAAACACTCTTTTTGTTGTTTTTCAGTTTGAGCTCAGAGCGAGTGTGGAAGATCAATCAGACATTTAAACATTCAGTCTTTTTTCCTCGGTTTTATACCAAGAGTGCCAATACCTCAGTAACAATGTAGGACTGCAGGTCTGCAAAGTGTGAATCAGCACAGTGCAAACACAGTGGTGTGAAAAAGTCTTTGCCCCCTTCCTGATTTCCGGTATTTTTGCATGTTTGTCACACTTACGTGTTTCAGAAAACATCCAACCAATTTAAATATTAGTCAAAGACAACACAAGTAAACACAAAATGCAAATGCAGTTTTTAAATGAAGGTGTTTGTTATTAAGGGAGAATACCTACATGGCCCCGTGTGAAAAAGTGATTGCCCCCTAAACCTAATAACTGGTTTAACAACCAAGCGTTTGCGATAACTTGCAATGAGCCTTTTACAGCTTGTGGAGGAATTCTGGCCCACTCGTCTTTGCAGAATTGTTGTAATTCAGGTACATTAGAGGGTTTTCCAGCACGAATGGCCTTTTTTAGGTCATACCACAGCATCTCAATAGTATTCAGGTCAGGACTTTGACTAGGCCACTCCAAAGTCTTCATTTTGTTGTTCTTCAGCCATTCAGAGGTGGACTTGCTGGTGTGTTTTGGATCATTGTCCTGCTGCAGAACCAAAGTTCGTTTCAGCTTGAGGTCATGAACAGATGGTTGGACCGTTTGGTAGACAGCAGAATTTATAGTTCCATTTATCACAGCAAGTCTTCCTTGTCCTCTGGCAGCAAAACAGCCCCAGGCCTTCACACTACCACCACCATATTTTACTGTTGGTATAATTCTTAGTTACCAAAATAGTTCTTTTTCTGAAATGCAGTGTTATTTTTACGCCAGATGTAATGGGACACACCTTCAAAGAGTTCAACTTTTGTTTCATCGGTCCACAGAATGTTTTCCCAAAAGTCTTGGGGATCATCAAGAGGTGTTCTGGAAAACTTGAGATGAGCTTTAATGTTTTTTTTTTTGCTCAGCAGTGCTTTTCTTCTTGGACCTCTGCCACGCAGGCCATTTCTGCCCAGTCTCTTTCTGATGGTGGAGGCATGAACAGGACTTTTGCTTTAATTTTGCATGGCCTGCCACTCCTGGGAAAGTTCACCACTGTTCCATGTCTTCGCCATTTGTGGCTAATGGCTCTCACTGGGGTTTGCTGGATTCCCAAAGCTTTGGAAATGCCTTTATAACCCTTTCTAGACTGATAGATCAATTACTTACTCAATTACTTTCTTTCTCAGTTGTTCCTGAATTTCATTTCTTTGGATGTCCCATTTAAGTGATGTCTTGATTGAGAACAGGTGTGGCAATAATCAGGCCTGGCTGTGGCTAGAGCTAGTGTACTCAGGTGTGATAAACCAGTTACAGTATGTTTTAACAAGGGGGGCAATCACTTTATCCCAACAGGGCCATGAATAATAAACACCTTCATTTAAAAATTGCATTGTGACTATGCACTTTGACTAATATTTAAATTGGTTCGACGTTTTCCGAAACACGGTGTGACAAACATGCAAAAAAAAAAACAGGAAGTCACGAAGGGGGCAAACCCTTTTTCAGACCTGGGTGTACATCCATCCATGGTTAGGAAATGTGTCCCCTTAGGTCACAAACAGGTGACAAAGAACTCAAAATTTCAAAACAAACTTCAAAAATCATTATTCATGTGTCCTGTATTAGAAAATATAATAATAAAAAAAACAATAATACCGTGCAAAGGACAAAGAAAGCCACTGCTGTCCAAAAACACTGCCCAAGAGCCCAATTCACCGTGCTTCTGATCAAATGTCTCATAGACATTTGAGACAAAAGTGGAAATCATAGCTCAAAATCACAACACTGTGTTTAGAGCAAATCAGAGGAAAAAGAAAACCTCATCCCAAGTGCGAAGCATGATGGAGGGAGCATCAGGGTTTGCGTCTGCATTGCTGCCCCAGGGTCTGGACACAGAAGCCATTGAGTTAACAATTATTTCCAACATATTTCAAAACATTTAGCAGGAGAATGCAAGAGCAGCGGTCCATGACCGGAAGGTGAAGAGATGTTGGGTGATGCAACAAGACAGTTACCCACGACCCGAAGCATACCAGTAAATAAACTAGAAATGGATGAGAAAGACGATGTGTTATGGAGTAGCTAATTCCGAGTCCTGACCATCTTGAAATGCTGTGGCATGACCTAAAGAGTGGAATGCACTCAAGACATACCTGAAATATAGATGAACTCTTGCAGGGAGGAGTGGTCCCGAATTCCTCCTCAGTATGCAAATCATATTTGCAGCTACAATAAAGGTTTGCGGGGGATCTACAGCATAATTCAGCACAGATTAAATAAGCGCAGTGTAAATCAGCAAAGACTCAGTTACTATTAGTGGACAGTAATGTGAATAAATAAGGACACCCCATGACTTTTGTATTTTTTTAACATATTTAATCAAATGGACATTTACTCCCACATTTATTACTGCTTACTGCCTAAAATCAGAATCAGGTGCAGCACATCAGCTGCAAGTGATTAGACCTCAAACATTTGAGGGGATTTTGGAGGCGATTGTTTTATTTAAAAGACAGTAATTTGGATTGGTTTTGATTGTTGAAGAGAGTGGTATCACCATGGGGTGATTCAAAGAGCTCTCTGAAGCCTTCAGAAAGAGGGATATATGTGCATTTGCCAAAATGCAACTGGACATCCAAGCCGGTGTGTTTTACAGGCCAAAATAAACAAAGAGCGAGTAACAGAAAGCCCAGCTGTCTGAGAGCTGGGCCCAGGAACTCACAAAGGGGAAAGAGGCAGTCAGAGACAGCATGAAGAACTTTTTGTTCACCAGCATCCAAAACGGGCTCTTTCCAGGCCAAAGCCTTGATGCCAATACAGCCATGCTCTGGTGCTCAGAACAACTGCAAACACTGTTCGTCATGGCAATCCCATGTTCTTTTGTTTTTGAATGAGTGTGTCTGTTGTGTGTTGTTGCTGGGATCTGCATGTGATTTGCTAATTGATTCATACTCCCCCTGGAGGGCATGTCTTACTATAAGTGTTTGATTGCTTGTGAATGCGTACAGATGTAAAGTCTAATAGACTCAGCATCTCGCTTAAGGGCACATCTTACAAAAAGCAGGCCAGCTTCTCAATAGAGAGTTTGTCTGGCTTTTTATACTCAATATGTAAAAAAAAGTTTGTGTACATCCCTTCTAAGGAATGCATTCAGCTACTTGCATCCACGGACAAAGATGTGCAAATGTACACACAACATGTCTAGTCCCTGTAAAGATGTACTGCTAATAGAAGAGGATCTGTGTTCTCTGGAATGGTGTTAACATTGTGAGCACCTTTTTGTTTCTATATTGTCCATTTCACCTTTCACCCGGTTCTTCAATGGTCAGGACCCCACAGAGCAGGTATTGTTCGGGTGGTGGGTCTTTCTAAGCACTGCAGTGACACTGGTGTGTGTGTGGGTGTGTGTGTGTGTGTGTGTGTGTGTGTGTGTGTGTGTGTGTGTGTGTGTGGGTGTGGGTGTGTGTGGGTGTGTGTGTTTTTACAAGTGGTTCAGACACAGCAGTGCTGCTGGAGTGTTTAAACCCCTCACTGTCAGTGCTACACTAGGAATAGACCACCAACCAGAAATATCACCAACAGCATCCTATGGGCAGCACTGTGTGAGCCCTGACTTGAGGATGACCAAGACTCTCTGTGCAGAAAGAGATGAGCTTTTGTCTCTGATTTTACACCTAGAAGGTGGAACAACTAGGCAGGAGTGTCTAATATAGTGGGCAGTGAGTGGATATAGTGTTTAAGAACTCCAGCAGCACTGCTGTGTCTCATCCATTCATACAAGTGCAACGCATACTAACACACCCCCACCAAGTCAGTGTTACTGCACCACCACCCGCACAATACTTGCTCTCTGGTGGTCCTGTGGGGTTCTGACCATTAAAGATCAGGATGACAGGAGCTTAACAAAGTGCGCTGAGAAACAGATGGACTGGAGTCTGTAATTATACAAAGTGCTCCTGAATGATAAGTGGAGCTGAAAAATGGACAGTGAAAGGAGAAAGGAGGTGGTCATAATGGTTGATTGGTGTACATACAGTTCTTTGAAAAAGTCAGAGCCCTCTATTTATTTTTCCCCCAAGACAAAACAACTGTTTTAGAGTTCTTCATTTTCCAGGAGGTGTTTCTGAGAAGGTCTGATATAGGAAAGAGGAGAGTTAAAGGATGAATGAAAACAGGATTTTCCAAAAGTGGAGTTCAAGAAAACGAGGCTACTGACAAACCTGCAGCCATGAAAGACCTAGAAGACCACCAAAAAAAAAGCCCCTATCAGTTAAAGCTTTCATCTTTGAGAGAGAGGAGGAGCTCAAGCTCCACCATCACTTTAGATCTGAAAACATCCACAGGTGACACTGTGAGAAGATCACTCAGAGCTGTGGGTCTGAAAGGATGTGGAGCTGATCAAAAAGAAGAGCATGTACACATCAAACAAAGAAGCTGCTGGTGTTCTCAGAACAATGGACTGACTGGTCTGGTCTGGTCTGGTCTGACGGAACAACGTCATGGAATGTGTTTGGGATAGCTCAGATGAATCAGCAGTAAATGCTTCAACTTCTAAAATAGAACTTTAGAGGCGTGGAAAAATCTGGTGCAGATGTTGGTAGAACTATTGAAATCTCCTGTGTGGATTATTGGTTATTTTATTGGTCCATTCATCATGAAATTCTGATTGATAAAGAATAATATAATGTTAATATAAAGAATAACTGTAGATTCACAAACTGAAGAAAACTAAAAATGAACAAAAATGGAGACACATGGCTTTCATTGACAGTGATGATATTCTCTATATGTTCACCTCCATGCTGCTTCTATGTTGGAGACATGACAGGGCTGAGTTCATACATACCTGGTTAGTGTTCTGTGGTCTGTTCTGTGGTGTTAGTGGAAGCCTTCAGAACCATGTGTAGCACATCAGCAGGTATGTGCACAGTTACAATCACAACACAGCCAGTTGTCTACGGCAGATTAGATGTTCTGAATGTCAGTCTGAATTAATATTTGATAAATTACCCAGTCTCAGCACTTTGTGTTTTATCTCAGCTGAAGGCAATCAAACAAGGGCTCTGATTTGCTTTTCTTACAAGTTGTCGTCTGTGAACGTTTTGTTTGTTTTCCAGACTTCAACTTGACCCCCACTGTTCCTGTTCAGTGCCTTTTCTTAATTAAATTATGAGACAGCTGCTATCTTTTAATAGCTTTTTTTTTTTTTTTTTTTTTTTTTTCAGATTTACGTGCATCTATTATTTTAGCTTTCAGAGTGCTAGGAGGTTGCTTAGAGGAGCCCATGGCTGCTAATTCTTTAGACAAGATTTTTTACTCATGCAACGTTTCACAGTAAAGGAAACGTGGGTGCCCAAACTTTTGAATGCCACTGGATTCTGTTTTCAGAGTGTGCTATATAATTGCTACCTGCAGTAAAACACAAACTGCAGAACTGTTCGTTGCACTTTTGTGTTGTGTTCAGTTTACTCCTCTGTTTCCTTCTCTTTGTTTACATTTAGAATACGACTGATTATGGAGCATAAACCAACAATAAACATGCAGTAATACACTGTAACAAACAGCAACAACACTGCTGATTGAGCTCATCTGTGTGTACAAGGCTCATTTTTTTTATAATCTGTGCTTGTAAGTGTGTGTGTGTGTGTGTGTGTGTGTGTGTGTGTGTGTGTGTGTGTGTGTGTGTGTGTGTGTGTGTGTGTGTACCCACACACAGTTTTAAAGCCTCCTCCATGTTGCTCTTGCAGATGGAGAACAAAGCAGAACCTGGACTACTGCTTCTTGATGATGTACGCTCAGTCCAAAGGGACTTACTATGTGCAGGTAAGGCGTCCTTGCATGCTAACATTAACCTCCCACTTACTCACAAATTTTAGATGTGACCACAGTAGGATCTAAGGTCAGTGTGTATGGCAGTATTACACTATGCTCAGATACACTGTTCTTCTAATGGTGTAGGTATTATTGGTGATTAAAAATACTGACTGGTTGTAATGGGTGTAATGGTACATGTATTCATACAGAGACTCATGGTACAGATGTTACGGTTTGGTGCAAACAGTCACCTGGAGAATACACCGTACACATTATCAGGGTAAATATGTAAATGTGTTACACTGTAAGACATTAGATTTGTATGGTATTGTGGGAAGTGTAATGGAATTAGGAGTATCTCTATGGTAAATATACATTGGACTATGCAGTAGTAGTAGCTGTAATGATAATATTAATGATTTGTTATTGGATTAGTAATATTAATAATTACAATTATTAAGAGTTGCTTTATCCTTATTTCTACTACTATTAATATTAGCATCAGCAGTAGTGGTAAAATAATTCAAATATTATTCTTTGCCTTCCTCTTCTTCTTCTCTTATTTTTCTTTTCTTCTTATCCTTTTCTTTCTCTTCTCTGATTATTATTATTATTATTATTATTATTATTATTATCTTACTCATCAATCAGCAGACTAGTATAAAATGGTTATTAATGTTTTTTTGCATCATTGTTGTTGTCATTAATATTTCTATTATCTTGTGTTATTACTATGTATAAGAGTTTTTCCTTGACACTGTTGCCCTTTGGCTCACTGTGGGGGTTTATGTCTTTATCCTTTGATTCATGTGTTGTTTACCTTCTTTTTTGATATTTGTAAAGCTGCTCTGTGATTACATCTGTTGTAAAAAGCTCTATACTATATATATATATATATAATTGTTGATTATCACTTTTAATTGATTATTAATTGTTGATCATTTATTATTGGTGGTATTTTACTGGTAAGTTATTAATTTAATAGCTATGTATTGTTGTTATTAGCATTAGCAGCAATAATAATAATAATAGTAAATCTAGTAGTTATGAATAGTTTAAGTGGATTTTTTTTTATTTATCTGTTTAATTATTTTACTTTTTAAGTGTCAGTATTAATCGTAGGATATCAATGATCAGTTATGCCACAACCTGTGTTATACTTTACACCCAAGCTGTGCATGTACTACTGGAATACCCCATTAAGTCAGCCAATACTAACATAGGTTCAGACGTCTATACAGTTTAATAACGTTATCCATCCCTAATCGGAACTGATGTTTGGTTCCGCCGGTGCCCATTAGCAGGGTGAAAGGCTGCAGCTACATCTTCCTTTGAAATGATATTAGGTTGCATTTAAAGGCCCCATGTGGGACATGTGTTTATCTGAGGCTCTTTGATAACATCTTGATTACATTTAGAAGCTCAGTTAGAGACATAAGGGCTGATCGTTTGAGCCTGGTTTCGCTTTCGCTTTTATAGAAGCTCTGAAGACAGTTGCTTTGTCAGTACCGGCTGCAGTGTCACTGAAGCACTAGCTGGCTCTCTCTCTCACACACACACACACACACACACACACACACACACACACACACACACACACACGCACTCAAAATCATTTAAAGGAACTGGGTTATGGTTTGAAGGCTGCAGTAATGACTTCCAGTCTATTTCCACAGGAAGTTGTGGATGTGGAGAGTCAAATGTTAAATGAGGAGGATCAGCAAAGCTGTTTGCTTCTCTCTCTCTCTCTCTCTCTCTCTCTCTCTCTCTCTCTGACAGACCATCCTTTGCCTTTATGTGAACTTGCTTTGTAGTGACTTGCAGAGCAGGCGCCTTGTTTCTTCACCCAGTGATTTGTTGACTTGTGACCATGGCCGCCTTTTACCGTGAGAAATCTTCAAAGTGAGCTCTTCTGAAAGAGAGCAGAGTAAAGCTTGGTGCTGAGGTTATATTCTTCACTCGGGTCTGTCCTAATGCAGTGTGTAGAGCATGCGACTCAGCATGTTAAGCGGGAGATCAGTCAGAAAAAGCAAATCCATGTGGGTTGAGGGTTGTGCATTAAAAACACACCAAAAAAAAAGAGAAAAAAACTGTCAGGTGAGGAAATTTAAACGATAACGTAATTGATTACAGGGTGTCTTTGGATTAGCTCAAGGTAGAAAGATAGATACTTTATTGATCCCAAGGGAAATTGAGACAATGAAGAAATTAGCTGGATCAGGTGTCTTGTGGCAGAGAATACCTAAAACCGCAGTACAGTGGCTCATAAGACCTAGAGTAGGTTATATTCACTCCTACAGTTGGTTTGTTCTGGTCCTAATCAGGTAACAATTTTGTAAAGTTGGAGTGTTTGCAGGTGCACCACAATTCGTCAGAGACCTTTGTGACAAATGTGAGAACTTCTGTCTATTGGTCAGACTGCTTATATACTCTATAATAATGCATACACTCTAAACCCCCCCTAGTTGTCTTCCCATTGTTCCTCAGTGTTTTATGTATCAAGTCCAGGGACTAACCTGAAATGCAGAGGTCTAGTGACCACTAATGCATACAAAGGTAAGCAGGGGAACGAGTCATTCACTGCTTACAGCTTGTCTGTAGCCAAAGAAGTGAATTAAGGTTTGCAAACTGATGCAAAAATATAATTTACAAACCCTTTATCGGTTTAAAAGCAGAGCTGGAACAGACTGTGTTGCTGCACTCTGTAACGCAGTATTTACACACCACTGCACATTTGGATGTCTCTCATAATGACTATAAAATGCACTTTAGCTGGATAGAGCATTATATCTCTTGGAAGTGGAGGTCGTTTCTTTAGAAAAATTCCATGTACATGGAATCCGGAGAGTATTCACAATGTCCCACAATGAAAAAGGGAGAAATGAAAGTGGGCAAATTTATAAAAAAAAAAAGGTATTCACAGTCAATTCACAGCTCAATACCATGTTGAATCACCTTTTGCAGCAATTACAGCCTCAATTCTTTACACAGTTGGGACGTTTGTCCCATTCTTCTTTGCAGAACCTTTCAAGCTTCTTCAGTTGGATGGGGAACATCAGTGCACAGCCATTTTTAGATATTTCTAGATAGATATTTCCATTCTACCTCAGCTGATTTCTGAAAGGGTACAGCAACAATCTCTGTGGTGCTGTCACTGTGACACCATGATGCAGTGAAAAGAGATTGCATAGATCTTATCTAAAGATCTTATATGCTTATGAATGATCAAGTAATTAGTTAGAAAATGAACATAAATTTGTAAAATAATAACCTCGGTGCTGGGGGCGTGGTTGAGTCCAACAACTCCAGTCCGTTCAGACCTGCTATGAACTGCTATGATCTATCCCTCTAGCTTATGCCAGGCATTAGGCATGGTGCCAGAATTCATGTTTGCATGTCATATTCTACTGGCAGTACTTCAATTGTATGTGTGCATTTGCACATCTGTGTCAGCAATGGGTGCAAATTTAATTACCTGAATGAATTCACCCTTGCTAGAAAACTGAGCACTAAGAGAAGCTCCAAACTGCCATGACATTCATACTCCTAATGAATGTATGTACATTTCTGATCTGTACACACAGACACACACACACACACACACACACACACACACACACACACACACACACCTGCTCCGATATTCATTGTCAGTTCTACTACTCTGGCCTGTCTCAGACAGTAGGTGCATATTTCCATAAGTGGCTTCAGTAATTCGATATACGGTGTCATATTGCACAGTAAGTCAGCAGTTATGAATCCAGTAAATGCAGGGCTGATGTTGGACGATTGCAGCATTATGGGGGAACATCCTGCTTTTGTTCTACATCTATCCTTTCATTCATCCCTCCATTGCCCTAATCGCTGCCCGGCGAGGTGGTCCGAGCACTCTCCTCTCCCACGTGTCCCTCTGGCTCTTGTATCATGGCCCACCATTCTTCCTGCACAGTGCAGCATGTGCCTTTCTCTCAATGGCTGAATTATAACTATTGTTCAGTCACTCTGTCATCAACAGCCCAGGCCTGGGTTGAATAGACAAGAATGTGCTTGACTAGATGAAGATGCTGATGTTTTTTTTCTCTGAATAATTGAGTCAGATGCTCTTTTCAATAGACTCTTTTCACTGTAATCTCTCTCTCTCTCTCTCTCTCTCTCTCTCTCTCTCTCTCTCTCTCTCTCCCTCCCTCCCTCCCTCCCTCCCCATCAGCTAGAGGATGACATTGTCGCACGGCCGAATTACTTCACCACAATGAAGAACTTTGCCCTACAGCAGCCTTCAGAGGAGTGGATGATTCTAGAATTTTCCCAGCTTGGCTTCATCGGTGAGTAGGAGCCGAGCATGCTCAAGCTCATGAACACAAAGGGCTCAGATCACAGAACTCACCAACCAACAACACACTCTGTATATGAATTATCAAAGTTCAATCAAGCGTGATAATGGATGCCATTCCATTTCCAGAGTTGTGCTGGCATTTTACATTACTCCATCCACTGTGTCGTGTCTGTCAAGAATACATCATAGGAGGCATTAGGAATGTCACAATACCAGAACTTTAGTAGTCAAGTCAAGTCAAGTCAAGTCAAGGCTTTTTTTAGTACCAATACGACTACAATTCTATGATTCTCAATACCAATTTTGATACAGTATGCATGAAGCTTTGTTTTCAGTTTAATTTTTTGTTTAAATGTACATTATTATTATGATGATAATGACTGTTTTGTATTTACATCATTATTTCAGGTATATTTGTACTGAGCCCTATATAGTTTCCACATTGCAACTTGTGAGGAGTGACTTGTGTAGTGGGAATTAACTTACTGTTGCTCTGGGGTTCATCTGGTTGCACTTTTCATGTATTCCCAAACCCTGTTTTCCATACTGGAATGCATCTTCATGTCTGCAACGGAAAATATTCCTGTAGATTTTGGATTAACCATTGCCCACTTGGATCATAAAGAGCTGCCAAAATTTCCCTCCGGGATTAATTCTGATTCTGAAAATGCTGGGAAGTTGTATTGGTTTCCAATTCCCACATTATACAATACAATAAGGTGATGCCGCTTAATAAAACACGCTGATGCTGGACATATTGCCATGGTCTTCTTCGTACCACAAGAAAAGCTTTTGTCTATAAGCCTTCTCCATCATCGTGTTTTATATAGGGAAGACAAAATGGTCCCATACAAGAAATGAAACTCATTCTTAGGTACTGCATTCAAGCCATTTCCAATATATTTCCACATCAAGAATGAGACGAGATATAACTTCTTTATAAATTTGCACCCTTAAGTGAAATATGTAGATTTGTGATGTCAATAATTTGACCCTAATAATGAGACTCAAACCCAAAATATTTCCAAATGTGACTTTTGGATTTATTTTTTTCTGCTTTTACAGTTTTTGCCAACACCCAAAGTTCATCTTCCCTTCCCACCTACATGTGTAGACTAGCCTTATTATGCTGCACCCTTGTGGTCGGTTATGCTAATGCCCTTATTATGCAACGGCCTTTCGTGACCTCTTTAGAAGGCATTACTACCCACAGTTGACCGTGCAGTGGCTGTCCACGGGTGCTTAGTGACCAGCGAAATCTGTCTAGAATAGTCAGTGCAGACAGATGCTTTACTCTGGCAAAAATCACATCCACATTCAATGCAGTTGTCCCCACACATCCAACAGACATGGACATAGAAAACTTTCAGAAATGTCTCTGTTAACACCACAACACCAGACACAATGCCTTCCTGGGCTTAGGAAGTTGCTAACTGGATTCTAGAGGACATGGGGTGTGGTCCAATGAGTCACAATACCAGTTATTTCAGTTTCACTGCATGGTGACCATTTGTAGCCTGTTACAGAGCAGTGTCAGTATGACAGGCTAAGCTAAAAGTGTTTTTACCCCATCTCAACATTTAACCCAGTTCTTACCAAAGTCACTAAACAGAGAGACAGCAGTTGTGTTCACATTGACTGAGCTACATTCAAAGCTGTTGCTTTGTATCAAACCATCAAATTACGCTTTACAGAAATCCAGTAAGAAGACAAAAGTCCAACAGCACATAAAACATAAAACTCCTGGCAAGCAAGCAAAAGCCAAGGCTGCCAAAAAAAAAAGTCCCTCAAATTTGGAGAAAGAAACCTTGTAAGGAACTGGGGAACCCTCTTCTGGTCAGACCCACTTACGAATCACTTAAAACATCAACGTACCACCATGTAAGTGTGTTGTTATGTTCAGGTCTCCTGATACTGTTGTGTATTCATGTGCTCCAAAGTACTTCTTAATACTTGTTCGACTCACATGCAGTTGTGACATTTGTCATGATGGTCAATCCAAACACATCAAAACAAGCCTTTTAAAATACTGGTTAATGAACCGAGTGGGCGTATGTGTAGGACGACTGTTGAAAACAGTGTAGAAAAGACAGTCTGCAGTATAAAAAAATACAGATAAATAAAGTTGAGCATTGTTAAGCCGTCAAAGTCAAATTCTGTAATCTATGGCTGCTATCGAAATATTAACGAAAATATAAAAATAAGAAGAAGAAGCAACACAGCCATTCCTGTCTTCAGAGTGACTGTTCATAATCTAACTAAGGCTGCGTTCACACACCAGGTAAAAATCGCCCAAATCGGATCTTTCTCACCATATGTGACCCAGACCCAGTCATTGGCCTGACTGTGTGAACAGCAAAAACCACACTGAATCTGACTTTTTCATTTCTGATTTGGGCAATTTTCATATGTGGTATTGAAATCCAAGCTCCAAGTGAAAATCGGAATTGGGCCACTTTTCCTATTATCTGAACACAGCCATAGTGTCATGTTATTGCCAGCAGTGTTGCCAGTGCTACAGTAGGGCTGCCCAGTTCCTGAAACTTAAAAGTACAATTAGATTTTTTTTATTCTTAATTTTTCTTTTTTTTTTAATTTGTTTATGCATTTTCCAATTTTGCACCTACGACATTAGACATGCCAATTACCCATCCCCCTAAGTTGTCTCCCAACATGCCTGCTCCTGGCACCAAGGGGGAAAGATTGTCCACATGTTTCCTCCAAGTCATGTGACGGATGCCTACCACCCCTTTCGAACTGCCGCCATTTGACGTTGCCAGGCAGCCATCGTACCATGATTCTGACACAATGGTCAGCAGACGCCTGCGCCGACCAGTAACACACTTGTATGTGATGTGGGAAGAGCGCCATCTACCCACCTCCGAGGGAGAGCAAGCCAATTTCTCTCCCTCTGGACCCCGGCTGCCGATGGTGAGCAGCATGAACCTGGATTCGAACTCATGATCCCAGGATCATAGTGGTAGTGCCTTAGTTAAAATGTGATTCATTACTTGTAGTTGAATTGATTTTTAATTGATATTGATATTGATTTATGGTCAAATTGTCCAGCCCTAAAAGTACCGACATGATTGAGAATTAAGACATCTTGAGGTATTAACTTAATATGCTCCCATCTCAGTTGCTCTACTGGGATTGATATTCTGGGACAGAATGTCTATTAGAGTTTAATTATATGCTATATTGTCTGTCTCAGTCAACTGTCCCTACTGTCCAGGTAAGACATTCTAATACATTTTGGAGCATTGTGGTGAGGATTTGATTGTATTCTCCGTCAAGAACATTAGTGATGCAGGTGTTGGATGATCACCACTGAACCTCATTTCCAACCTCATTTCCAGTTGATTCCAAAACTACTGGATGGAGCACCATCTTTCCAGAAAACACAGGTCCACTGCTCCACAGCTCAGTGCTGGGGTCTTTGTATCCCTCTAGCCCACAGCTGACTTTGGCTATGGTGTCAGTAGTTTATCTGCTCCAGAGAGTCCTTTTCTATTGGCAGTACCTCTCTACAGGGACTAGATAAGCAATGGGTGCAACTTAAAGTAGCTGAATGCATTCATTATAAGGGGTATGCACCAACTTTTGGGCAGATAGTGTATGTCCTTTTGACTGTTTCAAGACAATTTGGAAAGCTAATGAATAACTCATTAACTTCGGTTAAGATAGCATCCCTGATTCCTTTTGTTCAGCTTAGGCTATGCAGAAGTTTTAGCTCTGGCTATGTTGTTTGCCAGACACATTTTTGTCTGAAAATTTTGAATCCATTTTCTCTCATTCTGTTTAAAGCAAAATACATTCATGCCGGCTGTATTCTTCAGACAAGCTGTCTAGAATCCGGACTGCAGAGCATCTCGAATTCTGCACACAAGACTGAGCAAACGTGAATGTCTTTCTGTGGAGTCAAGTACGAAACTTTTAGAGTGGACTCTTGAGTCCTAAATGCCTGGCTATGAACAAAGTTTGGAATCGGCTCCCAGAGCTACACTACACTCTCAGAATTATTCTTCAAGGTCCAGTTCTTTGAGCCTTTTTTCCCAAACTCAGATTAAGCCAAAACATAGACTAAAATGTATTTTTAAACATAAACGTTTACATGGATCCACTGTGCACAAAGGGAAATTTGTCCGCCACATTCATCCCATCCACGCAGTGAGACACACACCACTAGTGAAATCACACACTAGGAGGCAGTGAGTGCACATGCCCAGAGCAGTGGGCAGCCCTATCCACAGCACTCCAGGGAGCAGTTGTGGAGTTAAGTGCTTTAAAAAGGCATTTCAGTCATGCCCTGCCAGTTCAGGGAATTGAACCAGCAACCTTCCAGTCACAGGGCTGGATTCCTCTCCAAACGTCATTATTGTCCTAATCCCACTACACCCTCCAGTTTGACCACCTTGATAGTAGATAAAATGCAGAGCCTTCTGGCTAAATGTTGAATCCTCAGGTTCTCTAGTGAAAGAAAGGCACCTTGTTGGGTATGTGGCCCTCTCTTCTCTCATGGAGGGCAGGTATCTTGTTAGCTGAAATAACAGATCTGATGCTTACTGTTCTCCATGTGTGTTCAGCAGTTCATAGAGCATTAGTAGCAGTTCAGATATGGTTGACGGGCATCATGTGGCCTGGAGAAAAGTCATGCAAACGTTCACCCACTAAGCACTGGTAGCATTGTGTGGTAGGGGTGTCTTAAGTACTGGGAGTAAGACTACATTTGGGGAGAAATTATATATATAAAATATACAATATATCATATAACTCATAAACCTGATGCTGAGAGTACAAATACAGTCTGGAGAAGACTGTTACTGCAGCCAGAAGCAATGGTCTCCACCTTTACTCCTGCCTCAGTTTGCAGCGGAGTCAAAACCCTCCATAGGCTTTCTGTCAAACACCTGCTCATTTGTAGCTGTGAAACGGAATTGAATTTTTATTTAAGAAGTGAGCACTAGGCTTTTCAACTCTAACCAGGCGTATATGGTAGCTTTGCGTTAATGACTGTTTGAATGTTTGCCTTAATTACATGACCTTATTAGTCAGCAGAGAGCGGCACAGTGAGCCAATACCTCCCGGCTCAATAGACCAACGGATCATTCTAGCATAGATTTGCTGATTTTCCAGCCACGGGCAAGATAAAGCGTTATAGCTATCTCCGCAATGACTCACTCCTTTCAAAAGGGCTCTTTTGAAGAGGCTGCTATCAATCTGCCGATCGCCAAAGGAATTCGTGCAGGCCTGAGTTTCAGAAGCTGTGGAACTTTAACTTGCGAAGTGCGTCCTTCATTAGCGGATAGGCAGCTGAACTAATTGATCCATCATGCGTTCTGTCTGATATGAGGGCTAATTATCTTGATGAGAGTGATCAATGCTGGATCTGCGGGCAGCGTAAACTGATGGGAAGGGCTGACTGGGAGCTGTTGGAGATTGGATTGAGGATGGCATTGATTGGGAGTTGAGGGAAAGCTGAGCTTTGACTCAGTGGAGTGGAAACTATCCGCCAGGCCTGTCAGAGGCCAAGCCAGCTTACGGAGGAAATGGAGACCACATGGGTTTATGTGCCTATGTGTGTTGTGGTGAAAAGGCAACAAACTGAGGGTTGCAGTGTTCCTTTCTGTATTTGTGCACTTGCGCAGCTTATACGCTCTCGTTGGGATCAAACTTTTGACAGCCAAAAGCCTGCAGTATTCCCAAAACAAGCTGCACCAGTTACCCAGCTTGCCTCCACTGCCCTCCTTGGCCGTCACTCAAGCCCCCCACTTCCAGCTAACTGGCAGATTGTAATTTCTTCACAATTCACTGCTTCTCTCCATTTACAGGGCAGGAAAAAAAAATGCGAGTCTGTTGTCGACAGCCGGCCAGGACCAAAGGAAGATATAATCTGGTCGTGGTGCGCTGATTAAAGTTAAATAAACCACACTGACATCGCTGCTAGCCGCAGGAGCCAAGAGACAAACCCAAGCCAGTTTGTATTGGCCCTCTCCTTCAGTTGTCCATGGAAATAATTTTGCCTCTGGTACATTCTCAATGGTTTGATGTGACCCTTGACCCTTGTCAGACAGGCCTGAGTCTCCTGGTTTGGTAACCATCGTGCCCGAGGACTTGCTGTGTCACCACAAGTTCTGTTTATATGAGCAGTAGTGAGGCAAAGATGTTTAAAGAGGGCAATTATACAGTGACGGCTGCATCTCTGAATAGAAAATCCATGCCTGGAATGAAATTGCATTGTAATACGGGATCCTTCATAGAAAATTCCCTTTCTCCATCGACGTTAGGAATTCATTTGAGTCCCGAAACACAATAATGATGGATTTAGCTGTATAGTTCAAAAGAATGGAGTTGTTTGACGAGAAATTTCTTCATGTTTGAACAGCAAACAATGGAGCGCAAGCCAATATCTGCTGGAGCCAGAACAAACTAATGAAGGACTTATTTGAGTTAGACATATAAATTACATGGTGTCTGAAATATTTCAGTGTTTCTTGTTTATTTAAGCGTTACTTGGGCAGATTATTTGAGTTCCCAGTTTATACTTTATATTGGGAATGTATTCCATATGGACCAAAGAATGATCAGGTGCCCCAATACATTGTTTCTTCCAAAATCCAGCAATAAAATAAGAATTCACCCTGCTTTATGTTGGAGTGACTGTCTCTACCGTCCAGGAAGGGCTTTTTAGCATGGCTATGAGGATTCAGGAGCAAAGTGTTAGGTTGGGATCAAAGGTGGCAAGTAACTTTTTTGGGGAGGAACATTTTTCACATATCAGAGTATTTATGTCACTTAATACTTTTTAATTTTACTAATCACTACAGTCCACAAAAAATTGTTTACAAGTTGAATTGTGCATCTTCTAATCAGGCAGTTAATCACACATCCAGCTACTGGCTGAATTGGTGAAAGCTTTGGGTCCCAGAGCCCACATTCATGAATCTGAATGGGTTAAAGCTCAGGTCAGGAATTGGCATGATCACCACCCCTCCTCATCCCAGAATTCCTGGATGGAGCTCGCTCATTCCAGAGAACACAGTTCCACTGCTCCACAGACCAATGTGCTATACGCCCCTGTAGCCCATGCCTGGTATTAGGCATGGTGCCAATTTATCCATCCTTTTCTAGTGGCAGTACGTTTCTACAGGGACTAGACAAGCTGTGTGTGCATTTGTACATCTGTCAACAATGGGTGCAAATTAAAGAAACTGAATGTTTTTGCCAGAAGGGTGTCCACAAACTTTTGGACATCAAGTGTGCTTAGGAAGGGACTCTAAATATGGTCATCTACAAAGGTTTTGTTTGAGTGAAAGCAAGCCTGTGTTTCCTCCTACTGACATGAAGTCAAGACATCTGCTTGACAACAGGGTTTTCAGTACAGCCAGCCCTGTTTATGTGTACAGTGTTATAGCTGTGTAAAAAGTCAGACCAGTTTACTGTCTGGCGCTTCTGATGTGGTGTGATCTGTTGCGCCACACCATCCACGAGTAAGAGGCTGTGAATAAGGAACCGACTTTTGTCAGCGAGTAAGAGGCTGTGAATAAGGAACCGACTTTTGTCCTCAAATAAGAGGCTGTGAATAAGGAACCGACTTTTGTCCGCAAATAAGAGGCTTTGAATAAGGAACCGACTTTTGTCCTCAAATAAGAGGCTGTGAATAAGGAACCGACTTTTGTCCGCAAATAAGAGGCTGTGAATAATGGAACCTAATTTTTGTCCTCAAATAAGAGGCTGTGAATAAGGAACCGCTTGTCCAAGAAATAAGAGGCTGTGAATAAGGAACCTACTTTTTGTCCACAAACAATAGGCTGAATAAGGAACCAAATATATTGGGAATCTGCAGAAATGAGAATGATGGACCACCATATTTCTCAAAATAACAGACCATTAAAAGAATCTACAACAACCCAGTGAGCACAGAATCTGGACCTGAGGAGTGAACTCACTGCTCTCATCCACAACAACAGCGACACTGACATTGTGAGAATGTTTTGAACAGGATTGCAGCTACTGGTGCCAGTGATCGCTCCAGAGAACAGAATCTCAAAATTTGTGTGGTTTAATTTTTAGCCCTTTTTTTTTTTTTCACTAAATTTGAGCTTTTTGTTTTTTTACGCAAATTAATAAATACATATTCTGGCCTGTGTTTACCAGTATGAGATTATGACAGTCTCCTGTTATCATAGTATCTCCCCATTGTAAGAAGCACCTATCAGATAGTAAACATGTCATGGCTGATTGAATGCCTATGGGATCAGTGATGAATCCGGGTTTTCTATAATCAGGGTTATAATTTTCATTTCCAACTCTTCCTTTAATAAAAGAGCAGTGCTTTTAATAGCGGTGTAAAAACCCTCTGATCGAAGCATAGAGTTTATTTTTTTAACCTCCGAATTTCACAATCATCCTAAAGCCAAATGCACGATCACCTCTGGGTGTTTTGATTAACACTAATCCTTCCTGCTCTGCGTATTCGGAAGGTTTCACACATATTTGGGTGCTCCCACACACGAGCTCTTAGTGCTTTCTTTCTTTATCCTTCAGTCTGCCTCTCTGTAGCCTTGGTCCCAGTGTGATGTTCAAGCTCAAGTGTAACACGGATTGATTCTCCCCCTACGCATGCTCGCGCACACATGCATGCACATGCACAAACACACAACCGTACCCTTACACACACTGACTTGCATGTATCTGCATTCACATCTCTAATTATGTCTTCCCAGGGTCTCGCATGAATGCTAAAATCACTTCAGCGGCCCCCTTTGTGCTTCTTGTCTTTGATTCTCGCTGCAAATCAGCCTGAATGGATCTCTCCTGCCTCCTGTGCTGTCACTTAGTGTAGGGGTTAGCACTGCACTCTTAGCACCACAGCTAACGCATCTTCTCCCTGCTGCCAGACACAATCACACCTCATGCCGTCTGCCTCCGCGAGCTGTTAATTGGACTGGCAACGGGGTGACAGCCATGACTGAGCAGCTCACACACATGCACACGCACACACATGCACACACACCCCTGATTTCCCTTGCCATTAGGCATATATTCCATCTATGTAACTGGATTTCACTCTACTGGGACCATGTGTTTATTCTCAAGTGCTTTGGCTTCAAACTGGTGAGCTGTTTGATTTGGCTTGATGCTCAAATCCAGCAGCGTAAATCTCTGACCTCACAATGTCTGCATAATTGTGGACACCACGTCTAATGAACACATTCAGCTACATTAGCTTGGACCCTTTGCTGATACAGATATGCAAATGCGCATATCTCTAGGGCAGATAAACATGAACTGACTAGCACCATGCTGAATGTCAGGCTTGGGATAGGTGGGCAGTGAGGCATGCATCAGTGGAACTGCGTTCTCTGAAATGATCTATCCATTTCTTTTGGGATGAGTTGTGGAGTTGAGGATAAGGTTGGGTGGTGATCATCCAGTATTTCTGACCTCATTAATACACTTGTAGCTGAATGCAATCAAATCCTCACCACAATACTGCAAAACCTAGAAGAAAGCCTTCCTTAGACAGTAGAGATATTTCCTCCAAAAGCAGAATAAACTGTTTTCAAGACCCTTCATTTCAGAAGGAACAGTCAGTGCATGTGTCCCAATACTTTTGTCCATGTAGTACGTGATTTGATTGTTGTTATTCTTACTGTAAATAATAATGGTATACTTTACTACCTTTACTTTACTAAGATGACCTAATAAAAATACTTTCATATTTCTGTTTTACATATAAAAAACAAACAAACAAACAAACAAACAAACAAACAAGAACAGGCCAGAAGCACTATTTTGGACGCCTTGCTGCCAGTACTTAGTAACACCCCTCTTTTGGCAAAGTATCACAGCTTGTAAACACTTTTTGTAGCAGCTAACAGTTTTTCATTTCTTGTTTTGTTGCTTGTAAAAGACATTCAGTTCTGTGAGCTTCTCGAGGTCTGTCCACAGATTTTCAGTGATGACCATGGAGGACTGAGGGCCATGGCAGATCCTTTAGTCTGCATCTGTTGAGGTAGTCCTCTGTGCATTTGAAGGTGTTTATGGGATCGTTTTTCTGTTGTAGAAGCCATCCACTGTTTGTTCTTGATTCAAGAACTTGCTGGTGTATAATTAAAGCCATCAAATCTTTCTTCTCCCAGTGGATCAGTTGCAGAGGTGTTCTTTTCATTATATTCTTCAGCTTTGCTCATGGTGGCCAAAATGTTCCTTTTTCTTCATACTCCTCCATGAAGGTAATATTTGTCCAGGTGTCACTGCACAGTAGAATAGTGCACCCCAGTGTCTGATTGGTTCACTGCTGTTGGTAGGTTTATGCTGAATCTAGGAGAGTAGCACCCAAAAGTGCTGGATGAGAGGTTTGCTTATGTGCTCAGATTCACCAAAATCATTTAGAGTTTTATAGATCAGACCTTTTCTTCTAGCACCATCTGCCAACCCTCTAGACACTTCTCTGTCTTTGGATCCGCGGGTGATATGTACAGTTTTCCAGTCTTCATCGCGTGAGGGCTCCTTTCACTGCTGTCTGGATAACTTGCGAGCAGGTCATTGGGCTACTTCTCAGAGGAATGGAGAAAGTCTGGGGTGCCCAATTTAAAACAAGTCCAGTCTTGCTCTGTGTGCACGTCACTCTTTAATCCAGTGCCACACCAAGCCTTTCTCAATGGTACCCCAGCAGTAGTCCTACACTGTTAAAATGACAAGAAGAACCTTTTCATGTTATTTCATTTGAAACTGTGGAGGAACCTCTTATGGTGCTTCAAGGAACCTTCAATAAAAGGATAAGGGTTTCCTGAATGTTCCTTGAAGCACTATAAGAGGTTCCTCTCAAACTGAAGACCCTCCACACCTTCCTCAAAGACATGTTTTTACTTTTACAGTGTAGCTGTGACAAGGGTTAAGATGAAAATTCATCTGCATTCAGACACGCATTGGGTTTGCCACACTGTAAAAATGTAAAGTCATCCAAAAACAACTGATAACAGTGTTTTTTGTTTTTTTTTAGTTAAATCAACTCAGGAATATGAAATATTGTTTATATCACATCTGAAGGTTAGAACTTCTCCTATTACGTGACATCCCCAGACTGGGGGGCTTTTCGAGTGCTGAGACCTTACTGGGATTTGAACTTGATCTTTTCACACTTAATGAGCGGGCAGTTGTGCAACACTAGAGCTGTGAAATTCACTACATAAAATACAGTTCTGAATAATTTGATCTTTCCCTTCTTTCCTGGACACCTATGTACAGTGCTGGGCGCTATGGACAAAAAATCATATCCCAGTATATTTGAGTTGAATGGCGATATGCAATATGTGATACATTATATATGATTATTTTTTTTTTTATTACTTTATTTAAACATCGAATGGATGCGAAGTGGAACAGTGTGGAGGAGAAGCTGAGAGCAGGGGTTGGAACAGAGAGAGGGAACAGAAAAAGAGTTTTTCCACCCAGCCCTACCTATATAGACACGTATTATAGTGCTAGAGTTGGCACAGCTGCCTTTTTAAATCCCATCAGCACCACAGAAGTCTCAGAATAGGGAGGCCTCCCCCCCAAGTTATAGGGGACGTCCTAAACAAATGTGTTTACTTTTTAGATGTTCTTTTGTAATACAGTTTATGTTGTTGATTTATCCTTGGATAAATGTCATGTAACACATACGACGCAGTCAATTATTATGCCATCGAAGTTTACCAGCATGAACATAAAAGGAATGAAAGAATTAGAGCGGAGGCAAATATTATGAGAAGGAGATTAAAAGTCACTTTCAAATTTAAAGCTGTAAGAAAAGCAAGTCTGCTGCAATGATCATTACAGTGCAGTGATTAACAGTGATACTGACTACTGCCCCACAGAGAGAGAGAAAGAGAGAGAGAAGGTCATGTGGCATCAGCAGTCCGTGAACAAGAGTGGTGGTGAATACAGATGGAAGCTTCTCTGATAAGGCCGGCTTCACTTCTCTCTCTGTGTGTGTGTGTGTGTGTGTGTGTGTGTGTGTGTGTGTGTGTGTGTGTGTGTGTGTGTGTGTGTGTGTGTGTGTTATTAGGTTTAAAGTTATGCCCAGAAAGTATACAAAAAGTATAAGTATATTTCAATACACTTAAAGAATATTTACATATTAGTGCTGTTTGAATTGATGTTTTCATCAAGTGTGACTCTCTAATTCACTCACTCACACACACACACACACACACACACACACACACACACACACACACACACACACACACACACAGAGTGAGCTGCATTCATGTTTCATCTCTTACCACACTCAGTCTATTTGCATATTTGTTAAACGTTGTTGGAGCTGAATATGGGCAGTATAATAAATACACATTTTATTCCATTCTGTTTACCTTTCATTTATTAATACAAATACATTAGTAAATCCTTCTTAAGGATGTAGTTAAAAAAAAAAACATATTTAATATTAAAGCTGCAAAAAAAGAATAATTACAACCATCAATTCAGCACTGGAGTGTCCACACAAACATCTAGGCAGAAAACCATTGGGCATAACTTCTAACACTCTTAGAAGTAAAAACATCGGCTGAACAACTGCAATTACTGGAATGTCTGAGGGACCTGTAATATCAATGTAAAATGAATCAACTATTATGATTATCAGTCAGAAGTTCTGTATGCCCCACGCTGTGTGTACTTTATTGTGTGTGTGTGTGTGTGTGTATGAGCCTAGCATTTGAGAGAGCAGAACCCTTCGTCTATCTGGGTGTGTGAAGGTGAAAGGTAGATATCCACAGTTCTGTGCTTCTTAATTGGTAGAGCGTGTGTATGTAGGCGACCTTGAATGGAAGCCAGCCTGTGTAAGGCGCAGAGGAGACGCTATTAAAGCCCCTTTAAAAGCAGACACTGTTGGGAATCGATTACTCACTGCTTTCTCTAAAAGACCTATTAAGCTTTTATTCTCATGGTCGTGCATTCTTTTATAGACAGATTTGATGCGCCGCTGTACTTTATGTCGGTGTCTTTTTATGTTGGCTATGTACTGTGTTTATATTGAATGTTGTGATGGGAGGTTGTGTGTGTGTGTGTGTGTGTGTGTGTGTGTGTGTGTGTGTGTGTGTTTTATGTCTACCACTTTGCTACTTCTGCATAGCAATTATGACCAATAATCTGTTATCTCTCTGATCCAAGACTACATACGAATACATTGAACTGCCATATTCAGTGTTCTCCATAATGTTAATGACTTACACTATAACGACAAAAGTATTGGGACACCTGCTCATTCGTTGTTCCTTCTGAAATCAAGGGTGTTTAAAAGAGCGTATCCTGCTTATAGTCATGGGATACCAGTATGTAAATTGATCATGAAGTAGTGTTACCTCAGCGGATGCTTGGGAACGCCCACATCTGTACAAGTTGTGAGATAACATGGTGTCAGGGTAAACACTGGCCGGTGTGCTCATGCCAAGGCATCATGAATTGGTGAAGTCTGTGGAAGGTACAAGTGGAAGTTTGTGGGTGCCAGATGGATAAGACATTCAATTCCCAGTATCATCTGTGTACTGGAATTATCAGCTGCAGATGGTCACCAAGAAGTGAAACATAATGGGCAGTGGTCAATAAATTCAGGCAGACCTGTGGACCCATGTCATGAGCATACATCTCACACTAGTATGGAACTACCACCAGCCTGCACAGTGACTTGTACACAACTGGGATCCCTGGCTTCATGGGGTCTGCACCACAATGCCTGAAAAAGTTGATACCATGACTCATCAGACCATGCCACATGTTGCCAGTCCCCTAGAGTCTAGTCAGCTAACTCACAAGCCCACTCTGGCACTCTGGTGGTTCCTTTGTGCCCATATTCCATGAAAGCTAAAGTACACTACACTGTATGGTCCTCCTGTAGTTGAATGCTTGTTTTAAAAAAAAAATATGATCCAGTAGGCAGCCACTGTGCTGTCCACTGTGGTTGGTAATGCCTTACATGCATGACACTGTGGATTAAGAAAAGTAAATGCCTGCACAGCTTTGGAAAATGGAATGTCCCATCCCCCTGGCACCCACTCACCCTCTCGCTCACATGATAACACTTCACTACTTATATAAGTGTGGGCATTCCTAAGCTGTGCCCTGGGGTAAGACCACATCATAATCAATTTACATACTGATATCCCATGATTTCTGTGCTGGTAAGTGTATATATATATATATATATATTCACTATTTCGCTAATACACAACAGAGCTGGTGTCAGGTGTGAGATTTGTAGTGTTTTCTCCAATCTGGAATGCTTTTCACTCTCTCTCTTCCCTGTTGATATTTTTCCTCCCCATTCCACTATGAATCAGATCAGAGAGTGAGTGTGTGGACCTCACACCATGCAGCTCTCGCTCTCTTTAATAAGCCAGGGCAAGGCGCTAACTCGCTGTAACCGTCTTTATCAAAAGCCAGGGCCTCCTGCAGTGCTACTCTACAAAGAGCCCGCCCTGCGTCCAGCAGCATCCTTACAGCCCAATCCGGGTCAGCTCATCCTACTGCAGGTCCTCATTATCCAGCAGATACTGTGCAAACACCCTGATCCGGGATCAGCCGTCAGGCTGGCACTCAGCTCCATGGTGGAGATCAGCGGGGCCTGCTTAGATATAAAGGGGGGAGCGGGGGGCGAGAGAGCCAGAGAGAGATGAAATGAAGCCAGGGATGCAGAACGGAAGACGCAGTCAAGAGGAAAGACAGAACAAAAATGAAATATTTCATATGACTCTACAGCTTTCAGACATGACAGACAGATGTGGAGGAGAGAGAGTGTAGTGTGTGTAATGGATGGGTAGATGGTGTCACCATCATCAGCACATGGTGGTTGGAGCAACAGAGAACACTTTTAATGTTCCAAGCCGTTCTAGTCACTGTAGAGAAGTATTGCAAGTTGAATATGATACTCTGGAGCAGATAAACATGAACCTTTTGGCACCATGCCTAATCCCAGCTGTGGGCTTGAGGAGTATAAAGCCCCCCAGCAGTGAGCTGTGGAGCAGTGGAACTGTTCAGGGGTACTGAGTTGGGGGTGAAAATTCAATCCAAATCTTCTTCTAGGCAGTCGAGACAGTTACTCCAGCAAAACCCACTGAACATTCATCACCTACTTGCTTCTACACTCACTGTCCACTGCTGTGTCTGATCCCCTCATACCAGTGTAACCCACACTCAGTGTCAGTATGACTGCAATGATGAGAATGACCCACCACCCAAATAATACCTATCCTCTGGTGGTCCAAAGAGGGTCCTGACCATTGATGATCGGGTTGAAAGAAGCGTAACCAAGTGCAGAGAAACAGATGGACTACAGTCTGTTATTAATTGTAAATCAAATACACAATGCTTCTATATGATGAAAATCAGCCGTATCAGCACTTTATAGAGGGTCCCTTAATACCTGCTTCAGCAATTTAGGGGTTTTGACGCGGTGACATGGAAAGATAGCAGTTTGTTTTCTGTGCCACCATGATTTTTCGATGTTGTTTGTGAAGACGAGCAGAGATGAAATGCTAATATGTGCAGAATCCAATATCAACCAAATTTTACTGAGCTCACGGTTAGTCACAGGGATATAAAGTACTGTTTCTAGTCTTATATAAAGTCTTAGCGTGTGTAGGTCTACCGTGCTGTACTGGAAGGATTCTGCACAGTTGCCATGGTGATAGAATGTGGTCATCCTCCTTTTCCGAACAGATCTAATTTCATTACTCTCCTTTTAAGGTGTGATGTCATGGCCGGTTTGTGATTTAAGCGGAAACATTTCAAGTTTTCTGTTCCACCTCTGAAGAGCAGTTTGAGATTTATTAATGTGAAAATTAAATTACAGCGTGAGCTTCGGTGGGTGAGGAGCCCTCCTCTTGCTCTCTCTGCCTCTTGGATTTTATTTAACTTTGGATCTGTTACCCACCGTGCCACTTGCTCTGGGCTTGATTTGTTGAGTAGTGGAGTTGCAGATGGAGGAGTTTCTATGCAGGTCCTCAGTACTCTGCACTTTCTCTCGTTGTCAGCATCACATGAGCACACACACTTTCACGCGACATTCACCTCTTTACTTTCAAAACTCCTTTTTCGGCTGTTATTATTCTCCATAGCTCTTGTTACACTGCTTCAGAGATTTACACACACACACACACACACACACACACACACACACACACACACACACACACACACACACACACACACACACACACAAATAAAGCACACAGATTTTGATCTGAAGCATTATGAGCTCTGCTGGGATGTGTGTGCACAGTGTTTGAGAGCAACTGAGAGCAAACTACTTAACTGAATTAGGAAAATGCTTGAATGTGCCTCCAGTGATATTTGGGGGTCCCACCTGTGCACGCCTGCGTTCTGTTCGATGAAAAAGAGAGCAATTTGTATTTGAATTGAAAATGCCAAACCAGACCTCCAGGATTTGCTGAAGTATTCATGCATCTAAATACATTCTCAACAAATTGTGGGAAGCAAAATGTGGAAGAAATAATTGAGTGTCAGATGAAGAGCATGTCTTTATTAAAATCATTGGGAAAATCGGCTTGGAAGTGTGGAGTCATCCTTTTAGGCCTCGTTTCAGAGGTTTGGGAGTCGCAGAAGATATCGGTAACAGATCAGCTCCAGTTTCTCTTGGAAATACTTTGCAGGTCGGTCCCGCCTCAGTACTGGTTGAAAGTTCTGTGAGTGGGAATAGTTAAGTGCGTGGAAAATAAACTGATCTCCCGAAGGCATGAAGTTAAAGACAAAACATTCTTTTCAATTTATAATAAAAATGAGTTTTGGCCATGATTTTGAGCTCTCATTACTTTCACCGAAGTCTCAGGTCTTAATTAGCTTGGCTCTGGCCTGCTCAGTCATTGAGTACGCTTACATGCGTAATCCAATAACTGCAGAAAATCTGATTTTGTCAGTAATCCAATCAACATGTTACCAAACATCTGGGTAATCAGAGAATGGGATTACATGAGCAATAATCAGCTTTCTATTTTGCAACCAGCCAATAAACTCACAGGTGAATGGGATGGTAGGAAGGCAGAGTCCTTGCTGGTGGCGCTGCTGCATTCTGATCCCCTAATCAGAGTCAGGTGCAGCTCAACCGGAAGCGTACATGTGCAGAGTGAGGAAACCGAAAGAAAACCGAGGGATCTGTGTACGTGTGCTAAGAAATCTGATTACTTAATTAAAATCCAGCTTCCTTTATCAGATTTCTAGTCCTTACTCTGATTTAAGAAATCATGTTGTTAAATGAGAATGAGAGAGAGAGAGAGAGAGAGAGAGTGTGGTGGTGACTGACTGTAGCCTTAAATATTGCACCGATATAAATTGTCACTGTCATTCATGAGCCTCTCCCCCCACTCCTAGCACGTGTGTGATGCCCACAATGCAGGACCAGACTTTTAGAAGATAGCAAGGCTTTTTCATGCCTTTGTTTTCTCAGTTCATGCTTTTATTATGAAATGGCAGGAGGCGTGGAGGAATGGTGGAGGTCAAGTTGAGTTCTGAAGGACTAAGGAACCTTTAAGGAAGCTCTGCTCATATGATGATTGCTAGTGATCATTGCAAATGATCTTCAGCTAGAATTACCAAACTCTGGAATGGTGGTGCACTATTCTACTGTGCAGCAGCACCTGCACTAATATGACCTTCATGGAAGTGTCTTCACCTCCCCTTTGGAGGAAATAAAGTACTTTATCAATAGAGTAACTCATCATTTTTTAATGCCCTCATGCCAAGGGATGGAATAGTAAACAAACAATAAATAAGCAAGCTAACAAAACAAGCAAACTACAAGATAGAATGTCAAAAAGGTGTGTGTTTGTGTGTGTGTGTGTGTGGGGGGGTGTATGTGAGGGTATGTTCATGGGTGGTTATGTAACTTGTGCTGTAGTGGTTTGGTTGCATTTCACGGAGAGGTCATTAATCAGGATGGGGTTGGTTCAGCTGCATTAGATACAGCTGACCAGTGTTGACCAGCGTGTATTGCTGAAGATGATGATAAGTAGTCAGTGAGGCCATTCTTCCAGTGGGTGATACTGATGTTGTTTTCTTGATTTCCAGTTTGTTCAGGATTGTGTTCTTGTTTAAATGAATTGGTGATGAGTCTCCTAATAGATACAGTGATGGGGAGAGTGGTATATGCTGATTAAATAGTTTGATTAGTTGATTGGAAATTTGTTGCCAGGAGGGTTTAATTGGTGTGCGTTCCCATAAAGCATGTACGTAATTATCAGGGGTGTTTTAATGAGCAATGTGAGCTGTGTTCTGTGTCTGTGAAGCCCATTTTAAATCATTTCTGTCCTCATTAGTGCACTCGTGGACGAGGTGCAGGTTTGTTTAATGTGTTTTTGAGGACATGTGGCCAGAAATGAGTACTGGGAGTAAGTGACAGATCCTTTTCCCATTTCCCAGTTGGTAAAGATATTGTTGAGTCTGATTTGTGTGTTTATGTTTTAAAGTTAGAATGGATTTGAGTTGTAGATATTGAAGGTATTGATGAATTCCAGGGCTCCGTGTCTCAGTATGGTGTGAAAACGATACAAAATGATGTTTGAAATGTAACACTCCTTTTTCCATCCTTCTGTGAAAACTGGTAATATTTTTAATAAGTGGGAAGTCAGGGTTGTGCCAGATACTTGGTGTGTGATAGTGGAGACTTTGTGATTGTGCGAAATTTCCACCTGGCTGTCAGAGTAGCTGTGATCATGGGATTTGTGAAACAAAGGTGGTGTTTAACTGTAGAGCTCATAAACAGTAAATCAGAGATTTGGATTTTAATTGCATTAGAACTGTTCTATATATGTAGTTGGTTAGTGAGTTGATAATACTGGAAATAGGGGCTTTGAGGCCTCTCAAAGTTTAATTCTTGGTGGTTTGTTTTTCCAGTAGAATTTAGAAGTAATGGAGTCTGGACTGTCATGTCAGGCATGAATGAATTGCTATTATTATTATTATTATTATTATTATTATTATTATTGTTGTTGTTGTTGTTGTTGTTGTTGTTGTTGTTGTTGTTGTTGTTATTATTATTATTATTATTATGTCCTGATAAATGGAATAATTGGATATCCTGGAGTATTTTACAGTTGTTGGAATGGTCTCATGTACAGAAGTGGTGGGTTTTTGGAGGAAAAGCAAAATGTCATCTGCATACAATCTGCTTTTGTGTTGTAGGTTTGGTGTCTGAATGCCTTTAATAAGTGTATTTTGGCAGATGGCAGCGGCTAGTGATTCTATAAAAATTGAGGATGGAGAGACAAAATTCAGCATCAGACTTGTTCAAAGGAGCATATAAGCATGTCTGGGGACAAGTCATGTAGACTGATGAACCTGAAATATAAAAAGATATGTTTGGAGTAAAATAGGTGCAGAATTTGAAATGAAATGAAAATAAAACCTCTGGGACTTTTAAGCTCAGGGTGGATAATTCCTGTTTTAATTCAGTTTGGAAAAGTACAAACCTACGCCTGTAAGGGGTCTAAATTTATAAGGACAATTCCTGCCATTATGGAATAGATCTGACAAGGTTATCTGGTCATAATGATTTGCCTCTTGCCAAAGTCGGGCAGTTTCATGCCTGGCAGTTTTTCCCACATCCAGAAGATCCGCTTTCCGAATCTTCATACATACACTATATGGACAGAAGTATTGGGACACATGCTCATTCATTGTTTCATCTGAAACCAAGAGTGTTAAACATAGATTATCTCTACTGTCCAGAGAAGACATTCTACTAGCTTTTGTGAGGAGTTGATTGCATTCAGCAACAGTGAGATTAGAAAATCCGATGATCACCACCTCACCTCATTCCCAACTCCCCAAATGATCTCAAAATGTATTGGATGGAGCACCATTGTTCCAGAGACCACAGTTCCACTGCTCCACAGCTCAATGCTGGGGTGCTTTATACCCCTCTAGCCCACAACTGGCATTAAGTGCCAATGGGTTTCACGTTTTTCTGCTCCTTTTCTATTGGCAGCACTTCTTTACAGGGACAAGACAAGCTGTGTGTGTGCATTTGCACATCTGTGTCAGCAACGTGTACACCTTAAAAAGATAGTATTTGCCCACTTTCCTATAACAGTTAATGGTTTCAGATATTGAAGCAGAACCTTAGGAAACACCTTTAAATTATAATTTAATTTATTTAATGATAAATGTTGTAGAAGTAGGAATCCCACTTAATTACTCAAACTAAGGAACCTAGTTTAAATGATAATCAGATTCAGCTGATTGAACACAGCCTGTCCTGCATGCAGTTATCCCTACTGTAAACCTCACTCATATTGAAATACCTTCAGAGAGATGTGCTCATTAAACACACTCCGCCATGTTTAAAACTAACCCCGACGAGCTGAGAGAAAGGAAGCTTTGGGATCTTTTGACCTAAAACATTTTAGAACCAGCATCTGGAGCTTTGATTTTAAAACGTATACATGTGCAATGGTGGAATACTGTGAAACATCTGGAAAGCTTGATCGAGGTAAGGCATGTAGTGCCTGCCAGGCTGAGAAAATATGGCAGAGCATGTTCAGGAATGATATGGGCAGTCATGATTTTGATTTGCCACAATGCAATGACAAAACTCGCAAACAGGTCATACGCCTGTGTCTAAAAAACACAGCATTTGTAAGCTATATGTAAGCTATTGATTGTCTTTCCACATATTCCTGGAAGGCTTAAGTCTATCTATAACCCTGGTTGATGCTGGGCATGGACCAATTATTGAACAATAGTAGTAGTCGTAGTAGTGCTTGAAGAAACAGTGGATAAAGAAAATCCACCTCCAGCATCCAAACAAAACATTGATGAACTGAAATATTGAATGAATTGTATCAAGTGGAAAAGCTCCAGTTGGAATAATGCATGATAAGTATGCTGGATAAGTATGGATCTAGTAAAACGTCATCCTTTTCATGCTCTGTTACTGTATTGTTAAGACCCTGGAATAGAACTCTCGAATAATGTACTAAATAATATCTATGATTTTCATTGGCTCTTTATTTTATTATATTACAAATGGAGTCAAATAAATTATAAACATTTTTTGGATAAGGCAGAGTATAATAAGCATGTAACCAAATAGGAAAACATTCAGATGAACAGAATTCTAAACAAATTTGTGTTTATAATTTTACACAAAAAGAAATCCAGACTCTCACATTATTACAATATTTAAATTCCGGTTTTGATTAAATTACAAATCAATATGAAATTTTAAACAAAATCTTGAAATTTTTTCACTTAAAATCTAATGAATATATATATATATATATATATATATATATATATATATATATATATATATATATATATATATAAGTTATGAACAAAAATACTATGGCAATATTTTTATTTTTTGAGATGCACTAGTAGAGATGCACTAGTAGCAATTTAGGTAATGTAATTATTTATTTATTTGTTTGCTTGTTTATTTGTTTATTTCTCTGTCCCACTGCTTGACTAGTTAGAAACAAGTTGCACCTTGATTTTGAACTCATTCCATGAAAGACATGACCTCCAGATTTGACCATAAACTGTTCTCTTCACTTTCATTTAACCTGGTTCGTCCTGATCTGTAGCTCTCGGCTGCAGTAAATATACCAGCAGAGTGGACCAACCGATGGACCCACATGGCGACTAGATCAGACAAAACCTAAGAAAAGGTGTTTTAGTGAAGTGTTCAATTCCAGTCATCCGTCAGCAGTACGATCCGGTAGCCTGAGCTAAACATTGCCTTACTGAGCTCCTGAGCTACTGAATTATGTCAGTATGCCTCTGACCCAGACAAATGTATTTTCATTCACATACTGTATTTACTGACTGAGACACGAATAAAGACTTCTTACTGGTAAAAAACAGTCCCCTGTTACTTCCCAGCAGAGCTGCCAATCTATATAGCCCATGCAGACCACACACTGTGCACAGACATCAGATCTCTGCTGGGGTCTCCAATGAATAAATGAATAAATGCATACAAAATCTTGTTGCTGTCATGCAAAACCGCTGTATGTCCAAAACGGCAACTTTAGAGGAGAAGAAAAAAAAACCTTACCTTTCAGTGGAAGTCAGTTTTGGAAGCTTTTCCAGTTTTGCTCATTTTGATTGGCCTGTTTCTATCTATTTTGACACACAACTGCCAAATTAGAAATTAAAAATGCAAAAATAGGGTTTTATATATATATATATATATATATATATATATATATATATATATATATATATATATATATGTATGTATATTATATATATATATATTACATTTTCATTGGATGTTCTATTGTTGTGGATTATCATTCTTAAAGTACTGTCCTGTTAATATGCTGCGTAGATGTTTAGTTTAACATTAAACATACATATATAATATAAATCTACTTCTGCTCCACATCTTGAAAAAAAAGAAAAAGAAAGAAACAGATAATGACACAGAAAATGATCTTTTTCCCCACTGCAGAGCTGAAAGGTTCTGAGCACAGAGGTTAACCTTTATAACTTTACTAGTTACATCTTTACATCATAATAAGCTGTTTGCTGATGTATTAATGTTTGACATTCAGGATCTCTATCCTGCTTTTCTCTTTACTAATGTAAATTGAATGTGAATAAAATCAGCAGGTATATAAAATAAGTAAGAGTAACGTGCTCATTAAGTAGCAGCAAATCAGCAGTACCAGTAAAAATGGACGAGCTCTCTATTTTTCAGCCGAGATGAGCCACTCAGATGTAATTAGAGCCTTCAATCGTCTCGCGTAGTTAATGCCGCGCTCTCTGTGGTCACCGTGTGCTGTGCTTTTAAGTGATTGCAGGTAAGATGTTTAAGTCACTGGACCTGGGGTCTCTCATAGTGGAGTTCATGCTGATGTTCTATAAGGATAAGCCCATTGACTGGCTACTGACCATATCATGTGGGTGAAGGTTTGCAACTCCAGAGAAGATGCGGGTATGTTCTGTATCTCTATCGCTTCTCTCTCTCTCTCTCTCTTTCAGTCCTTGTCAACACTGAGTCACTTAGTTATTCTTGTGATCATTAGTCCTTATTAAGCATAATGTTGTAATTACCAGTCTGACTGATTTGTCACTGAGTCACTTCCTTTCGTCTCTCTCTTTCTCTCTCTCACACTGTATGTCTCTCTCTCACTGTATCTCTCTCTCTTTCTTCACTCAACCTGCATTTGGAGTGCACTATCCTTAATGTCCAACCACTCACTACTCTCTGATCACTTTATCACCCATAGGTCACTATATACACTATATGGGCAAATGTTTGTGGACACCCTTCTAATGAACACATTCTGCTACTGTAAGCTGCTGCCATTGCTGGCACAGATTTGTTTAGTGGACTTGTCTAGTTCCTCTAGAGAACTGTTGCCAATTGCATTGGACTCCCTGGAAAAGATAATCGTAAACCCTTTTGCACATGCCTAATGGTCTAGATGGGTATAAAGCCCCCCAGCATTGAGCTGTGGAGCAGTGGAACTGTGTTTTCTGAAAGATGGTAGGGCTGCCCAATATCGGAAAAATTGGACATTTCAAGGTATATTTTTTCTGCAATATATAAAAAAATACCAGACATTAGTCATCCGACATTAATAGACATTAATAATTCTCAGTGCATCAGAGAAATTGAGTAAAATAAATGAAATTTGCAGGTAGAATCTGCTTCAGTTCAGTCTGTGTAAAATGATTTACTTTTGTATTACAGCAAAAAAATGTAACATTTAATTCAATTTGGTCAGAGATGAAATGCGTGCCTTGCAATGAATATTGCTCTCATGCCTACATTATGCATGTGAGATAACAATGTTGAAAATGATATATTGTGCAGCCCTAAATGATAAAACTCATTCAATGCATTTGGGATGATTTGGGTACTGGTGGATGAGGCAGGATGCAGATCATCCAACATTCTAACCTCACTACCAGCACTAACAAAAGCATATTCTTGAAACCTTTAATACCTTTGATTTTCAAAGAAATGATGAATGATCAAGTGTTCTCATATTTCTCTGCATGTCGTGTGTGTATAAAACATAGACATATTAGAGAACACAGTGTAACATGGGAAAGCCAGTCTGATGCGGTGTCCAGTCACATGCAGGTGTTTAGTATTCTCCTGCTAACATGTTTGGCAGCTCTGTGTGGGGTGGTAATTCTGACAAGTAGCAGGCTTTGTGCTCATCAGAGGAGGTGTGTGAGCGGTATGAAGCACCTATGAGTTGTAACATTTTGGAAAGACACCTGTAAAGATGAATCATTTAAAACACTTTTGGAAAAATAAAAAACACACATGAAATGTATTCTGTTTAATAGAATGCAGATGTTGGGCTCCTGTAGAGATCCTGAGTTGCTTATTTATTTGTGTGTGTGTGTGTGTGTGTGTGTGTGTGTGTGTGTGTGTGTGTGTGTGTGCGTGTGTGTGTTTTTGTGTGTTTTCGACAGAAACACTGCGACAGGCAGAAGGCAAACCTGCGTATCCGCTTCAAGCCTTCGCTCTTCCAGCATGTGGGAACACACTCCTCTCTCGCTGGCAAGATCCAGAAACTCAAGGTGCGTTTGCATGGTGTACTTTTCACTTTAACTCATTTACATCTGGCCCCTGAGCTGTTAGGGTGTGTGCACGTCCAGCTTGGCCACAGGGAATATCAGTGTGTAGAGCATTTCTCTGTGCTCGTGTTGTCTCTGTCACTGTATGAAGATGCACAAGGCTTCCTATATTGTTGGATGCACTGTTTTCTGATCTTATTTAGGAGTCATTTGCTATTTCAGGAACACAATCAATGCAAAAACAAGTGAAGTAAATTCACAAAGCAATTTATTAGGTACACTGTGCACAATTATCTACTCCATCAATCATATGGCAGTAGGGCAGTGCACGAACTTGCTGATACAGACCTGCAGCTTCAGGTGGTGTTCACATCAACCACCAGAATGGGGTAATGTGATCTTTGTGATTTTGAACATGACGTGACTCTTGGTGCCAAATGAGTGATTTGAGTGTTTCTAGAACTCAATAATCTAATCTCAATCTGATTTCTTTGATTAAGATCTCTGATTATTTGAGTGGTAGTTAAATCATTAACTCATACTTTGATTTCTGAGATTCAGTAAGAACTGAATTTTAGCTCAGTATTCCGATTTCTCAGCACAGGTTATACCCTGCATAATCTGTTTACGTGTCGTCTGATCAAGGGGATTTTCCTTCTTCTCACCTTATTCACATTCCTCTGTCATTATTGGCTGTTTGCACAAGTCAAAATCGGACTTGTGTAAAACCCAGACTTTCCCCATTATCTGATTACCTAAGCGCATGTGAACACATTGATCTGAGTTTATCAGTTATCAGATTATTTAGTGAAGGTACACTAATGGTGGTGTGCAGGATCTCAGCATCTCAGAATGTACCATTGTGGCAGATGGACCACAATGGCAGAAGACCATGTCAGGTTCTGCTTTTGTCAGCAAGAAGAACAGAAACAGAAATGGCTGCAGTGGGAACAGGTTCACCAACAATGGACTGGTTTCACGAGTCTCAGTTTATGGTTTCATGAACATGACAGTGAGGTCAGTGTTCTCCAAAGGAGATCTAGTGGATATTCCATTTGCAAGATCACAGCCCATGTTTGGAATGTCGTAGACATAGTATGATTTTTGGATTGAGTCTGTTCTTACAGCAAGAGGAGGCCCTACCCACTAGTTGTATAGTGCTTGTTGAGTGTGTATCCACATTCCTTCATGTGTTGCCCAAACAGTGTCGTTTATGAGAAAATCCACGTAAAAGAGTGTTGTAGCACATCTTGCTTTCCATTTTGTCACCCATGTTAACCGGTTATAGCGTTCACAAAGACCTCCTCTGTGAGACCCTGCTGGGAAGTTGGGGACTATGGGAAATAGATAAAAAGCACCAATGTATTACTTGTTCACTGGATCCTCCTTTTGCCTGGCTGAGAGCATCACTGTAGTGGTCAGTGCCAGACTGGCCCTATGTAATATTGATTTTGCTTTCCTCTGTGGGCTGCCTGCTGATCAGAAGAATCTTAACCTGTGGGGTGAATCTTTCCTTTGGCTGCCACTCCCATCCTTCTGCCTGCATCTCTCTCATTCTCCCTCTATTTGTCATTCTCTTCTTATTTCCCCTCCTTATCTCTGCCTCTATATTTACCACCTCAGCCTTTATTTGTTTTTCTTGTTTATGCCACAGGTGTTTCTTCCTCCCCTCCACCCCCGTCTCATTCACAAAATAGGACCACTCCTTTTTTTTATCTCTTTCTCGCGGTTTTTTTTATTGCTGTGGTCAATCCCAGGTCATTTCTTTATTTTTAGTTGTATACGGAATCCATTTTTACATCAGTCAGTACACACCCACAGGTATGTGCAGCATAGAATGTGTGCAAACACATAAACCATGTCAGTTTGACTGTAGTTATACATTTTTTATAATTATATAATTGTATAATAATTATAGACTTTTTGAAAATATAAAGCTTATTATAAAAGATTAGACATTTAATAGCACATTTAGAAAACAATACTTAATATGAACAACTTATGCCAGCATTTGGTGGCATAAAATGATGGCCATCTTGTCAATTTATAGCATATCGTTTAATATTTTGACATATTATATTGTAATATGTATATATACAGGTGCTGGTCAGAAAATTAGAATATCATGAGAACGTTGATTTATTTCAGTAATTCCATTCAAAATGTGAAAATTGTATATTATATTCATTCCTTACACACACACTGATATATTTCAAATGTTTATTTCTTTTAAATTAAGGCAAAGGTTTAGTTAATATCACCATAGCTCTGTGTAATGGTAGCAAACTCTGCTACCATTATTAGCTTGGCTTTGGCTTGATCACAGTTATGACTGGCAAATTCCAGGTGATGCAAATTCCAAAGATTCATAAATACTTTGAAAAACTGTCCCAATAAGCAGCAGCCATGCACTCCTCTAAGCAGCTGCCTATCACTCTGGGAAAAAAAAGTAGATGCATGCAAAGCAGGAGACATCATTGAATCTGAGGTGTTTTCAGGAAGTAATGCTCTCAGTTTGTAAGGTAGTTCAGAACTGCCAGTTAACAAGGAGGTTTGGAAGACCAAGAAAACTTTGAGAGCACTGCTCATAGAACTGCTACAGAGGCCAAATCGAGGAGCATTTATCTATTCTGCAGTGCAGAAACACATTCTGAAATACGAGCTTCACAGGAAAGTCAACACAAGAAAATCTCAATTCCTCACCACAAAGTTCAGCATCAGACGTTATGCTTGTATTTTTCTGGTCGAAGGAAAAATTGATTCAGATAAGTGCCAGCAGTGTTTAATTTTTAAGAAACAACATTCTTATATTTTTGTATTTTTCCGTAATGGAATATGATTCAGGTCTTAAAGAGTTTAAAATCCACAATGCACTACCTTAAGAGGCACAAGTTGTGTGTTTTGGAATGGCCTTCACAGTCCCCCTGGTCTACTGGCTAGACCTCAGGAAAGCAGTGCATACAAGATGACCCAAGACCCTCACAGTAGAGAATTCATTTGCAAGAAAGAATGATCGAAAATCCCCAAAACAAGAACTGAAACTCCCCGAAAACAACCTTTCACAAGCTGTGATATTTGCCAGAGGCGGTGTTACTAGATGCTGACTTTAAAAGGTATTAAAAGATTAATGTAAAAAATGTTCTGTTACTTTATGCCATTTGGAAATCAGGTCATCTTAAACTGGCATAACTATTCACAGTAACACGCATTTTGCATGCCACTACATGCATTATGAAATATCCTTTTTTTTCTGTGTACATTGTATTAGAAAAGGTTGATATTACTGGTCCAAATGTTTGTGGACACCCCTTCAAATATATGCATTCAGCTATTTTAGCATGCAGCCATTACTAACGTGCCCACAGGTGTGCAAATGCAAATATAGCTTTTATAGTCCCTGTGGAGAATCCTTAGTATGCATTCAGCTGTTGTTACTGAAAGCAATCAAATCCTCACAGCAATGTTGCAAAATGTAGTAGACGTTCTTCTCTAGACAGTAGAGACAGTTACTCCAAAAAAAAGCAGAATAAACTCTTTATAATATCCTTGATTTGTGAAGATATAATGCATGAACCAGTGTTTCATTTAGTGTCTGTCTCTGTAGGATAAGGACTTTGGGAAGCAGACACTTCATAAAGGTCACGCCAACCCGCTAGCTGAGGTCACCACCAGTCTGAAGACATACCAGCACTTCACACTTGAGAAGGCCTACCTGGGAGAAGATTTCTTCTGGGCATTCACACCTGTGGCTGGGGACTTCATTCGCATCCGCTTCTTTACTCCTGTCCGCATAGAGAGGTACACCCAGACACTACACTCACACACTCTGCACCCATACACATATTTAAATGGGCCGTGCCTGGAAGTGAGGTGTTTGATAAATGCAAAAATGGAGGATGTATTAGTTTCCTGTTTGTTTGAATAACAATCTGGAGGCTGCCAGCTCGACCACCATGAACACCACAAGGCCTCCCTCCTACTGCTTCTCTTTGTTTTCAAATCAATATGATATCCTTTGAAGAACACACTCCTTCCTCTGTATAGGGATCTCAGAACCCATCCAACCTCACTTTGTAAGAGCACAGTATCTGAATGCACCCAGACTATTTTTAAGGTACATCCCAGGAACCCAGGAAAGTCCACTGTGAGGTTTCCCAAACGCACATAAGACTCACACAGTGCACACAGAGCACTGGCTTTCCCGAATCTCCCACTGCTGTTCACCTAAGTTTAGATCTGGTGACTGTGAAGGTCATAACGTCTTATTCACATTACTTTCACTCTCGTCAAGCCATTCAGTGACCCTTGGTGCCCTGTGGTTGGACATACTGTCATCCTAGAAGAGGTCACTCCCATCAGGATGTACATGTTTCATCATAGGATAAAGGTGATCAATCAGAGGAGCTATGTATTGATTTGCAGTGACCTTTCCCTCTAAGGGGACTAGTGATCGCCAACCATGCCAGCAAAAATCCATTTCAGGAGCAATGCATTGTGTTGCTTCTCAGGTGGACAAAAACCTTCTCCAGGATGGATTTATTACTTTCAGTCATTCATGAACAGTTTCAATTTGTGAGTGCTGGATTCTCAAGAACCAGAGCATGCCTTGAAAACAGTGTCATTCTATTCATTGCATACAGTTCCTCTGTGGTTCTCATTGTTATGTACTCATCCTCCAAAAAAAAAAAAAAAAAACATTGCATGCAAAAGAATTATCTGACAGGAAGTAAACCTGGTGAGGAGGGTTGACATTGCAAGACACACTAGATGGGCCTTGTTACTATTCCAGCAGCTACATTACCAGACCTATCCCAGATTGAAAATGTGTGGGATGCTATTGGACGAGCTATCAACACTCCACCCCTACTGCAGTTACTGCATAATAATATTCAAGCTGCATGGGATGGATTATCACAGGGATCCAAGCAAAAACAGTGATACAAAGTTTTTGGTTGAGAGCAATAATATGCATGTATTTATAGCATTTAACTATGTATCATTTTCTGGGGTTTTTTTCTGTTTTCTGATTTTTATTTTTCTGCATTAGCAGTCCTTTACATTCTATTGACATTTTATGATGAACAAAATGCAAATAATGAGTTTGGTAGAATGAGGGGACCTCACAACCTTCGGGCAGGTATTTTTAATGTTATGGCTGATGGCTGTATGTCGTACGAAACTCGAAGCATGCGTGCTTTGGGAATGCAGACTATTTTTCTTCCCATTCACATATACTGTGCACACACTCACACACATGCACTCAAGCATTAAACACCCACTCTCTTACTATCTATTGTGCTCTGATTCACTCATACATGCTGGCTACCTGCTTGACCTATTGCTCAGCCTCATTTGAGCAGAGCCTACAGCATTAAGTTGTACTCTATGCTCCATTTAGAAGCAAGCAATGCACGCATACCTTTTTGAGCCTAATGGAAAGTTTAGATACATTTCAGGCCTAATGGAGGACTAATTGAAGCCAGTGAGAACAGAAACATCTGTCGATCACTCTACCAGTCCTTCTGTGAAGGGGGTGCAGGATTCTGGCTCTCAGTGTGATTATGGGAAAGTGATATTCCAGCTGCGGAGAGCAAGTCTAGCTATGCGCTAATTGTTGCCATAGGGCTTCGAGTAGAGATAGATATCTGAGTCAGGAGACTATGAGAGAGATCTACTGTATCTGAGGTGTACATAGAATTCAATGCACTGCTAGTGTTATGGCTTACTCATCACAGTCTCAGTATAGATTTATTAGAACAGTGAATATTCCCAAGGACAAAAGAGATTTCCTATTCTGTGGTTTTGTCTACCACCTACCAAGTCCAACCTGCCTTTTCCCCCCCGAGAAGCTGAATGAGATACACTGTACAGGGGTTGGACAATGAAACTGAAACACCTGTCATTTTAGTGTGGGAGGTTTCATGGCTAAATTGGAGCAGCCTGGTGGCCAATCTTCATTAATTGCACATTGCACCAGTAAGAGCAGAGTGTGAAGGTTCAAATAGCAGGTAAGAGCACGGTTTTGCTCAACATATTGCAAAGCACACAATTATGGGGGACACACCAGAGTTCAAAAGAGGACAAATTGTTGGTGCACGTCTTGCTGGCGCATCTGTGACCAAGACAGCAAGTCTTTGTGATGTATCAAGAACCACGGTATCCAGGGTAACGTCAGCACCACCAAGAAGGACCAACCACATCCAACAGGATTAACTGTGGATGCAAGTGGAAGCTGTCTGAAAGGGATGTTCGGGTGCTTACCCGAATAGGAATTGACACTGTATTGGCCGCAAAAGGACACCATACTAATAAATTAATGTGGTCTAAAACCAGGTGTTTCAGTTTCAATGTCCAACCCCTGTATGTACAAATGTCTGTGGACACCCCTTCTAATGAATGCACTCAGCAATTTAACAGTAGAATAGGACCCTTTGGTGCAGGTAAACACAAACCTATTAGCACCATGGATGTGGGCAAGGGAGGTACAAATCCCCCCCTGCATTGAGCTGTGGAGCTGTCTCTTGTGCTCTTGTTACTGAATGCAGTCAAATCTCTGCAAAATCAGGAAGTAAGCACTCACTGGACTGTAGAAACAGTTACTCTGACAAAAGCAGGATAAACTCTTTTTACCCTTTATTTCAGTTGAAACAACTGATGAACAGGTGTCCCAATACTTTTGCCCAAACAGTGTATGTAAGCTTACCAACACTTCAGATTCAGATTTTAGTACAAAACAGGTGTATTCGTATTGTATGTTAACAAACACACATTATTAAGAATAGTATATAGTAAACACCTTGTAACATTAGTGTGTAGTCCACAATTCGGATCCAGCCAGGGCCTAAATTTCTAAATTACAGGTGTAACGGTACCATGTGTGTATTCATCCCGGACGGCACTCTCAGCTAGTAGAGAATGTTAAAGGAGCGTTCAGCAGTGGAACTCACACTCCAGTGCTCTGTTCCAACAGGACAACACTCGTCTGCGTCCTGCTGCTGTCTTAAGAGCTCGCCTTGAAGACACAGATACTATGTCATGTCTTGTCGCATCTCCAGATCTATCGCTGAGTGTAAATGTGTGGGATACTATTGTGCTCGCTATCCACACTCCAGCCCTACCGCACAATGTGCAGGAAGTGAGTGAGAACATTCAAGCTGCATGGGATGGATTAACACAGGACACCATTAGGAACCTCTACAACTCTTTTCTGAATGTGCAGGCTACACAAGAGGGACAAAAGCATTGGGACACCAGCACATGACACCTAGAGCAGCTTTTATGATCCCGTTCTGTCTCTATTTCCATTAATATGGAGTTGGTTCTTCTTTGCAGCTCTAGCAGAAGGGTTGGAACTGTGTAGTTACAGAGTCAGCGGAACTTTGGAGCCTTGTACTGTACTCCTCAGCACTCCGTTTGTAATTTTACGAGTTGATGTGGTTCCTAAACACTTCCAACAGTGACATCCTGTTCAGCTTCAGTGAGTTCTTTAGAATTCTTTCACTAATGTTTGGCAAACTGCATGGTTATATGCTCCATTTAACACATCTGTGGCAATGGGGATGAATGAAATGCCCACATTGAATGGTTTATAGGCATGTCCCAATAGTTTTGTCCAAAGTGCTGCTGTGAATGCACAGTTTTTTGTGACATCACAATATTAAAAATTGAAAAAAAGTAAGATGGATGGAGAAGTAAGTTCTGGCTGCACAAGCTGATTGGTTAAGGAGCATTTGAACCGTGTTGTTATCTCGCCACAACGCCATGTTTTTCTCAAACAGTGGATTACTCAGAAACTGCAGAAACTCCTTTAGTAACGTAAATGACCCGAGCAAAAAAGCAAACAGATATTAAATGGATTAAGACAATGTGGTGGACCCGGAGGTGGATCTGCCAGTTTTTCATCACCCTGAGTGGATCAGCGGCAGCTGCTTAAGGAGGATTCTCACAAGGCTTCTATAAACTCAGGCCTCGCTGACTCAGCCGGGGGGCTTATGGCTGTAGAGACTCGATTAGCCTGAGGAAACGGATTATCTGTAGTAGTTTCCTGAAAGTGCACAAGTTCTTTTTTTTCCATGCAGATCAGCCAATCAGAATCCTGCATATAAAATTACAGACCGTCCTCTGGTGAAACATCACTACAGCTTGAGCCGAGCTTATACGTGACTTGTGTTTTTTCTAACCACACTGTTTTTGTTCTCTGTTTTGCCTGTGTGTGTGTGTGTGTGTGTGTGTGTGTGTGTGTGTGTGTGGCACAGGTATTTCTTCCGCAGTGGGAACATTGAGCACCCAGGAGACAAACTCTTCAACACTACAGTGGAGGTGCTGCCATTTGATGTGAGTGTATATGTGTGTGAGACTTTGAATGGTCTCACACACAAACAGAAATCTCCACAACACACACACCTGCAGTACAAATGGCCTCGGGGCAACCGTGGCCTGCTTCAGGGAGCTTCTCCAAACTCCAGGATTTTCAGCCCTCGTTCTAATCTGTAAACCCCCCCGGCACAACACACAAGCTGTTTTTTTTTTGTGTGTGTGGGCTGGTTAACCCAGTAAAATGAAAGCCTTAAAATGGACATTGTATTTCCTTGATCGATCTTTATCTATTTTAACAGTCATTTTATTATATATCACACTATAAATGATCTAAATATTTTTAATACTTAGATTAAACTTGGATCTGTTTTGCCAGTTAACAAAGCAAGTTTTGTAAGTGACAGAGTCTGTCCTGAAACCGTGTTTCAATGTCACAATGATTGTGATATGTACACTGATCAGCCATAACATTATGACCTTCTATACTCACTCTCCATTTCATCAGCTCTATTTACCATACAAGAGCACTTTCTATCTTTACTGACTGTAATCCATCTGTTTCTCTGCACACTTTGTTTGAGCTTCTGTCTTTGACTTTTACATCTACAAGGTGGAGCAACTAATAGATTGGACAGTGAGTGGACACAGTGTTTAAACACTCCAGCAGCACCGCTTTGTCCGATCCACTTGCACCAGCATAACACCACCATCTCAGTGTCACTGCAATGAGGTGGTCATAATGTTTTGCCTGATAGGTGTATGATCTCAGTGAGGTTTAAACACACAAACATTAAGAGATAGTAGGCAACCCTGTCATATGATTGTGCATTTTAAATCTAAATCTAAAAACAATCTATGAACTGTGTGAGAAAAAAAGCAGGCTACCAAGGTCATTTTCACTTGCTGGACCTGAAAATACCCACCTCCGTTCATAATCCTTTTGCACTGCTATCTAGAACTCTTTCTACAAAGAGTGTATCTGTAGGGGGTTAAAGAAAGCAAACGAAGAGAACAAATCTCCTGCCAGGTATCACAGATCAGGGTGGTGGGTGGGGGGGAACTAATATTAACCCAGAGTGTAATGTTAGCACAGTGCTTGTGTCCCACCTGAACAGTGTGAGTCATAAGGAGGAGCAATGCATTCCCCAGGTGAAGGGCCACGGGCTGCGGTTGCTGTGGAGATATCAAAACTGAACAGCCTGTGCACCCTATCCATATAACCATATACTCTCCCCACCCTACCCTTCCAGCCCACCGGCCTGAGCTCAGATACTGCTCTCCGATGGAGGGAGGTGAGAGAGCAGAGAGGAAAGCAGAGGCTGGAGATAAAGACATTTCTCCTGTTTTATGAAGTGCTGGAATTGTCCTGTGGTTCAATGGTCAGGGGGCTGACTTTCTGTGTGTGTGCGTGTGTGTGTGTGTGTGTGTGTGTGTGTGTGTGTGTGTGTGTGTGTGTGTGTGTGTGTGTGTTTGTGTGTTTGTGTGTGTGTGTGTGTGTGTGTGTGTGTGTGTGTGTGTGTGTGTGTGTGTGTGTGTGTGTGTGTGTGTGTGTGTGTGTGTGTGTGTGGAACTCTCTCTTTCTCTCTCTCTCTCTCTCTCTTTCTCTCTCTCTCTCTCTCTTTCTCTCTCTCTCTCTCTCTCTTTTCTCCCTCTATTGTCCCTTCTTTTTTTTACTTCTTATGTCTCTCTGACTCACTCTCTTTTTCTCCCTTTCTGTCCTTGTCCATCTCTCTCCTCCACATTCTCTTCTCTTTCTCTCACGCTTCTCTTTCTCCCACATCCTCTTCTCCCCCCCCTTCTCCCAGTGTCTCTCTTCTCCCAATCTCTCTCTCTCTTTCAATCTCATTCTCTCTCTCTTCTTTTTCCCCTTTTTATCTGTCATTCCTTATCACCTTCTTCCTTTCATCCCTCCATTCCCCCCTGGAGACATTTTGATTTTGTGGAATTTTGCCTGAAAGCTTAAATTAGCTGGGCACATCCTGTAGGGGCGTTCAAATGTTTACTGTGTGTGTGTGTGTGTGTGTGTGTGTGTGTGTGTGTGTGTGTGTGTGTGTGTGTGTGTGTTTGTGTGTTTGTGTGTGTGTGTGTGTGTGTGTGTGTGTGTGTGTGTGTGTGTGTGTGCATGTGTGTGTGTGTGTGTGATCATGTGAGGATTAAATGTGTGAGGAATAAAGTCCGGGGTCGTGTTTCTTGTAGCTGTATTTATCCAGTAACAGACAGTTTAGAGTGAATGGAGGCGGCTCACTGGTCGTCAGCACAGCAAGGGGTCCTGGTTACTAAGGAGACAACACAGACACACACACACACACACACATGCACAATCATACAGGTCAGCAGCTTAAAGCAGGCGTGGAACTGCAATCAAACATCCACCTTTGCTGCTGTCTCTGGGAGGCGTTTAGCCTTTTGCTACAGATTTGTTTGCTGAAGGTCAGACGGACGTGCTGCTTTATTTCCTGCCCCGAGGGGCCGAACGGGTATCAGATAAGTCTCAGTGATGATGCTGGCAGATATATTTGTATGTGCTTCAAAGTACAATACATTTATAGGGGGAGCATTGCCCCTAGTGTAGACATCAGAGGGCTGTTCATACTGTATGTCAGTGAGCTGTAATCTGAGGGTCAGTGTTGGTCAGTAAAGGAGCTGGGCCTGGTCTTTGCTGTGGGGACACATCAGAGTTGGGGTATTGTGGGTAAACTAGCATTGGGGCATCCATATGTTTAAGAATGATGGCCTCACATCTCAGGAAATGCTTTGATTTCTCAACATTTCTGAAAATGCTGCCTTGACCCATTCCACAGATTACAGGAACATATGTGTGATGACGTGTTAAAGACAAAAGTAACTTAAAAATCTGAGAAAAACTATAATAACAATAAAGGAAAGAAAAACATTTTTCAGTCAGTGTAATTTGAAAGTCAGTGTAAAACAATTTGTTGGAACAATTCTATCGGTCCATGCACCATGTTATCATGGACAAGGACACCTGCCAGATTCAAATTATGTCACAAAGTGGAAAACGGAGATACAAGGTTTTGCAAACAATTTTAACTGCGTACAATATCTCCATAATAACTCCACTGACTGAGCTACACAGTGGATAGACAAGCACTGTAAACGTTAGGCAAGACAGCCAGTGGTGATGATAACAGAAAGGTAGAGTTAAACCTATAGACCACTGGCCTCATTTGGTCTTGAAGTTTGTACTCACTGGTAGGTGCGACCTGGCAGTCCATCAGTTACTTCAGCAGATCAGTTGATGTTCCAGTAAGCACAAATTTAGGTCCCGGTATTGGAATATAGATCCAGGTTTGCTTAAGCTGTATTTCTTAAGCGTGTTTCAATAAAACACCTTAAAAGTGGAAAAGACGGCCTGTCAGATTAATAACCACAGTGCCGTCTCTTCCAAGGCTCACTCACTTGTTTTCTAAGAAACTACATCTTAACAGAGTTCTAGAAGAAGGGAGTGGGAGGGGCTTATGCTATGTACATACCCTGCCTTTTTTTGTCTTCGATATTCAAAGAGTAGATTTTTGTCTCTTGCTTTGATAGAAGGTTGTTGTATAATGAATTCCACAGTTTGACATCCCTTCTATAATCATTTGGTCCCTTTTTTTATATTATATTTTTTACAGACGTTGTTTCACAGAAGCAAAATGAGCAAAATCACCAAACCCCATTCAAATCAGTAAATACATATTAGAATAAATAAATAATCATACCATAAAATATTCATTTCTGCTTTTTATTACTGTGATATTACAGTCATTTTTAAGCACATAAAATATCACAAATCTAATGACTAGAATTTTGAATCTTAAAATAAAGTACATAAAGAAATATATATATATATATATAGTGAAATCTTGGATTTTACAATATGTAAACAAACAAACATGAGCTTATTATTTAATTTAGCTTAATTTAAATTAAGCTCAATACTTAATTTAATCTTAAGAATTCCAATAAGTAATGAACAAATAATTTAAGACTTATTTTGAGTTTTTGCTGCAAAAATGATGAACAATCAAATCAAATCTTGAATCCTAAAAGATGAGTAAATAAACAGACAAATAATTATCATTCGAGCCTGTGTTTGAGCTCGAATGATATTCTTCTCCAAACAAATATTAAGATATCAACAATTAAATCCAATAAGGAGGGATTTTGAATCAGTAGTGCTGAATCTAAACATATGTGAATCATTAAAACCCTGGTATTAATATTACTCTGTTATCAGAAAAACATACAGTACCTCACATCCTGCCGCTCTGTTTTCACCTCTGAACTGTGTCATGTGGATTGTAGTAGGTTCAAGGACAGGTTTCCTCCTGCGTTTCTTCCCATCAGACCTCTAAATTGTAAGATGCTGTTTTCTGAATGTGGTTGTGTTGACACAGACTTACTCTTTTAAAGGGAAAACTGAGCCGTGCAGCAAGTCAACACTACACCTCCTCAGTTTTACAAAGCTATGTGAATTTACGGAGATCAGATTCATATCAATATGTGTTCAGAATGACTTGCTTAGTTTTGCACTGAGAGATTTACTTTTAAAGGGGTGGTTTGTTTAGTGTGGGTCATTTGTGTGATCAGGATTGTTGTGTTTTAACGTTTTTCTCTCTGTCTCAGAATATTCAGTCCGAAAAAGAGGCCTTGAAGGAGGAAAGGGAGAGGACGCCAAAGTACCAGCGCACAGAGGACGGCTTCATCAGAATAGGTGAGAGACTGTTATCATAGAAGAGATGACATTTGATAGTGAGCCGATATCAATCAAAGTTTTTATAGATACTTTTTTCAGGGTTCCTTAGTTAAAGCCACGAAAACTGAAACATGAAAGAACTGGATGCCTAAATGGTTCTTTGACTGGTGAAATGATTTGTCTCTATGGTGAGATTGTAAAGTATTTTGAAAAACAGAACTTTTTCAGGGAAGTTATGAATAAATAATAAATTTAATATTATTAAATATTCACATTTTGTAAAAATGTATTATTATTGATATTGGTGAACTTTCCCTTTCCCTTGTCCCTTCTGTACTGTAACTTTGGAATTATACTAGGAGATTAAGCCATTTTTTCATTTATCTGTTTGCATACATCATGTAATTGCGAAGGCTTCTAAAATACTGTTTTCTCAAACTTTCTGTCACTGTAAATAGTTCAGTGAGTAGATGATCAACTGAGCTCCACAAGGCATAAAGAAGAATCATTCATTCAGCATTTTAAGCAAGATTGGTGCATTGTTTTGAGAGTGGAAAACAGAAAGAACACCATGCAAATCATTGTCAGGATAAGCCAGGAAAGTCCAGTTCATGCAAACGTTTATTAACATATAAGTCCTTAAACCTTTACCACAACAATTAGTAGCTATTGGCTCCTCTAAGCAGCTGCCTAGCACTATGACAATTAAAATAAATAATGATAAATGTCATGTGAACTGTGAGGAAAAGAAGATGGCTTCCAAGGCAGGAAAATGATTCTAACCACACTTCAAAATCCACAGTCCTCAAAAGGTGCAAACTGAAGACTTTGCCATGACCCTCACATTACCCTGATCTTAACATTATCAAAAAGACCTCAGAAGAGCAGTGTATCAAAGATGGCCCAAGAACCTCAGAGAACTATAATATAAGCTGTGATATTTGATAAAGTACTGACAATGCTCACACCTTTGCTTCAGGTCCTTTTTCTTTTTGTGTTATTTTAAACTTTGAAAGATTTTTTAAGTATTTTGCTTACTTTTAAGTATTTACTTACTAAGCTACAAACAGAACTTTTGACCAGGGCGACACCTGTGCATGCCACTATCATTGTAATTTTTTTTGATCCCAGCTGTCATTTGGATTCTAGCTGATGCCTTAGTTAGTAGTTTGGAAAGATGGCAGAATTCACAGAAGGAGCCGAATGATTGCCTTCAGCCTCCTGGATCCATTTAGTGCTTGATGAGTCAATATTACACTGGCAATCAAGAAGAATTGCTCAGAAGATCATAAACTGGGGTTTGACCCATTCAGACACTGGTAGAGCTACACAAGAAAGATCTGGAAAAGATAAAAGTACAATGACATGTGGTTTGTGTGGAATAGAGATGAATGTGTGGGGGGAAAAAATTCCATTATATAATTCTAATTCATTTATATAACTCTAATTCATTTTCTGAAAGTATGACAGAGATGTGACAGTGTTCACTGACTAGTTCAAATATTTCAAGGGTCTTTACTGTTAGGGTTAGATTGTTGGAGACTTCTTTACACATCTTGCAGTCTGTTCTTGTGCTGAACATGCTAGGACAGCCTGAACTAGCCATGTTGGCTGGTGTCTTAAATGTTCTATAATTGGTTTGAGATCTTATTAAATTCCTTCTTCGTCTCATCTGCATTTACAGCCTTTACAACCTTACAAGCTCTGTGCATCTCGCCATGGTGATCCCACACATTTCAACAGTCAAGTGCAAACCAAACTAATGTGGTTCTAATAATGAAAAATACTGTCTAATGATGGTGTCATCATTTGCTGCTGATGTGCTATACCTGATTCTATGTTTAGAGTTTTACGTAGCAATAAATGTGGGGGTGTCCGAACTTTTCCTCAAACTTTTCCTCAAAAGAAAATTTACATTCTAATAATTATGCTTTACTAATGATTTTTAATGACAATTCTTCTTCTTATATCACCTCCATCCAAATGTACAGGACTGTATATTTCAAATATCTTGTTTAATTTCAATTTTAGGGTTTGCTTATTTTATATTTTAATATATTTTTGATTTCTTTGTTTCGCATAGGGGTATTGGCTCATAGGTGGCATGTTAGCTTGGGGCTTCATAAGTGTTTGTTTACTGTTTTTCTGAGATCCTCTAAAATTATATGTTGTACTTTTATAATCAACTAGAAACATTAACACATTCAATTTTAAGTATTATATATTGGCTTGTCATATTGAATTGTATGTTGCCTTCATTTTTGGTGTTATTCAACATCAAATCAGCAGTTCAGAGCATTTTTACTGGCAATGAGAAAAGAGCAGTAAGTACACTATGGATAAAAGTATTGGGACATCTGCTATTTCATCAATGGTATTCAAAAGAGTTAATTCAGCTTTTGTTGGAGTATCTGTCTCTACTATCCTGGGAAGGCTTTCTACTTTCTACTAGATTTTGGAGTATTGGTGTGGCAGTTTGATTGCATTCAGCCTTGCGGATTAGTCAGGCTAGGATATTGCGGAGGTTTATGTTTATCTGCTCCGGAGGATCCTATGCTTTTGTCAGTACTTCTCTAGAAGAACTAGTCCAGCTGTGTTTGTGCATTTGCACATCTGCGTCAGCAATGGGTGCAACTTAAAGTAGCTAAAAGCATTCATTAGACATTTGGACATGGAGTGTAAATAAATCAGTGGGTGAACCTCATTTTTTGTCTGCGTAGCCCATCTGTGCTCAGTTTGAATGTGCTTTTTTTTATTAGAAGCTTTGACCTCCAATTATGTAGCATCATTTAAACAAATGTCCATGACTGCTGCCGTGGACTGTAGCCAGGGTTTGAATGCTATATAAATCATTCATTTAAACCAGTGGTCTCTAACCTCCCCACAGACTTTGGAACCAACCCTAATCCACCCCACCTGACCCGGCTAATGAATGCCTCCAGACATCCTTCATTGGCTGAATTAGGTGTGTTAGATTTTGGTGGGGGTTGAAACCTGCTGAAAGGTCACTCCCCAGAGGGTGGGTTGGAGGCCAATGAAGTATACACACTTTGGGTTGCTGGACTAAATGGACTAAAGTCCATTCAGCCATGCACACATTAGTATACAGTCATGTTCTTCTGTATACACATGCACCATCTAAGACTGTGTGTGTGTGTGCGTCTGTGTGTGTGCAGTCTTCAGCCGTTAAATTAAGAGACTTCTCCCGACATCATAAATTACAATAGGCACTCAATTTCATTCATAAATTTGTCTGAGGGTCAGGATCGATATTGCGCTGGCAATGGCTCATTTTTCGACAGAATCAATTAATATGAGGATCTATGGGCCAGCGGTGTCTGGCACAGTCTTCTATTCACCCGTCCTCATCAGAAATGCAATAGCTCTGACTTCAGTGTGACCGCAGACCTGTCCATTCACTACAAACGCACAGTATTAAACCTCACACTTCATCAAACTGAATATCACCCCTGCCACTCAAAATCCTACTATCTGCAAAATTATAACTTTACAGAAGAAGGAACTATACTGCTTCAGTTTCAATGGAAGTCCTTTTTTGGAACGTTTCTATTGGTTCATTCATCAGAACATTTGACACAACTGCCAGATTCACATTTAGTCAAAAAATATAAATGCTTGTCTCAGGTTTGCCATGAAACATCGATATGATGAAATGACGTGTTATGACCAGATGAATATAAAATGGAGCTTTTGGCTCACATTCAGTTCTTTTTCACATTGGGAATCTCATACCAGCTGTGAAGCATGGTGGTGGTACTGTGGTGGTTTGGCGACGCTTTGTAGCATCAACACCTGAACACATCTGCATCCAGAGAGAATAATTGAAATGTACAGGGGTTGGACAATGAAACTGAAACACCTGGTTTTAGACCACAATAATTTAGTAGTATGGTGTACAAGGGCCTCCTTTTGCGGACAATATAGCGTCAATTCGTCTTGGGAATGACATTTTTTGGATACAATCCGGGTTAGCACCCCAACATCCTTTTCAGACAGCTTCCTCTTGCGTCCACAGTTAATCCTGTTGGATGTGGTTCGTCCTTCTTGGTGGTGCTGACATCACCCTGGATACATTTAATGAAGATTGGCCACCAGACTGGTCCAATTTAACCATGAAACCTCCCACACTAAAATGACAGGTGTTTCAGTTTTTTTGTCCAAACCCTGTACATATGGAGCTGTTCAATGTGCTGATGTATCTCCATTACTTTAGTCCCATCGGAATCAGTCACGTCAGTCATTTGGACTGCACGCTTCCTTGTCAGTCAAGATTGGGGCATCTTTTACCTACTATAAATTTGCCCATGAAAGCCCTCATCAGCAGATTAGTACTTAAAAAGTGTCTGTCATAGAGTTCCAGACTGATGTTAGGTGATGAATATACCTAAACGGTGATGCTGGGCTGTGCTGGCATGTCTTTTATTTCACTGCATCTGTTACCCTTCTGAAATAATGAGTAGATTTCATTGCAGGTTTCTTTGTGCTAATTTGATGCATTTTATTTATGCTCATGTACTGTAATGCCTGTATCAGTATATCCCTATTTTAAATTAAACATATATATTTTAACACCCAATAAGCAGTTTTCAGCCACCATCAATGTCTCAGCGTGTGTAAATCTGCTTTAGTGCTGTTGGGAAGCGTCCCAGGTTTCTCCTCAGAAAGAAGCTTAAGAGAATAGCAAGAGTCTGTAAAGCTGCATGAAAGGAAGGGGTAGTTGCTTTGAAAAACTGACACTGGAAGAGAGGTTTGATGTGTTCAGCAGTTTTTATCCTCTGCATAATTCCATGTGTAATATTTCAGAAATCCGAGGTATTCACTGTTTTTCGACATGTATAAATTGGTATTAAAACAATTAAGGAACCCTTTAAGGATGTGTGTCCAAAAATGATGTAAACGTCTTATATGTGATGAGAAGAAAATGTGTATTCTGGTCTCCTCAGGTCTTATTCAGCATCAGAGCATTCATGTTTGTGGTCTTTTTGCAGGAAAATTCCAAAATGGGATTGCTGAGGGGGAGGTGGATCCCTCGTTCGGGCCACTGGAGGCCATGCGACTCTCTGTGATGACCGACTCTCCAGTGTGGGTCATTCTCAGTGAGGTAGGCTTGACCACTGTTTTATGTAGGCCTTCATAGAAACCATATAGTTTCTGTTTTTATGCATGTTAGATTTTTCTTTACCATTCAAAAGTTTGGAATCGTTTTTCTTGTGAAGTCAGTGTTACTGTACATTCAATAACATTCAGTGTAGATTTGCATATTTGTTGAAACAGGAGATTTATAGCGGAGCAGAAAATGCTCAAATGATCAGAGCAAAGATCCTCAAGAGCTTGAGTTACGATGGAGTGACAGTTCTTGCATTAATCTTTGTCTCTGTCTTTGTTTGCTGCATAGATCTTCATCAAGAAAGCAGAGTGAAGGGTGCCTACCTGAATACCTCACCATTACGTCAGGCCTTGCGGTGCAGGACGGGGTCTTTTTGGCACCTTCACCTAAGCAACGGCTATGAGTTACTAAAGCTTGGTCCAAGAGCGCCGCCTGCTGGTGTCACGCTGACATTACAGGGTAAAAGTAGAGAAGGGCCAGCTGTAATCCTGGATAGTCCAGCAGAGAGGGGATGAAGATGTGATGGACAGACTCGAGACGGTCATTTGTAATTTATGTGTACATATGCTCCTGGTTCAGTGACTCTAATTACACTGGTATATTGTCAGCGGGCGCTCTCTCTCTCTCTCTCTCTCTCTCTCGATCATCTTGCCCTTTTGACAGAGGCAAATTATCTGACTTTCAATGATGCTGCTTTTTTCTTTTGGAATTGGGGAGACTCTTTCATTTTCCTAGAAGATTCTGATTTTTGCCAACATCCTTTTATCATGAAGTGGGTGATTGTTTAAGATGAAGGATTAAAATTTCATAATCATATGTAGTTTTATGATGAGTTACGAATCTACACAGATACGATGGTAATAAATGTGCATCTCTACATGCAGACAAGGACTGAAAGAAAGATTATAGCTATAAATTATCAAAGGTAATAAAAATGTGCATTTGAAAATGAGGGAAAGTGAACATCTCCCAGAGCAGAGGACAGTCGATCTTCTGGAGCGTTTCATCATATATATCAGGTTTGATCGGAATAATCCTGCATAATATTTTGCTTTTTTTTTTTTTTCTCCCCTCGTTCTGCTATCAGTTTGCTTTAAGATGACGTAGCAGAAGCAGGACATGGTGAGTTGCCAGGAGATTGGGTTAGAAATGTTAAACAGACCCAGGCTCTGGGATCCAATTAGACGGGGCGAACAGGCGTCCGACCAGAAACACATAACAAAGTTACGTCTATGCAGTTTGGGCTGAGACTGAGCTGTCACTGATCACTAGCCTACTTGCACCCCTTGAAGGCTTCTAAGCTTTATAGGCTGGATGGTTTGAACCAGTCATCGCAGTCTGATTCCTTTTATTTTTAGTTTCAGTTTTGATTATGTTCCTCAAGCCTTACAGCAAAACGTATTTCAGATTTTTTTCAATTTGCACCTCATAACAAATTCTATTCCCATCTTATTCCACCCCTCTTCTAGAGTATGGTGTAAAATGAGACATATTTGAAAGACTTAGGCTGACTGGCTTGGTGGAGGTCATCCTGCGGAGCACCACCTTCTAAACGGATGCTGATCTTCAGTCAGACAAAGGTAGCTTCTGTATGACAGGACAACAATCTAAGGAGGCCGATACCTTTTTAGAATGCATTCTGGAGAAGCACCACTAAAGCAAGAAGTCACACAGTGTCTTGAGCAGTCAGTGAACCAGCCAGCTGCAAAGATGCTGGAAGATCTCAGGGTCAGAGAAGCTTTTCTGCGCATTGCACAAAGCAGGATTTATTCATGTAGCCAGAGTCCTCCATAGTTGTGTCTGTCCACTGTCTCTGTAGCATACGAATGATCTTCATAGACCTCTTGAGATAGTAAGTGTTTGGAAATGCAAAATGGCTTCAAACATGATACATTTTGTCCTGTGCGTTGTTTTGTTCCCAAATGCCACGGGATCCTCTGAATGATGAGGTTACAGAGTCAAAACTGAAGCAATGCCTATATACTAATAGTGCATTTAATAGTGAGTGGCATGAAAGTAAATCTCCTGTTGTACTTATATACTGTTATGTAACACCAGCAAAACCCAACTGCCAAAGACACTTACCTACCATCTTACCTGCACCTGATTATGTTTGCTGGTTTATTTGGGGCATTTTGTTGAGGGTGCCAGGCTTATGATGTCAATTCAGTGTGCAGCAATGTTACCTTGCACGTAGCAATATTCATATTTTGACCCAACAACCTCATAATTCAGATGATCCAGTGTCATTCAGAGTAAACATATCTATGTACATATACACTGTATATTCAAATGTTTGTGGACACCCCTTCTAATGAATGCATTCGGCTAAATTAAGTTGCACCTATTGCTGATACAGATGTGCAAATGCACACACAACTTGTCTGTCCTCTGTAGAGAAGTACTGCCAATGGAATAGGACTCTCTTGAGCAGAAAAACATTAACTAACATCATACCTGATTTCAGGTTTGGAATTGTATTGGGTGCTCAATGATCAGTCGATATTCTGACTTCACTAATGCTGTCGTCAATGAACCCAATCAAATCCTTACAGCAATTACGTTAAATTCTAGGAGAAAGCCTTCACCGGACATTAGGGACATTTTTTCCAGCAAAACGAGGACTGACTCTTAAATTCAGAACAAACAATGAAAGTGCAGCTGGCCCAATAGTTTTGTCCTTATAGTGTATATGTATATTGTTGTCGCACAAAATCCTTTTACCTTCAAATGGCAACTTTACAGGAGAAGAAACAAATACCTTCATAACTTTCAAGCCAATATAAAAGATTTTATTACTTTTTTAAGCCGTTTTGGAGCATTTATGTCATTGATCATAAAATTTTATTCCAATGCATCCGAATAAAATCTGCATTTCTGTGTTTTGAGTCAAAAATGACTTTTAACCTGTTAACACCCTTACGTAGAAGAAAGGCTAAAGGGGGAAGTGCTTCATCTACCCATTTACTGTTAAATATATTTTAGTTAAACGGGTTAGAATTTTTATTCCCATTTGACTCATAATTTAGGTTTCCTGAGAAATCCTGCTTTGTGAACAGTGCTTGTCTAATCTCTCTGAAAGGCTTGCAAGCATCAACACTGAAACCTGTCTGAATGGACAGTTAAGAGGTCAAGGATTAGTTAGGATATGTTTTGTTCCATCTTTGTGAGAGCTTTAAAAACCAAGTCATCTCTTCATTTTATGTCATCCTGAAAGAAAAGTCCAGCCTGTTATTTAATTAAGGAAGGTGGATAATGATGGATGTGGAATACTGAGACGCAACACCGGCATTTTCGCCTGTGCGATATCCATTTGAAAGCGAATGCAAACATTTGCTCACTCTCAGCAGGGTGCTTGCCAGAAGAGTTGGTATGTCGGGGCATTGCTTTTGCCACAAAGGTGGTCAACAGGTGCCTGGGAGAAGAGATTACTGCTAACTAAACAAATTATACTGAATACATCCCCCCTGTTTGCCCCAACCCCCAAAGAAGACCAACCAACTTGGCAAACATCTTTTTCCCACCCTCTTGTAAGATTGTAAAATGCACTGGAATGCATTGCTATTGTGTTGTATTTTGTAACATTTAGATAAACTATATTTAATGATGTTCTCTTCTATTCAATCTGTGAATTGTAATAAAGCCAAAATTGAAACATCTTGAGGATGTTGTCGTTTTAATAATAAAAACAGGTTAAACTGGTTCTCTGAAATGTGAAGTAACAGGCCAATCAGGTTTAAGGATTTATAATGTTGTCCCATTCTGTGTCCTTCAATGATGGGAAAATGGGAAGAAAGGTGTACAAATCTGATCGTGATCAGAAAGTATGCGCAGCTCATTAACAACACATAGAGGGCCATATGTCAAAACGTTGACCTAGTATCATGAATTAACTTACTTTCTCTTGACTTACATGTCTTGCAATAATGGCTTCTCATAATTGGTTTAGACTTGTGAATTAAATATGTTAAAGTAACTTAGTAAAAATGACTGAGGACTAGTTTACAATAATGACTGACGGCAGCAAAATTACATTTCAAGAAAGTGAATAAATAAATCATTGTTTTAAGGTAACATAACAAAGGTAACAAAGGTAAAATTAAGAATAGATCATTTTGAGAGAATACAACCGAAATTATTCACTTTGAAAGAATAAATCATTATTTTGAGATATTAAGATTATGTAGCATTTTTATTGTTTATTATTTTACAATAAGTTAAAACATGATTTTGTTGGGATAGTAAGTTAATTTCAGAAACTAAAATGAAAAATCTTTATTTTGAGAGAGTATTTATTTTAAAATTAGTTACAATTCTGCAAATATGCAGAACTTTTTAGATTATTTATTATTTTGAGTTGTTAAATCTCCAAGAAAATACATTATTTATAAATAACACAATCACACTGAAAGACTAAGTTGAAAAAGAGAGAAAATAATAACAATTTAAATAAAATTAAAATTTTATCTTTAATTTAAATCTTTATTTTGACAGTGAATAATATTTAACCATAAAAGTATTATTACTTCATTTAATATTATTTTGAGGTTCAGGGAATAAGTCATGTGTAATGCACCATAAAAACACAGAGAAAATAACTTGGCTTAAGAACAAAGTCCACACAGTGAGGTTATTTGAAGACTGTTTGAAATGTCACAGTGCTTCCAGAAACTGGATAGTCGTTTTCGCCCTCTACCTTGCAGGAATGAGCTTCCATAGTGAGGACTATTTCAGTGAGATCACAGAGTGCCTTGTTGCTCTTTAAATATCACTGAAACCTCACTGATTTCCTCTAAAACTATAGAACACTCCAACTCTGACAGATTCTCTGGGGTGTGATTGTTGACTCCATTAGTAGTGGAACTGGTTTCGTTTTCTAGGCTTAGTGTTTGCGTACCCTCCCCCTGGATTTCACACACGGCAACTCAAATCTACTTCACTTCTCTAGATGTGCGTTAGTTTCCACTTAAATGAAAAGAGCGGTAAAGTTAAGTTTTACTATTTTGTACACACTGGGTTTAGTTAGGCCAGTGAAACTGCCCCTAGGCTGGGGTGAAACCAAGGCTGGGTTAAGTGTGAAGGATACCTGCATTCAAGAAAGGACAAGCAAAGTGTGACCTTAAGCCCGAAATGGCCCTGCCTGAAATGCTTTGTCCTAGCAGAAGCACTTATTAGAAACCAAGAAGGTAATCTCCTCCACACAGGCCTATATTATTCCAAGCAGCCTTTCACTAACAGTAATCTCTCGTTGAGTAACAATGAGCTGTTAAATGTAAACCTACAGTTAACTTGCACAATCTATCGGGGAGAGGTTTGTGTGTTGTGGTGAAATGAGACAGGCTTATTTTACCATTGAACCACTTAATACAGCTCAATGATTTACTCACATTGTGAATGAAACTGATCATTTTTTAATTGTAACTAGAAAGGTAAGGTAACTTGTTTGCTTCTACATAATGTGGACATAACCGTATTGTTAACACCACATCCAATCCCGTTCTGGATCCAAGGCAGCAAAGCATCCCCAAACTACGATACTGCCAACTTCATGCTTAACAGTTGGAATGAGGTTCTGAAATTGGAATTTAATGTTTGGTTCTCTCCAATTAGGACATGTTTCATTTAAACCAAAGAGTTTTGTTTTGGATTAAGGAATCCTCAGAGCATTCACACAACCAGAAGTGTTCTTTTTGGAAAGTGGTTTGCTATCCTGCCAATCCCACATTTTCCTTGTTCATTGCCTGCATGAGTGTGGATTCAAAGACATTCATATTACTCAATGCAAGAGAGGCCTGAAGGTTCCCTTGGGTTCTTTGTGGTTTACCAAATTATTCACTGTTCTCTTGGAATATTTTTTGCTGGACAAACACTCCTTTCACAAGCATGATTCTTAATTTCCTCTATTTGTATATTCTTTGAGTGCTGTCAATGGAAACACCTGACCTTTTCCAACTAAAATATTTAATGTTGGATTTTGCCTGATACATGACAAATTTGTTGAATCTACTTTATCTACTTTAAATGAAGATCTGGACAATTTTGCCAGATTCATGCAGATATACAAAAAATGGTAAATAGTTCACAAACTACATATATTGTGATTCATGGTTCAATATTTTTGGCATACACTTTTGGTTTACACTCAACGTAAGTTTGGGACATAAGCCTTAGATAGGTATTTTGACCCACTGCAGCGGTAAGAATGACACATGCTTTAAAATATACAGCTCCAGAAAAAATTGAGACCACTTCTAAATTTCCTTTCTTAAATCAGCTTCTCTACATGTATGGAAGCTGCTACTTTCCAGCAATTCCTTCATATAAAGATACTATAAAGATACTTTAATTTCAGGAATAATAATTTGGTGAAATACACTTTTTCTTGTCACCTTGCTTGCAGGCATCTTAGTATTAGAAAAAATGCCACTTTTTATTGAGTCCAATTTATTCATTTATTTTTTATAAAATGTCGTAAATTAATTTAGCACTGTGTCAACAGCAGTATTTTGGTTTGGTAATATTAGTTTGTTTGTTTGTTTGTTTTAATTTCTTCCTGTGCATTTAAAGTATGTTTTTATGAGATTTAAAACAAATTAGACACTTTTGAGGGTGAAGCAGCAATGACAGTCAGCAGGTTGCTGAGCTTATCAAACCAGCTTGCTATATGGGCAACGACCAGCAAAAACTGGTCTTGAGATAGATTTGTCAGCAGTGTCACCTGTCACCTGTTTTCATTTACATATACTAGCATGCATATATATATATATATATATATATATATATATATATATATATATATATATAGATAGATAGATAGATAGATAGATAGATAGATAGATAGATAGATAGATAGAGAGATAGAGAGAGAGAGAGATTAACACTGCCCATTGTCTGTTCTGATTGACTGCACACAGTCAATGGGCTGAGCTACAATGTTACAGCCTGAATAGGAAGATCATAAGTCCATATAATTATTTTTTTTTTGCTTGATTTTATCATGAGTTAATTATGAAAGGCTTTTTGCTGCTAAATTTGCAATATGTGGACTGAACTGTGTGAAAAGCTCATTTACTACATTCAACTTTCTCATTTAAACATAACTGAGGGAAAATGTACATGATACTGCCTTTTATTTCGGTCAGAGCTTCAGTGTTAACGCAGTGTGTCCAACTGGTCTAAATGTTACTGCCTTGATCCATCACCAAGATCTGAGAAATGTCAAGCATGAATAAACCTTCCTTCTCACAGATTAGGAGTGTTTAAGGTCGACTACCCCGACTGTAACTGTGAACTGTGTGTTTTCTTTACTGCTGCTTTCACTGCTTTCCTAAAATGCATACAACTTGAAGATTTGTTTTTTTATGAAATAATAATAGTAATAGGAATAATAATAAAATACTAATAGTGATAACAGTAATAATAGCCACAATAACAGTAGTAATAAAATAATAGTATTAACAATAGTAATAAAATTATTTAAATTAGAAAATAGTACCAATAATAGTAACAATAACAATAATAAAACTACAATTCGTTGCAGTAGAAGGTAATGTGAACATAAAAATTAAAGTGTGATAAGTGGTGTCTATTTTAAACATCTTGTTTAAAGCTCGTCTTTATAAGTTTATAACTGGAATTAGAAGCTCGTTCTTCGAGTGAACTTAGACTTTCATTCACAGAGATTCACAGACACCCGCGTCTCCTCCCGTCTACTGACCAATCAGCGTGCACTTCCCCGTGCTAGAGAACCAATCATAGCTGTCCACGAGGTTCAGGTCGGGGGCGGAGCCGGCTTGTGATAATCGACGTAAAACGTAGCCATTCGGTATCCGACCGTCCTCGAAGGGCGTGTTCAAATGGCACACAATGGCCAATTAGAGATGGCGTGAGGGCGGAACTACGATAACGGCCATCGTTCCCCGTTGCCACACGTGACGCGCTGTAGTTGCTGGCGGGTTGCTACGCGAGAGAGCAGCGGTGAGTAGAATTGTAGGGGCGGAATGAGCTGCAGCGTTAAGCCGCACATTCACAGACGTTTGTATTTTATCCGCGGCGTTCGCTTCTGCGTGGGCTTTGCTGGGGACTTACCGGCGGGCGCGTTACAGGATCTGCGTCGATCCCAGGCCGGGACGCTAGGGAGTCGGTTCTTTTGAACTGATTCACTTCAATGAAACGGTTGAACCGATGCTCGCGTGGTAATGTTGTTGTAGCCGATCGCAAAAGTCATTTTAGTGCGAAACGTCCGGAAGGGTTATAAAAACTCAGGTACGCAAAGAGGGTTCTAGGTAACGAAGCACATGGAGACTTATTAAGAAGAGTGTATTTGAATCGGTTGACCGACGATTTGCTCAAAGGTATCGACTCGGCCAGTTCGGAGAGTCGAGTCTCCCGTCATTACAAGCGTGCTGGGTGGCTTGCTGAGCTAGCCGTACAGGTGAGAGGAGAGAACGGGTGAGTTAGACGTTCTTGGGGCGAAAGACAGCTTTGTTAGACGGTAATGAATGTAAATAGTCTAGGGAGTGAATTCTGACTCGATTTGTAGTTTAAAACGGGTTTAAAGGTGGCTGTTTGGCCTGTTCTGTGTTTAGCTCGGTGGCTAATTTGAATGTTAACGGTCGTTGGGGGAGCTGGCGTTCAGGCGCTGATGATTAAGGGTCCATTTAGTGATTAAAACGAGAAAAAAGCTGTGTTTGTAATGTGGTTATCACGCTTTTTTCAGCATTTCCGAGGACGAACAGTGTCCCAGCTCTTCTGGACACAGCTCGGGGACGGTCTCCGAGCTGTCTCTCTGTCTTCAGGTTTGGGGACTTCCACACACAGAGGTCAGGCTCAACTGACAGGCCTTGACTTCTTCAAAACGAGTAATTCACACAACGAGTAAAATCACCTGTAGGTCTGAAGGAATCATGAAGGGTTTGTGTCTCATTACAGCTCCTGTGGTTGTGATTGCCAGGCTTTCCCAGTTGCCCTCAGCTCCCTGCCATTTTTGGTGTGTGGTGTCACAAAAGACATATTAGTGGTCCAAAGAAGTCTATTTGTTTACTTTCCCCCTCTCCTCCCTGCCACAGATTTCAGTTTATAGATGAAATGAACCTCAGATTATGGCTTTCTTTGCTCAAACACTCCTTTAATAGCAAACCCAAGACGCAAGAGAGCCAAGAACCAAGGGACGGAGGTCCTCCAACAATATCTTGGCAAACTAGGTCAGGTCAGCACACTAGCCATCTAATTATTCATTGCTTTACAGCTTAAGTTGCACTGACAGCTGCTATTGCTTATATATCTGTGTTAACCCCCCACCCCCTCCTGCCCTCATGTATAGACTGTGACCCTACTACACCCCCACCCCCTTTTTCTAAATCTTAGGCCTGGAGGAGACTCAGTCCAGGGTGAGGGAGCAGGGTGTGATGAGGCTTTACGCTCCTGGTCTGAGTTAGATTTGGAATCAAGTTGTGTTATTAGGAGTTTAGTTTTGCTTAATTTCCTGAACAAGATTCATCTTGCAGCCTGGCTAACCGAAAGTGAGGATTCGGCCGCAAGGCTTCTGTCAGCAACTGTTTCGATGAGTCGCCTCAGGCTGGATAATAGTAATCGAACGTTGTTCTATCAGATTAGGTTGGGGTCATGAGCAGTTGAGGCCTAACTGGGGTTCATTTGCATGGCTGGTGATTTGGGGGTGGCAGGCAGCTGGCAGATTAGATCACCCTCCTGTTGGATTGATGGGTCCGGCCCATCTTAATCAGCCAGCTAAACTCCCTTGAGTTGCTCAGCCTTTCTGTGTGGTCCTGGAATACAGTTCAGCAAGAAAAACCTGACCCGTGCATTTCCTTGTGGAGTCAACATTGTTGAATTGGTCCTCCTTCCCCCACAGTGTTGGGTCTCACGGGGTTGTGAAAGCACACCTTGAGTATGCATATATAAATAGTTACATTGGGTTTGTTCATTATGATCTGCCACTCTTTAAAGGAGTGGACCACCAAAAAGTCACATTTGCATACCTTCCTGTTTATCCCGAATGTAGTCAGTCAGCAAAGACACGTTTACCATCTTAAACTGGCTTCATTACTTTTGCACTGGAGTTTTGTTGTTTCTGAGAAGCTAATCTAGCTATCAGTATTAGTAGTCTTTCATCAAGATCTCTTTGGCTCTCAACTAGTAAGACATCAAATGTGTAATTGTCTTCTATTCTACTCTAGCATCTCTGTGTTAACCCATTTTCATATATATCTCAAGTATAACCTTAAGTATGTTATAAAAGTATCATAAACCCAAATCTGGCATGTGAGGGATGGCAGTGTGCAAACACATCAGTTGGTGTTTACAGATAGCACCATATCGATAGACATTGGCACCAGCTGCTGGGAAAATGCCTGTCTGACTTTCTGTACTGGCTCTATGCTGCTGCACAGAGCTGCAGGATGTGTCACACTTGGCACTGTGAGCAGCCAGTCAGACCAAGCTGGGGTTCCACAAGAGAAATAATGTAGTTTCTGTCATACTGGACTGACTGTTTTACTCGAGGGCTTCTACAGGCTGAGGCAACATAAGTTTTACATCTGTTCATTTGAATGAACTAGAGGTGTGGCTTTTATTATAGTATGATGGTTCATTACTATAGATAAGTACAAGTGTGGACTTCACTTGCTTAGTTGTGAACTAATGTTCTAGCTGTCTGTGTAACTATGTAGATACACTATCTAATATGTGCAAATATGCACAAATTTTGTCTAGTCCCTGTAGAGAACCTCCAATTAAATAATATTCAATGCTCAAAACAATGCTCCACAATCTAGTGCAAAGTCTTGGACTGTAGAAATAGACAGGGGAATAGCATGAGCATTTTTAACACCCCTGATTTTAGAAGAAACAATGAATGTGCAGGTGTCCCAATAATTTGTCCATAGAGTATCTGTCTCTGGCGTTTTTTAAACACAGACAGAAAGCTAGCTAATCAGCCATATCATTAAAACCACCCGTCAACCAATCTTTAACATATGTGCACTCACACATGACACTTGTTTTGAAGTGTACCCCACAGAGCTCACCAACTCACTTGGCTCACTAATGTCTCAACATAGTTTACATCCTTTTTTATCTAACAATAAAGTCTTTTAATTCTAAAGTGCTCACATTGTATGTTCTGCTCACCTTTAAGATAGAAGAACATGTTCTTGGAGTGCCTGTGATTTTGCTTCACACACTTTTCTGTGTAGAATTGCAATGTAGTGTTGCAGTGCTTAATGTTTAGTACACATCCAGAGTTTCCCATTCTCTTTGGTTTCATGTAGTAGTTGGGGTTTGTTTAGGGAAGCTACTATGGCGATGTGTTGCTAGAGTACACAGTTGGCACCACTGGCTCGATTGAGCTAATCCTGAGTGTCTTAAGCTCATTAGAGGAACATTCAGGGGGATATGCTTGCTCTGTGAGTGTATGTGAGCATTTCAGAATTACCATGGGAGGATTGTAGCTTTGTGTTTGTGGATCCCATAAGCACTGGTCACTGTGGACTTTTAAGAGTACTGTTTCCTGGGCTTCTTTGATGACCCGGAGCAATGGTGGACTTAATGAATTGTGCTGAAACTTTGAAAAAGAATTTGTTTCGTAAGTGGCCTTCTCCTTCCTGTCTGAGATGGATGTAAAATTGAGTTTATACCCTCCTTCAGGCCACTAGATTCAATTTTCTGAGCTCCCTGTCACAGTAGTTTATATGGAAAAGCAGAGACCAAGTGAACTATTATAATTCTAAGCAGATGGGTATGGGTTTGATTTGGAGTTTCACAAGTCCCCTCAGACACTTCATAATTTCTCTGACCTTTCTGAGATGTTGATCATTTTTAGATTAGCTAATTACCTGTGTTTTAGACATGATGGTGGGCTACTTTATTGAATTATGATATTTTATTCTGATGGATATACTTCTGATCATATCTTGGATAACATCACTGCTTAAAGAACTTGCTGCATACTTTATTACAGTGTAATTAATCACTTTTAGTTGGATGAAGTATGGGACGTGTACCAGGTATGGGGACTGTGTTTGAATAGCAGTGTTTAACAATCTGATGCTACTAAAGCATTTTGTCTTCTTGTAAAAACACTGGAGTGTCACCTTTCTGCGCAGTTTGCTGATTAGTTTGCCTAATAAAACCTAGCAATTAATGGGTGCATTAAATCAAGTTTGCTTGAGCAAGAGGAACAAGAACAGTGCAGGGGTCTTGCACATCAGGACCAGGATTGCCTACCCCTGGTCTGTAATTGTAGTAATAATAATAATTGAGTTATTAGAATAAAGATTCTCTGATTTCTGAAAAAAGTTCTATATTAAAACAGTTTGAACATTTTAACCAGGAACAATTAGAAGCAACCAAATGATTTATTGTGGTTTTATTATTATACAAAGAACCCTCCCATGGACAGAAGCATATCATGCACATATATGTGAGTAATGTGTTTTGTATATGTGGCATAGTGGCATGGGGGTGTAATCTCATTGGGTTAAATCTCCTTAAGGAAAAAGGGCTGAGGCTGCGGGACTCCCTACCTGTCTCCTGTCCCTATGGTAATTGGAGGCAAAGCAGTGCTGGGATGTAACCTCCACTGCATACCCAGCAGCCACCCAGCAATGTTGCCATTAGACAAGGGTCATAAAATGGTTTTAGCCTGTGTGGTTTTAAGTTTTACAGTGTGGACAGGTGTGGTTGTACATTTGCACATTACAAAAATTCGGCAGTTTGAACAGAATTACTATCCAACATACAGTTCCAGTGTTCCATTGCTTAATGCTAACTCTTCAATCTTGGTTTTGTTTCTCCTCATTAGACTATGAAGCTGAAGGCGCAGTTGTGTGTCCTGCTGCTGGTGCTGGGCCTGTGTGGGGTCCTGAATGTGAGGGCTCAGGAAGATGATGTAGATGTGGATGTGGACGATGACATTGGTAACCTGGAAGATGATGATCTGCTTGAGGGAGAAATGGATGAAGAGAAGAAGCCTGCACCCCCTTCTGCACCCACTGTAAGACCAACAACTATAGTTACAAAACTAACCTCTAGGGGGCCTGCAGAAAGAGGCTGTGAATGGATTCTTTAAGTATTGTGTAGTAAAGATACATTTTGTAAATGTTAACAGTAGGACAGTCCAAAGAATCATTTAGCTGTTTAACCAATTGGAGCCAAGCTAATCACTGCTTCTGTCTTTTTATTTTGTAGTCCTCTTACTTGCTCCCAGTGCACTCCCACACTTTTTTAATTTCGTTGGACTGTAGAACAGAATCAGCAGATAAAAAAGAAAAAAAGTTCTGCGTATTTATATTAAATAAAATTATAGTAATATGAAGATAATGCAGCACCAGCCCCATCTAGTTTTGTGTACTATTATGTGCACATACAAATCATTTTTGTATTACAATATTTCCAATATGTCTATTTTGCCTATTGACCTCAAAAATGAACTAAAATATTTTAAGCAAAATAATGCAAAAATACAATAAATAAATGTATGCATTAAATACAAAGCCTCATAAATGGCAGATAATGCAGACATGAGTGATATCTGCTTTTAAAATATTTCCAGTAATTACCACAATATACAGCTGTACCCAGGGCAACACTATCACCAACAGAGTGAACACTGTGCACATTTATATCCATTATTCAATTAATATATATGAATTAGGAGAAACTATTTAGTATTAACTAGCTTCCAGCTCACCACAGATATTCTGGCTAATCAAAACAATGTGGTTTAGATAATAAAGGCTCAAACCTGAAGGTAATCAAATAAACAATCTACTGGTTTTGTAAGGACAAAACTGTGTTAAGCCCTTTTCTGTGGTGTTGGTAAACTAAGATAGTACAGTTGCAGCTCCAGTGTTGGGTCTTTAACTGGTCTTGGCATGACACAGGGAAAATGCAACATGATTGGTGGTGCTTGGACCAGTAGCCGCTAGCTGGGTTTTGCTTAGCTCGGCATACTGTAGTTAGCGAGCCAAACATGCCACGCCACAAGCTATTTTCCAGGTAACTGATGTTACAGTGAAGCACTTTAAGGGATAAAGACTGGCTGTTTACCAGAAAAACTGACATTGTCATAATTTTACCATTTACCCAGCCAGAAGGCATATAGAATCCTCATCAAAACCTTAAGACCAAGAATGTACATTTTGCACTGTTGGATTTTAAAGGTTCCATGTTAGAGCTTCACAGTGCTAAAAGAAGAAATGGGAGCAAGAGACAGAAGATTTTGAGCAGGCAATTTATTGAAAACAACAATTTAACTGAAATAGGCTGTTCATCAAAAAAAAAAAAACAGAAAACAACCTCAAAACAGAATTCAGTGTCCAAAAAAGGACTCAGTAATGAGTAGCTCCACCATTCTTGTTGTTCAAATGAGTGCCATCAGTCATGAGGAATGTCTGCTGCAACATCTCCACATTGCCATCTGCTTTTGGCACTGTGCTACATAGAAAACATATTGGGTGGGATCTCCTTGTCATGGATCTTCAGGTTAAATTGTTTCTTCTCAGAGAATTAAACTTTCTTCAACCTTTCAATTTCCCTTGTTTGGTGCTCCAAACAGTCTTGACGGGCAGCGAATTGGATCCTGCACCTCAGTGCTGGTGAAATACTGTGTTCTCTATTCATCAGGATCTTTTAAAATATGCAAAATGACAATCTTACTGCGTTGTCCTTGCTTATGCACTCAGCAATCCTACCACATACAACTTCAGTGAGCTTTTTTGCTTTTGCCACCAGGAGGCCTTAATAGTGTGAATATTTGACAGAACATTTTGTGCAGATTTTGTCTTTTTAAAGGCTGTGGTCTTTTGATCAGCTGATGAACAGCCCATTTCAGTTTTTGTTGTTTTCAATAAATTCCCTGCTCAAAATCTTTTCTCTTGCTCCTGTTTCTTCTTTTAGCACTTTGAAGCTCTACTTAGAACCTTCTTAATATCCAATAATGCATTTTGTTTTGTTTTTCTAACTGTCCTTAAGATTTTGATTGTGTGTGTATCTATCTATCTATCTATCTATCTATCTATATATCTATATATCTATATATATATATTGTGTGTGTGTGTGTGTGTGTGTCTCTTCTGGTATTGGTGAGGTGGGGATGGTGTGACATTAACAAAAAAAGTATAGTTTGGGTATAGATGGAACTATAGACATTCATTGAAGCTGTCACATTTCTTGTTGGTGTATAGTTTCTGGTTGTCAAAATCCTTAGGCTACAGAGTTTGATACCAAACAGCAGTGTCTCATTTCATTTGTTCATGAAGCAAACACAGGTTTTGTTTATACAGACTAGGAACAGAATACACATGTTCAGATTCAGTATGATGTAAAATTCTCTCATTCTGTTCATTTATTTTATGTTGTATGTTAAAAAAGATTCTACAGAACTCTGCATATTTTACACACACTGATTTGAATCTGACAAATATAAGCTCTTTATTTCAGCCTTTCCCCTAGAACTTTACCTCTATAACTGATCAGTCATTTCAGTGTGATTGCTTCCATAACTTATACCCCTTCCCTGCCTTTGCCCACTTTGCGCTAATAGACTGCATTTTAATGCCTATTTTTGACCACACCTGTGGTACACCTTTATTATGCTGTTTTCAAATTAACACTTTTGATCCATATTTCAACCATGCATAGTAAATCTGTAAGTTCTTACGTGCATAGTCTCCAATTGGGCTGATATTTTCAAGGTCCCTGAATTTTAGCATTGCTTATTTACATTTATCCCAGCTTTAAAGATTTCACTGATTTGTACCTTTACTACAGCACATATACTATAAAGATTACAATCATTTTAAGAGTTGAGTATTTAAAAATTGTGCCAGACCATAAATGAACTACAGAAATGAACACTGGGATTTTTATTCTAAGTTCAATAAACCTATATAATTTCTGCTCTATTCATAATGAAAACATGCAGTCAGTCCTTGTTCATTAAAGATGGATTATGTCCATCCACGATGATGAACATATTTTCTGTCACAGTAACAGTTTTTCTTTAATAATAGCGTACTGTCTTATTTCCTAATGTTCATCTTACACACGTCTTGTCCCAATTTTTTAATGTTTTCCTTCCAGGTGACGTATAAGGCTCCTGAGCCGAAGGGAGAACACTTCTTTGCTGAGTCATTCGACAAAGGAACACTGGATGGGTGAGTTGTAAATCATCTTGCAGCATAATTTAAAATTAACATAATCCTTTGTTAGTCCCACAGTGGGGAAATTCACAATCAAGTGTCCTCACCGCAAAAAGAAACCTGTTTTAAAGTGTTATGTTATCTCTTGTTCCAGGTGGGTTTTATCCCAGGCAAAGAAGGATGGTATTGATGAAGAAATTGCCAAGTATGATGGTGAGTGTAATTAGTGAGCTGTTTTCCTGTGTGTGAAATTGAGATGTAGATGGATGCCTAATGTCAAAGTGTATGTGTGTGTCTGTTTACACAGGAAAATGGGAAGTTGAAGAGATGAAGGACACAAAGCTACCTGGTGATAAAGGCCTGGTACTAAAATCCAGAGCCAAGCATCATGCCATCTCAGCTCTGCTGCTGCGGCCATTCACATTTGACACAAAACCCCTCATTGTCCAGTGAGTATCTTTTGTTTTGTTTTGGGTTTTTTTTTTACACATAAATGAACTTAAGAGTTGCACCAATTAATGAATGTGGACCAATAAGATTGGAGATGATTAACCTGTCATTGGGGCTCATGCATATTTCATAAACTTGCATAGTCTTAAACAATTTTTTTTTGTCTGGATCACACCTCCATGGAATTATTGATAATTTCTTTATTTTATATTTAGCATAGCTTTGCAAAGTTTCTTGCATTAATAGCTCTCCTATCTTAATCCTCTCATGGCAGTATGTTATTTTAAAATAAGAGTTTCTGAGTTGTAGTCTGTTTCTTATCCCTGTTTTGCTTAAACACTCAATGATGAAGTGCATCAACAAAATTTTACATTGTCACAGAATGCAACTGCTGAAGCAACAGACAATTAATTTACTAAGTTGACTTCAGTCTGTGAAACTTGTTAGAAATCATGATAGAAGGAAAGGAAAGATAAGCCTGACTTGTTCCTTTGTTTTTTCAGCTATGAGGTGAACTTCCAGACTGGAATTGACTGTGGTGGTGCCTATGTGAAACTGCTCTCTCAAAGCCCAGACCTTGATCTGGTAAGAACACTTTCTGTATGTCTAAGAAAGACTGGTCAACTGTTCGGTACAATGCATCACTAGTTCTCCTTGACCAGCTGAACTTCCTTAAATTTGGCAACATGCTTCCACTCAGTCTTTCAGTCAGGTTAGGAAGATCAAGCAGTTGAATTGTTCTTCTACTGAGGCATTCCATACATCAGAACAAATTGGTGTGCAGAGAGTAGGTGGGTTGTGTTCCATTCCACATGGAGGGAACCCTTAAAATAGAAAGCATTGAAACAAAATAAACTCTGGCCTCCAAAATGCCCACAGCGTCCATTTATTTTAAAAAAATAAAATAAATATATATATATATATAAAAGGTGAATGTCATAATGCTTTCTTTTTGAATAATAAATATGCTCTTCACAGGAATTGTTTGTATTTTATATTTAATTTAATTCTGCTAATCCATTCATATTGTATTTTTATGGATCAAAACTAATATTTTAACATGAGAAAAATGTTTTTTATTTGTATTTCTGTACTTCAGTAGCTTTTATTATTCATTGTTGCCACCCAATACTTCCAGCTAACATTTCATTTACAATTTGTCAAATAATTTGACTGTGCACTATTGTATCTTATGATGTCATTTAAAAATGGATGCTTAGCTTATAAGTGCTGTTCATTGGGATCCAAGTGCTGAGCACTATTATAAAGCCAGTAGAGCACAAATTATCTGTAATATTTTTTGATTGACCTTATTTATCTCAATGGGAGAGCTTTGGTCAGGATCTGAATCATTGCTTGGATATTAGATTTCTTCGTTCTTCTTTCCATTGGCCTTCTGCCTCCTCAAATATGTTAAAAAGCATAGACATCTTGTATATTGTGTATGTAATTGGAGATAAATAAGATGGAAATGATATGAAGTGATGGTGGTGATAGTTGGCCAGTTGTGCAAGACTGAGTAATGAGTGATCTTTTAATCTAATGATAGTGCAGTAAATAAAAGAGAATGAATGGAGAAGAAGGAACTAGCTTTAAGAAATGTTCTAAGAAAGGCTCTTAGGCTTGTGTGCTGTACCCCATTGTGGAATATAGCACACGGGGTGGAATATTGAGTATATGGAGTAGCTGTGTTGTAATAGTACATTATGGCTTAGTGGGTCATATGATTTTTTTCCCCCCATCTGATGTTCATGTGCATCATTGGTCAGGGGACAAGAAAGCATTACTCAGTAAATGGGAAAGAATCAGTGTAAAGTTTCATGCAGTGCCTTCAAATTGACTGTATTTTTTTCTGGTGTTGACTGTACGTTTCAAGTGTTAGTAATTAAGCAGAACATTCCTTTCATATCTTCATCTGTTTTTCTTCCTCACTCGTGCCTTCAGAATGAGTTTGTTGACAAGACTCCCTACACCATCATGTTTGGGCCAGATAAGTGTGGTGAGGACTACAAGCTGCATTTCATCTTCCGCCATAAGAATCCAAAAACTGGCCAGTTTGAAGAGAAACACGCTAAGAAACCAGAATCTGACCTCCGCACATACTACACTGACAAGAAGACCCACCTTTATACCCTGGGTAAATACAATCTCTTATTTGATTGATAGATCTACCTAAACTGTATTTTTACAAAACTACAAAAAATTTGAAAATGACAAAATTCATGATCCATTAATAGATCATTCCAGTGTTTTAACACTGATCACAGTGAAGAAGTAACCTGCTCTTTGTAATTGACTGAGTGAATAAATGCTTAAAATATCAGTTTGCACTTATTAAATATCTTGTCTGTTTGAATGATTGAACATTGGTGTTTCAGAATGTTTGAATACGTCCATGAATCAGTATGTATGAAATACTGATTACCACATTTAACAGAACAGTCGCATTTCTTGCACAAAGGGGCGGCTTTGCGAATTATTCAAAGTACAACTTTAGCATAATTAGAATTCTTTGGATTATTTTTGATGATTTTGCTTAATGTAGCTTTTATTTTATTTAGCTGCTTTTTGTCAAAAAATGTGTGGGTGGATAATTTTTATTGGGCACAAAACATAGGTACTGTGTTTAGATTGACTTTGTTTGTAATAGATGTTGTGTTCCATAATTATTTTTATATTTTTTTTAAGGCATGAACTGAGTTTATGTAGTTATACTAAATAATTTGCTCCCATACATCAGTTCATATGATTTATTGGAATGAATAGTGCAATCATGCTTAATGTAGAAAAAAAATGTAATGTCTTTATAAATATTCACATTGTGTAAATGAAATGCTTTATGGACCAACACAAAGCAAAGGATACACACACGCATTCTCAATTTTCTTTAGCGACAGAATGTAGATTCCGTCTGCTTTCTATTACATTGTGGAAGTGTGGTGCTGCTAAATGTTCTTGTATTGAGACCTAGTTGTATCTGCTGTTTATATTGCTGTTGGAATCATTTCACATCAGTTTGACAAGCATTACTTACTTGTACTTGTGTTTTAAAGAGTAAAGTGTTACGAATATGGAAAGCAAAGAATATGGAGCACATGCTGACTTATTCTCATCAATACCCTTTGTTGTGTCCTACAGTGCTGAACCCTGACAACAGCTTTGAAATCCTGATTGACCAGACTGTGGTGAACAGTGGAAACCTACTATCTGACATGACCCCTCCAGTCAACCCGCCTGCAGAGATCGAGGATCCCGATGACCACAAACCTGAAGACTGGGACGAGAGACCCAAGATCCAGGACCCAGATGCAGTCAAGCCTGATGACTGGTCAGTCATTTACCCCTAATGTTGTAGTTCAGTCAGGGCATGTTCTCTGTCTGAACTTTACTTCTTTAGTTTCTCACTGGAGCTTACCAATCCAACCAATCCTTGATTATTCCATGTTCAAGTCAGCTGCTACTACTATTTTAGTTATACACCCTGCCTGACAGTGTTAATTGGTGTCAGAAGCCATATTAAAAAAAAAAACTGTAGACTACCAAGTTTGTGTTTGGTGATTTAGGCTCAAGTCTGCTGTGCCAACTTATAAACTATAAGATTCAATTGCTTGTTCTCTTGCTTGTGGTCTTTGATATTTATTGAAGGGCAGGGATTTGTGTGTGTGTGTGTGTGTGTGTGTGTGTGTGTGTGTGTGTGTGTGTGTGTGTGTGTGTGTGTGTGTGTGTGTGTGTGTGTGTGTGTGTGTGTGTGTGTGTGTGTGTGTGTGTGTGTGTGTGTGTGTGTGTGTGTGTGTGTGTGTGTGTGTGTTCATGCCTCACTCTCCATTCTACGATTAGGGATGAGGATGCTCCAGCTAAGATCCCTGATGAGGATGCAGTAAAGCCTGACGGCTGGCTGGATGATGAGCCTGAGTACACTGCTGACCCAGATGCCATTAAACCAGAGGACTGGTCAGTCATCATTTTAATTCTGCTCTATTGCAGACTGTCTAAGTCACACAAACTGCTTTTAACCTGAACTAGTTTCATCAATTGCTACTACTTTGAGTTTGCTTTTAAAGAAACAATTTGATGTTTTTCTGTTACATAATTTTTCTTTTACCATTCATTAAAGTTCATTAGAGTTTGAGTAAGCTATTCATTTTTCTTGTCTTTGTTCATAGCAACTGCATAAAACAACCTCAAGCTAAATTTAAAGCTTATTTGTTTGTTTGTTTATTTGCTATTCATAATCCAACAAATTAATTTGGATATTCCCTTAAGTAGATTTGACAAGATTATTCTGGTATCAAAATAGTAGTTTCTTGCAGCCCTTGTCTGCTTTAAAGTGTCCTATAATCATAAAGAGCTGATAACTTGTAGCTGTTGCCTGAGGTTCAGAAAAGCTGTCTTGCGGCCAAGTTTGGTCCCCTAGACAAGTGAGAAGTGTGGCCTGGGGGAGTGAACAGCAACTTTTCCTTCCTCATTGGTGTTTGAAGTGGCCTTTAGCAAAGTAGCTAACCTCTAATGTTACCCTCAGAGAAGTTGTTAGCCACCTGGGGGAGATCTCACTGCCCAATTTACCCACCAGTAGTTTACCTGCTGGGTACCTAGTACAATTCCAGGAATGTTATTGGCTTGCATTTTTTTTTTTCAGGTATTTGTGTATTTTGTACATCATTTAAAAAAGGATACGTGTTTGCTATTCATGTGAAGAACATTGCATCCTTTTTAATAGAACTTCAATGGTAAACGTGGGCATGCGCTTCACTAATACAATTTAAGAAGTGTGTATGACTGTAAAAGCAGTAATATCAAGGCAGTTTGCTGCAGTGTAATTACACATTTTTTCTCGTGCAATCCCATCCAGTGTCTGTTCCCTTCTTATGAGAGCTTTGCTATATGACCCAGGCACTCCAGGGCTGTGTGCCGTTCCAGATTCTTGTCTGAATTCAATTAAAGTCCTCTTCCCCAGAGCAGGCTTTAAATGGGTGCAGGAATAAGATTTTGTGTGCGTGCTAGTGCGGGCATGATGTCTTTCTTCCTCTTTGTTTTGTGATTGTTCTTTCTTGTTCATCTGGGTTCTAAATATCTATCCCTTATTTCTCTTCTCGTCCCCATAGGGATGAGGATATGGATGGTGAATGGGAGGCACCCCAGATCCCAAATCCTGCCTGTGAGTCCGCCCCTGGCTGTGGAAAGTGGGAGAGGCCCACTATTGATAACCCCAACTACAAGGGCAAGTGGAAGACACCCATGATCGACAATCCTAACTACCAGGTGACAGCCCAAAATCCTTTTTCCTTGTTCATGTAATGTTTGTCATTGTCTTGTTCATTTTAAATGAAGGAATCATAAAAGCAATTTTTACCAACTTTTCCGGGCTATTATCAGGTACATTCACATTAAAAGCCACCATTCACAGAAAAATCTCATTTAGCACTTTCACGTCTGATTCATTCTACAGCCCAAGACATGTTTAGTATGTAAACATTTGTTTAGAGGCACAGTGTAACCAAGTGCTGGAAGCTTAAATCGCATCTTTTGGCAGCATTCAAAATGTACATTTTGTAGTAAATAACAGCAAAAACATTAATTAAAACAATGTTACAAATACTGGTCTTAATCTCTTAGCTGTGTTTTTAGCATGTGTGATTATTTAAGCCTGCAGTTTTCAGTGTTAAGAGGCAAAGAACCCGTTTTTGTACTAAGTAGAAATCTTTGGTGTATTTTTAACTACGTTACCAGTACTATGTTTTTGTTTCTTTATACTGCCTTAATGTCCTCAGCTGTTTGGAGTAACTTGACCCTATGTATTAGTAGGGATAGATTAGTAGTATTTAGGGTTAGTGTTGACAAAAGCAACACAGTTGAGATTGTTTTTATTACAAATTACAAAATGTATTTTTACCCAATGAAATTATACTTAAATGTGAGTTATAGAACAGCAAGTTATTAGAATGTGACCACCAGTCTGCCAAAATTTTCATACCTATATGTGTTCTGTACAAATGTCCATTAGGACTTTCTCATTAGCATATCTGTAACTTTTTTGAGTGAATTCAGTTAAGTATATTATTCTGTTCATTCTGATTATTTTGAGTAAAACAAATCCTTGGGCCAAATATGAGTGTTTGGAAGAGCATTTTTTAAATACTACTACTGATGCATTTATCTGTCAAATATTGCAATAAATAATGTGTCCTCAAAATGTCTTTAAATATTGTGATCTACATTTACAGGGTTTACTGTACACCATGTGTATTTGTTTGTGTGGTCCTGGCAGGTACACTAACATCCACATCTGTTAGTAAAAAAAAAAAAAAAAAAAAAATTCAGCTCCATCATTAGCAAGTCAGTGGTGCACTGTTCCCTGTGAAATTTTACCATGGGAATGAAGCAGAGCAAAATGATCCTACCAGCCACAATAACTCCCTTTAGACACCATTTTACTGCACAATCATGTGATTCTAAAAACATCCCAAAAGAGCTTTTATCTTGCCCAATTTTATCTTTATGTTCACCTGGAGCCCTGATGAGGTAGTTCTGAAACAAAACAAAGAAGCTAACCTCAGACGTCATGACTTGGCTGATCAACTACATTTGAATTAATGGGATAACGTTTTGTTTGTGGAAGAGTTCACTGAAGGGTCTGATTGTCTGTACAGTTATGATTTCTTTTTTTTAATTTAAATGCATTTTTATCTGTGTAGGGAGTGTGGAAGCCCAGGAAGATACCCAACCCTGACTTCTTTGAGGATCTGCATCCGTTCCGCATGACGCCAGTCAGTGCTGTTGGTCTAGAGCTGTGGTCCATGTCCTCCGACATCTTCTTCGACAACTTTTTCATCACATCTGACCGCAACACAGCTGATCGCTGGACCGAAGAGGGCTGGGGCCTGAAGAAAGCGGCAGAGGGAGCTGCTGAGGTGCGAAACTCAAATGTTTTTTTTAAAGTGTTCACTGTAAGACTTTTATTGCGCAATTCCAGTTTTTCCTTTGACAGTTCATATTCATTTAACTGAGCCACTTCTGTGAGTGTGTGTACACTTCAGCTGTACTCATTGCTGACATTTTTTAGAAGGTGTCTAAAGAAGCATTTAGACTTGGAGTGGACCGACCAGATTGTGATGTCTGTGAACGAAGATGCATTTGACTTCGAAGTGTAAATTGTTTGGGATCAAAACTTATCTTGTTACTTCTATTACTAGTCACATGACATGACCAGTTGTAAACGGGGTCTGAATGACCTAGGAGGACATGAAATCTGATCGGATGTGTCACATTTGTCCTACTTGAAAATGACCTTTTTCTTTCTTTCTACATTTAAAGCCATCTTTAACGGTTTCTTTCTTGCTCCTGCAGCTTCTCCTGCTTATGTTGGAGAACGTATAGCTATGTCTTGGTTAGTGGGGTGTGGTGGGTTATGTCCTGCATTGATGGATACAGAACTTAGTTTGTGTGTGTGCGTGTACGTGTACACACATGACAGTGTGTGAGTGAGAGCCCTTGATCAGTGAGACTGTGATGAGAGTCTGTTTCCATTTAGTCCTGAGGCTTTCCCAGACGCGACACAGCACAGCCAGTCCAGAGCTCCACGTTCCTCTGCAGGGCGTGGGGTTTTGCTCCTGTCCCTACACCCACACACACAGTGTGCTTTGATACCATGCTCTCTTTCTTGAATCTCTCTTGCCATTGGGGTCAGTGGTAGTATAATAGATTAGTGACGTCATCTTACCATCCTGTAATGCTGCCACTGACCTCTGTGACAACAGCTCTTGCTGAACTACTTTGCTGGAATTGGCTCCTCCACTTAATGAACATATACACATGATGTAATGCAGTTGCTGGCTTCAGTAAACTGAAGACTGTCGTTTAGCAGAGTTTCTTGGTAAGAAGCATGCTACTCACAGTTTAATTTGATCATCATGGAAATGTTCCTCAATAATCTCAAACTAGCATTAACCAATATATCATATTCAAGCAACATTGAATACGTATAACCTAACGTATTAATTGATTGGTGAGTAGGGATGTTCCAACTTTAATGCTGAGCAAAGGCAGACCTGGATGTCACATTTGACAATCAACAATTCTTTTAGGAAGCCGCCTCACACCCATTTCTTGGTTGTTTCAACCAAGACAAAAGCTGGACCACTGCCAGTCTCATGACAGCCTAGTGTGACACCATTTGTCTGTGGCAATGTTGACAGTCGTTAAAATCATTGTAACGGTCTGCATGCATGTAGTCCTGCTTTGTTTAGCCATCTGACTAAATGGGATCATTTATAGAGATGTGTTTACATTGTACACTGAAATGGTTTGAGCAGTCAGATGTGTATTGAGTGCACACTTTATAAGTCTGTTGTGACTTTGCTGTATTTGCATAATCCTGATACTCGAGTGAGACATCAGGTGTAAATAGGCTCTTAGTATTACAGAATTCTAATTTCTATTCAAAATTTTTGTGGCATTTTTCCACTGCAAAAAAACTGGATTTCTACCATCAAGTAACCTGTACAGGATCACCTGTGCTGCTTCTGCTTACCCCTCACATTGGCGTGACGAGCATACCAAACTGGAATGAACGGGTGGAGCTACAACCAACTAGTCATCACGAGTCAGACAGCAGCTGCTCCTGCTGCTTATTTACTGTAAACACTCACATTGTTTTTCTATTTAATTCCGGAACATCCCCTAAAACAAAAGTCACTGGAGACAGAGGATCTGTTTTATACAGGATTAATTTCCCTGTACGAGTAATTCTGAGTGTCAGCAAAGAGAATTCCTGAGGAAGTCTGTAGCAAGACTTACAGGCATTTGTCATCTTTAGCATATAATCAAGAATGAACAAAAAACATGGTGGAGTTGGATACAAATGGCGCTTCTCATAGAGCTACTGAAGCTCTCCTACTTAACCAAAAAGCTTTGAAAAGAGATACAGGTACTTGACCAGGGAATAGATAGTTACCATTTCAGATTAGTATTCTTGCTGCACCAGCTTGTGCTGTACAGTTTGATAAACAGTCCATCCTGTAAAATTGTTTTACATCCAAACCTCCAGTGAAGAATTGCAGATGACTGGAATCAACAGACATACGCTCACTTGCAGTACCCCATAATATTACTCTCCAACACACCCACGCTTACACAGACCACAGCTCCATTTCCCTGCATGCCACAGTCCCTTAATGCATCCCATTCTCTCTGCCAGAGGAAGCTGTACCATGGGAAAGAACACACAGTAAATAGCTTAACATAGCTTGCCTTAATCTGCTGATGGAATAAGTGACACATTGCTTTGCTTCCGAAGTACTGAATGATTTTCCTGATTGTTGCAGGTCATAAAAAGCAGGCAGGTCTAGACTGTGGCTGAAGATGACCATACTGACCTATGCTGCTCTGCACTGCAGTGCCTAGTTCTTTTTTATTTCTTTATGTAGATCCACAGAACCGACCTGATGTTACTGCATTAGGCAGTCTGTTCAAGTTTATACATTTAGTTTTTTACATTTGTTCTAGTCCAATCATCTCCATCTGTCCAAGTCAGAAACTTAACATAGAATACTACAAGTTTTCCTCATCTGCACCTTTTTAATGAACACGTTTATTTAATTGCAGCCAAAGAAATCATTTTTAACTTCATCACTCCATAGGACCTGTTTCCTAAATGCAATCAGGCTTGCATTTGCATTGAAAACATCTGACTTGTCCATGAAATTCATATTTGGTGTGGCCATCGCTGCACAGTAAAACAGGGCACCACCACTTTAATAGTTTAGGGCCCTAAGAAATTCAGAATTATGTTCTTGTGGAAAGCATAGGGCCCTAGTCGTATATGACTCTCTAAACATCTTCATCAGTCTGTTCTAATGTTTGATGTGCCTTTCTAGAAATCTTACAAGCAGTTGTCTCTCTTGGTCTTTGGGACTTCTTGATTTCCATGGCACTGGTTTCTTAACTGGCATTTCTTAATTACATTACAAACTGCTGTCTTATAACATCTAATGAGAGTGCTGGGCTGCTTAGATGAGCCTATGGGAAAGCTTGGACATTTGCATCCCCATATTTTACCTCAAAAATGATTGAATAAACCATAACCCTGATAAGCTAATTACTGTCTGAGAACTTGGTAACAGTTGTCTGAATTCTCTCTGTGTAGAGCTCCTTTCATTTTTCTCTACTTTAAAATAGTACCCAACAAAAATGCACTAATCTGGTTTAGCACATTAGAGAATGTTTGATCTTGACCTTTCTGAAATCTTTTTAAAATCTGGTCATCTTTTCCTTATTTAACCACTTTAATTAAGCCTCTTTTTAAAGTACAGACCTTTTGAGGAAGTGCAAGGACATATTGGGACTGAGCACATTTGTTTCGTTCTTTTGTCATGTAGACTTAATAGTGATGTGCCTGGAGGGGTTTGTGTGAGAGACACAGCAGCAGATCAACAGAAGCACGCCACAACTTGGTTTATAACAGGAAGCGCTTGAAGAAAGTCGTCTTTGCTCACAATGCCTCCTTTGTGTAAATGTTAGGCGTGCAGAGGTGGGAGACGAGTACAGGGCGGGGGTGGGCTCTGGGAGGCAGTGTGGATTATAAGGGTTAGTGGCATTCTCATTCATTGGTGGTGGTGGTTGTGGTGGGGTGTGTGTTTAGGGGTAAGCGTGTACTCTGGGATTAGCAGAGTTTTGGACTGCTTTTGCGAGAATTCCTGATGCTCACACACCAAAGGTGAATTCCAAACGTGCCAGACGTGACCAGCTAGACGTCCAGCTCTGTACTGAGTGTTGAGTTTCTGTGCGTGTGTGCGCGTGTGCGCGTGTGTGTATATATGTGTGTGAGAGAGAGATGGGAAGAAAGCTTTGTTGGATATGAGGCTGTGAATACGTCAAAGCCACCTGCTGGTTGAGCTAAGAATAACTTCCATTTTCCTTTCCTGGTGATATTGTGCTTGGTTTAATCAGCCATGATGACCTTGTTCTTTGTGTTTGGGCTTTGTTGTTATAATACAGACACACAGTGATTAGCAGGCAGCGTTTACATCAGAGCACCCTCCCTGCCTCTCCCTCTTAACCCTCGTCCTGTAATGAATGTTTTGTTGTGGTAAACCTTGCCCTGCTCTACTGAGTGTGCACTTCATTCTGTGCCTCTTGGGAGAAGAAAAGAAGAATGGAGCAAGTTCTGAATTGGAGAAATGGGGTGTAATACTGCCCAAGGCCCTACATATCTGGGCCTTAATAACTTTTTTTTATTGGTTTTAAGTTGAAATTTCTGGCCCATTTAATTTAAATTTATTTGTACATGGCTGTGGTCTGACTGATTCTCCTTTCTTTTTGCAGCCTGGCCTGATGAACCAGATGATTTCTGCTGCAGAAGAGAGGCCCTGGCTCTGGGTGGTTTACGTTCTGACAGTGGCGCTTCCTCTGGTCCTTGTCATTGTCTTCTGCTGCACAGGAAAGGTGGGTTTCTGTCCATGTGTGTATTAGGGATGTCAGTAGCTATCTACTAATTACTTTAATTATCATTAATTAAACATAATATTCAGTACCCGTTCCTAATGGTCCATGAGTGGACACACAGCCACAAAATGGCCTGTTTCTGGGGGTACCTCTACCCTGAATATTTAGAGCTTTCTCTGCTCCCTTCACACCTGAATCAACAACTTTGCCCATTAACAAGCCATTCAGTTGTATGGGGTCTGTTGAAACTAAAATGTGCCCAGCAGGGGTGCCTCCAGGACCAGGCCTGAGAATCACTATGTCAAAGTATAACAGTCTTAAAAAGCAGTGAGAGACCAACTCTCTTATTCAGAGCGGTTGGCAAATATAAGTATGAAAATGATTTATGAGTAAATTTAAACCCACAAAAAATTAATTTCACAAATCAAGTGATTTTAATTTAGCTAAGGTATTAGATACTTTGTTAGTTTATGTAGATATATTACATCATTTAGGTCCTTATGTAAATTATATCAAGCCATGGTTAAAAATAACTGTCCCTAAAAGTAAAAAAAATAATGGAATTGATTATTTTATTTCCCTTAAATTCAGTTTTTTTCAGTCTATGTTAATTTTAAGTAAATAAATACTTCAATTACTGCCCATTGTAATTAGTGAGAAGTAAGCTCTGTTTCTTGTAAGAGTGACCTGTGGGAGAATTTTAATGTATGTGATCTAATTACATAATGAGGGCATAAAATACCCTCCTGTACTGTAAAATACTGACAGTGTCAATGAAAACAGTTAAGACCTTGGTCATTAAGTGAACTGTAACTTTGTTGTAATTTGCAGAAGAAGCCCGCCACATCTGCTGCAGACTACAAGAAGACAGATGAGCCGCAGCCTGATGTTAAGGATGATGCTGAGGAAGAGAAGGACAATGAAGAGGAGCCACAAGCTGAAGAGTCTGGTATGGTCGTCCTTAAATTGCAACCATCAATTCAAAGGCCGAAATGCTCCCAACACAGAGAGCAGGTCTCATTTTAGCCTTTGTGTATGAAATGGGAGAAAAGGAGAAGTGAGACGTTTGTGATGTCAATTAAGAGTGAGTACTTTTTCTTTTTCTTTTTTTTCTTTTTTTTTCTCGGCTTGAACGAGACATGCCAAACTACTTCTTAAATCAGCAAAGGTACACTTGGGGTTTGTCTGTGCTTGACTGAGATCTGGTGCACATTGAAGAAAAAGTCATCCAGTCAGGTGTCCCTGCTGAAAACTAGAAAATATAGAATAGCAACTTTTTTTTTGCCATTACAACATGCTGATAATACTGTAACACTTTTTTTATAACAACAATCGGATAGGCCAAAACTGATCAGCCTCAATAAATAAATAACCTGTGGTGATTGGAGGATGACCGATTTTTACTTGTGTACCGTTTGACTGAAGTGACAATTAACAGCTTTTTCTGATTGCTGTTGACTGCTGATCAATTCCATTGTCACACCTTCTGATGCACAACCAGAAGTTCAGTACAGAAATTTATGCAGTGCATTTTGACTCCAGTTTTATTTTGGAGTTTCTCAGTGTTCTTTCTGGTGCTGAGTTTGAGCTAAGAGCTGTCAGTATTGCTCTGGCTGATTTCTCAGCTCTGAAAGTGATGGCATACGTTTTTTAAAAACGACTGAGTTATTAAATAAATACTTTTTGTCTTCAGAGGAGAAGGATGATGCAGAGGACACTGCAGAAGCAGCTGCAGCAGAAGAGGAAGAAGTAGTAGAGAAACAGGAAGAAGAGGAAGATAAATCGGATGAGGTGGGAGGGGCTTTTGTGTAACAATGCACAAAAAATATTGCGTTTTTATTTGCTGTCCAAATCCATTACTCAGCCTACATGTAGTGTTGCAGTTTGGTTTTCTGTGTATGACTGTAATTTCATGATCAGTTGCTTATTAGTTACAGTTGTCTTAAAGGAATGAATTTTATAAACGAATTTATTATACAAGTTTCTAATGGACGCATATGTTAAAAAAAACAAAAAACTTTGAAAATTAATGAATATGACCTTTAAACACTCTTAGCAGGAAATAGGTGGGATTCTCTTCAGTTTCCTTTTTTTCCATAACAGTATTAAGAAAATGCACATGGTATGATATACATGGTACACACTACAGTACATTGTGTTTGTTGAAAATATGTGAAAAAGTGACACTGGTTTTCTTAGCTCTCTCATTGACTTGCCTAATCAAATTCAATTCTTTGTCAGTGAGGTGAAAGGCTTGCAGGACTGTGAAGATTCAGTGATACCTCAGTCTTTGCCATCTCTTTTGCAGAAACAAGAGGATGAAGTTCTGAGGAGGTCCCCCAGAAGCAAAGCAAGAGCTAGAAAGGACTGATTGACTTTTCTTTTTCTTTTTTTTCTTCCTGGATCTGTTCAACTGCAGCCCCTCTCGTTTGTGTCCTGTATCCCACCCTCTACCCTTCCTTAATGGGACTTTTTTTTTTTTTTTTTTTTTTTTTTTTTTTTTCCTCTCCCTTCCTAATTCTCTCCTCCTCACCCTCATTTCCTTCTCTGGTCCTCTGCTCCATCCTTGCTAAGACGAAGACAAGCAGAGAGAAAACCGAAAGTCTGTGGCACAACTGACAGGAAGAAAGCAAGAAATTCAAACACAAATCAGCTCCTCGTACCAGACTGAGGAAGAAGTTGATGCAAAATGATGACAACGATGAATATAGTAGAACACCCCCGTCCCCCTCCCTTTTTTTTTTTTTTTTTTTTTTTTTTTTTTTTTTTTTTTTTTTTGCTTTACTAAAAAGGAAAGAAACTTTTACCATTCCTTAACTGTGCTCATGCTAATGTTAAAAAAGGCCTCTTCTTTTCCCACCCCAAACAAAACACACCTTCCAGCCTCCAGTCAGCACCTTGCTCTTTGGGACAGTATTCATTCACCCATCGAACATGGCAAAACTACAGCCCTTTGCTTCATGGTAGGATTCAAAGCAGACCCTGATGCATCCATATGTGACATTGGAGATGGTGGAGATTAGACGTTCCACACTTTAGAAGGAAGATCAGATGCGAGTCAGTAGGTTTGAACAGTCTGCTTGATGTTTCTTGAACACAAGCGATCACGTTACTTTGACATCCATTCCACAAGGGTCTTTTGTTTTTTTGTCTTTTTCATTTAGTCGGAACAGACCATAGAGCATCCTGAAGAAACCCTGTTTGCACCAAAATCTGTGCATTTCAGAGTTTGGGCATCTGATGCAGAGACCCAGTTAGGTCCATGGGGAATGCCGGTTAGGCTTTAGGTTCTAGCAAGCTGCCTTATTTTGTAGGATGCAGATACACTTTTGGCTGATTTTATTTGTGTGAATGTACTGTGAGTTTCTTTTGTTTGTTGTTACTAATATATGGTTATGATTTTTTTATGTCACCAGAACTTTATACTAAATCATGGTTTATCTTATGTTTTACTTTTGTTGTTTTCAGGTCTTGAACTCACATAGCAGTACAATGTTCATAGTTCATAACAGGGGGACAGACCAACCACACTTTCCTCATTGGGATAGTTTTTGATGTTTAGTTAGCAAACAAGAGAACATATGAGAACGGTTCCCTGCTGATCACCTCCATGGTGACGGGGCTCACATCCTGCCTGGGGGGTGACTCAACGGTTACATTTTTGCTCAGCCTCTGTTGTCTTTCCATTGGTACCCTGAGTCAGTTCTGACACTCCATTGGTGGATGAATCAGCTCTTCTCACGCATCAAGTGATGTAATATCCTGTCAAAGCAGCAGCAATTGCAGTGTTTTTAGGGGGCCACGCCCTTAGTGCTGAAACCCTATTGCAACTTTTTTTAATTTGTGTGCATCCATTTAAACTTCAACTTTTACTGTATTTCAGTGATTTTGGGAACATTTTTTCATAATTATGAAATACTTTCTCAGCGTGTTAAAAAAAAAAACCCAGCAAAAAAAACAAAACCCTGATTTCTTGAAATTTTTCACAGAAGCTCTGCCCCTTAAGATTTTACCCCAGAGACATGAGAAATGGCACTACTAGGGACGAACCCCAACCTGGAGTGAACTAAGGCAGTACATCCTGCTCGTTCACTTCATCTAGCCTTGGTTACTGATTTCGCTTTTAGTGTGGCTAACCTACCTCCGTCACCACCCACGAACCATCCAGAATGGCGGAGGAGGCGCTGTGACTTGAGCTCTGCCCCAAGTTTGAAAAAAGTTGGCACTTTGTAAAGTAACTGAGTCAAAGATACACATTCACACGTACATGCCAATCTATGCTGCACTGCTGCCATGCTCAAAGCTTGCTAGAGCATCTCTCACTAGCTACCATCTTATCTATCCCTTGATGTCCTTGTTGCGTCTGAGATTTATCCCGTTAGTTTGACCTTTTGGCTTTTTCTTTCTCTTCATCTCACAATGTATTTGCAATGAATGGCCTGGGTTGATGCAAATGTGAAGAAAGCCGATTATCCTTGGTAGAGTAGTGAGCTCGAGAATATCAGTGTGATCAATGACTGAGTCTGTATATTTAAGGGAGGGGTGTGGGTTAAGGGGGGAGGGTTGGCAAATTCCATCATGTTACTCACAAAACTAAAAATAAATGGATTTGATGAAAGACAGACTTCTTTTCAGTCTGGGTGTGGTGTGTTTTGTTGGGTGGAAATCACTGATCCACCATAAAAATTACAATACAGAGAACTAAGGGTGTTGCTCAGTATTGTATACATTGATCAGCCATAACATGAACACCACTGATAGGGTTGGGTACTGTTCACCTGTGAGTACCTGTGATTCAGTACTAAGTACACAACAGTATTTTTGATACTTGCAGGACCAGGATTGAGAAACAATTTTTGACCATTTTGCACACCAGAGTGGTGATGCTTCAGATGTGTGGCCATGCTTGATGTGTTACTACAGTCATATAAACACGCTCCAGATATGTTTAGTGGTGTTTGCTAGATCTGCTGTGTTCTAATACTCATATACTAAAGTGGGCTGAGTGCTGTGTGATCAAGGCTGTCTCAACACTGTATGCACCACACTGAAGTGTGACATGAGTTGAGAGCACCAATGAATGTTCTTCTCTGATCAACCATAACATTGTGGACCACCTCCTTGTTTCTACTGTTACTGTCCATTTTACAAGCACCTCTTACTGTACCGGAGCATTGTATGATGAGTAGGAGTAGAAAGTACAGTACTATGTAGATTAGTCCATGTTTTTGCATGCAGGTTTCTTTGGTGTACTGGACTCTGGCTCTCCACCCCTGGTTTTCCTACCTAGTTGCTCCACCTTGCAGATATGAAGTAAGAGACAGAAGAACTGTGTTGGTCATCCTCTAGTCCTTTATCGGTGCTCACAGCATGATGATGGCTCATATTTCTGGTTGGTGGATTTTCCTCAGTCGAGCAGTGACACTGAAGGGTTTTAACACTCCAGCAGCAACACACACACACCACCGCCATGTCAGAGTCTCCGCAGTGCTGAGAATGACCCACCACTTAATTTTTACATGCCTTTTAAAATTAATTAAATAATTGTTAAATTCAATTGTTCAGTCAGGACTGATATACTTAAATGGCCTCTGATTGTCTTGAGCCTTGGTCAAGAAACCAATCCTGGATGAAATACTCCTGAGAACAAGAATGAATGAGCAAAGTTATGACTGTATACTGAATTGGATCTTCTGAATTTCCACTGCCTATGGAAATATATTGTCATACATTTCTATTACAGCAAAATATGTTTGACATGTTTTTCATGTTGCATAAATAAAATCAGAAAGCATATTGTACTTGAAAGCATGAACCATTTCCAGTAAGTACTTACACGGATACTGTGTACTGAATCAAATTTTCAAGCTTAAGAAATTCTCTAACTCTGCAAATCCTAACATTCATCAATCATGGGCTTCTCTGTGGAATTGTCTAAAGATGTGACAACATTAATCTGTGCCCACAAAGTACAGAAAGTCCAAAATACTGACCATATTTTGGTTCTCAAGAAAAGAGGACAATGGCCTTCACTGTGGCTTAAGCCACTGAACTATGGTAATGAAGATTAACACCTCAATAATTACTTATTTAAATAGCGTTAATAGTTAATCATGTCAAATCATGTCTTACAAGTAAATAAATTACAAAGCAAATAACCTTTTCATAACATCATGATTTTCATGCCAATAAAAACAATACATGAATAAACTTCTCAGTCGTCTGGGTGTTTCTAACTACCCGTTACATTGATTTGACTTTTGAGTTGAAAATGTGGCCCACTTGGTTTAGGGTTAGAGTCAGACTTAGGATACTCTTAGACAGAACCACAGATATTTTTCCAATACCTCATTTGTGTTTATTAATGTTTGTGTTGTGGCATTTTTAGGCTGTGGTCAATCAGCTGTGTTGGGAAAATGCACCAGCTTGTGGAGGCAGGGCTTATTTAGGGGTGAACAGGGTAGAAAGTAGCCAATCAGAGGCTTCTGTTTTTCCAATAGGAATGGGAACCAATGGGAAGGTCATAATTCGGAAGGTCATCAGTAAGTAATAGAGGAGAAATTCCTTTCTATTTCATTAACAGTTGAGGCAGTTACAGATACAGCAGAACCAATTTTTTGACCACTTTGGGCATAGAAGGTGGGTTTCAAATAAAGTGTACTTTAACACCAAGAAATGTTTTGTTTTGTTTTTTTGTTTTGTTTTTTTTAATGGACAAATCACTTGTTTTACCCAAATACTACATGAAGAATTGACCAACAAGCATGACAATGTTGTGATGTGGTTTGATCTGGTGCATTCTGATGAGCTTGCAATTTTTATCCTGCGTTAAAATGAACCAAACCAATGAGAGTTTATAATTTTAAGTTTTTGCTGGTATGCTGGTAAGACCGCAAGTCTTTTCTCCCCAACCCATAACATCTACACAGGCCCTTGAAGACAGGCATATAAATAAATAATAATCAACCAAGATGTAAATTCACTACTGTGTATGAGTGTGTATCACTGTGTGTGGATGGGTTAAATGCGGAGGACAAATTTCCCTGTGCAAAAGGACAGTGGGTCTATATGCACGTTTACATTTTCCGTTTATGTAGACAGAAACTGCATTCAAGAAAACAACACCTCACCAACTGTGAAGCATGGGGGTGGACCTGAGATTGTGTTGCTGCTTGAGGCACAGTGATCCAAAATATACCTCAAAAGCTTCATGAAATGCCTGAAGAGATTTAAACTGAACTTTTAGAATGGCCCTCACAGCCCCCTGAAAATCATGGCAAATGTATGACCAGCCCTTGAACATATCTGAGAACTAGAGGCCTTTTACAAATAGTAAAAAGATCCAGCTACAAGATCTGAAACACTTCTGAAGTACCAAATATTTCATAGGTGATAAATCTTTAAAAAAATAGAAACAATAATCATTACAGTGCACCCCCACCCCACCCCCTCAAGACCCTTTATTCATAGTACGGAATGATGTCCAGACATCATGCAAAGCTCTGCTGCACTCTCAAGAATACAGCAGCCACATGACAGTTGAGCGTTACTGGCTCTGATTTACTCAATGGTGTAAAAATAGCTCCAAGTGTAGCAAACATTCCACTTCAGTTGGCTATTTTTGGGAACTGCATGAAAAGAGCATGTTTGAGTTGCGTAATTCAATTTTACATAATCTGGGTCAGGCAGGGCTTTGGCCAGGGACTTGTGGCGAATCAACACATGAGCAGTAGACATGGCAGATATTGCGTTAAGTAAAGCTACTGGTCTGTTGACTCTCCCCTTTCATGCTTCAGCCCCTGCAAAAACACAAAAATGGGAAGAGAAGGATTAAAGTGTAATTAAATCCATTTACAAAATTTGGTCAGAGTTAAATGGGCTGTAGTAAGATGTAAACAAAGTCATTCAGAGTGAGTTTGGTGTGAAATGCTCCAAAGACCAAGCAAGACTTTGTATTTCATTATTATTACTGAATATCTCATAATTCTAATGTAATATGTCATTATTGTGACTTAGTGTCTCATTAATAGCTTATTATCTCATTATTATATATGTTTTACATTCATATTCATAACCATAAGAAACAAAGACGCTGTTTGAATCAATAAAGTCTGATAATAAAGCTCTGAACGGGCCAGTGTTGGTGTGAGGTGTGTGTTTCAGAGAGCAGTGGAATGCATGTGTGTGTGTGTTTGTGTGTATGAGTGTGTGTGAGTATGTGTGTGTGTGAGTATGAGTGTGTGTGTGTGTGTGTGAGTGAGTATGAGTGTGTGTGTGAGAGTGTGTGTTTTTTCCAGGACTTCTCGGCGTCACTGCCGACGCCCGTCTCTGATTCGCCGCTCGTGCAGCCAATCATGCAGTGTGGACGGGACCGTGTGACGCGGTGTGACGTCTCTGTTCAGAAAACGGAGAGAAAAGAAGGAAAGTTGGAGAAGATGGCGCCGGAGCAGCGGCGGAGCGGCGGACAATAGAGGCGACGCGGAGAGGACTCTGCTCTGTCGGCGACGGGGAGGTGCTGCGGCGGAGCTCGGCCGCTGAGTGCAGGTGCACTTTAACTGAAGGGATTTTCAGCCGCTTTTGTTATGAGGCGAGTTAGCTTAGCCCGTTAGCCGCTACACCCGCAGCTCCGCGCGGCGCGTCCCGCCGCTCAGCCGGAGCCGCGGCTCCTCAGCCGGCCGCTGCTCGCAGACACAGCGCCGCCAGCGGCCGGAACCGCGCCGCATTTCGGCCCAGAATGTCCCTCAGCTGAGACTCCAGTCGGACAGTTAAGTCCTGAGAGACGACCGTTAAACCGCCGACGGTTAGTTCAGTTAGTTCAGTAACAGCACTGTCCGGCTGCGGCGGCTGAGTCACAAACTACACCTCGACTGACTCTACCAACTTCTCTACTGACTCTACCAACTTCTCCTCTACTGACTCTACCAACTTCAGCTGCTTTCCTCAGAGAGAGAGAAAGACAAAAAAAGAGAGAGGGAGAGAGAGAGAGCTGTAGTTGTGGTTTTTTGGGGCTCGAGCTGATCAGGGAGTTACGGGGTTTTGATTTGGGCTGTTATGGCGGCTGACTTCACCTCCATCCTGCTGTGGCTGTTAGTGCAGTTAGTTTAGGGGCTTCATGCTTTACTTTAGTTTATATTTGTTGTTCGTTCTTTGCTCGGATCAGGGCCGCTGATGGTCACCAGCTTCTCCCTGAAAGCCAACTTTGATTTGTGGTGGAACACTGGTAGAGCCCTAGTGTAGACTCCTTGGTGGAGCCCTGGTGTAGACCCTTTGTGGAGCACTGATAGAGCCCTGGTGTAGACCCCTTAGTGGAGCACTGGTAGGTAAATATCGAGTGAAATGGAAGCAGTGGAGTGTGCTCCGTGAAGGCAGTGGAGGAGGAGGAGGGGGGTGCAGTCGCCCACACACTGAGGAAAGCAGCAGATTCAGCACTGCAAGTTGCTTGTATCCGGAGCTGTGCTGACTTTGAAGAAGAAAAAAGGCTCCAGTGCGCAGCGATGGCGGATTTCGTCGTGCAGCGCCACAGCGCGGTGATGGAGCGGCTCCGGCGGCGAATCGAGCTCTTCAGGCGGCACCACAACAGCTGCGAGAACCGCTACGACAGCACGGCCATGGAGCGCCTGGAGGCGGAGCGCCAGCAGACCTTCGCGCTGCACCAGCGCTGTCTGCAGACCAAGGCCAAGCGCTCCAACAAGCACCGGCAGCAGGGTCCGGCCGCCTCCACCGAGCAGGCGGGGCAGAGAGCACCCGGCTCCGGGGGCTCAAACTCTGAGTTGGCCGAGGGCGGAGTAGCTCCTGGAGAACAGAGCAGGAACAGCACTCTGATCGCGGTAAGTCCAGCTGTACTGGTAAGCTGCTGGTTCCCAGTGTGCTGGTAAACACAAGCTACAAGAAGGCCTGACTGTCCTTACTTCTCTACTTTTGGGCTTGTTTAATGTCACCCTTATAATCAGTTAGTTAACAACGTGTTGAAGTGGATGTCAAGGCAAGGAAAGCACTACCATGTGTAGAACAGTGGTCTTGGACCAGGACTACTTCTAAGCTTGACCAGGAAAACAGAGCAGATCTTTGTAGTTTTGTTGCATGAACACTGCCACCACCAGTTTATGTGCATGAACTCAGGCGTGCTTCATGGTCACGTGACCCTTGTTGTTGTGCATGGTCAACACTGCTTGATGGGCCAGACTGAGGCTCCCTGAACTGGTGGTGGAAAATCTGGATCCTTCACCAATGTGATGAGAATTTGATGTCTCACTGAAGTGGTTTCCTTTCACATATTTAGTGTTACTTTAGGTTGTTTTTAGCTTGCAGGAAGAAGCACACTCTCACCTCTTTGTTGTTGTCAGCTCCCGAAACTGTGAGAACAGCAGTTTCCTTCCCTTGTGCTGCAGATTGACTGTAGCCTGACACGAATCACTTGGTGTGCTTTTTGTTGACAGCACTTGCTTAGCCTGTATTAATGCATAATGTGCTGCTGAGGGTTTATTTTCAATCATACATCAAATGTTCTGATCTGCTCTGGTCACCTTTGGCAGATAAAGTGGGGCAGCAGAGCAGACTGCTTGATGGATAATGTGAAGTTATGACAGACCATCAGAATGCCCCTTTTTGTCTGTTCTGTTAAATATTTAACTATTCTTTCTTGAATTGAGTTAGATTCTGGCTGATTGTTGTTTTGAAGAACAACCCCAGTGAAATATTTCTAGAGAAAAGCTTGCTTGAAAGTTCTATTCTATTCTATTCTATTCTATAAAGCATTTCTGCTCAGAATCCACTCAGCATGATTGTGATTTCTGGTAACTGTGATCTGTAATCTGTCAAGCATTAGGTAGCAAATGGGTGTTGTTGCATACCCTGGTCTACGACTACTTCAGACCAGAAGAATCTGATGGATTGTGGTGGATTGTTGCCTTTGACCGTGAAAGGCCTTTTCATTGATTTGTAATGAGACATATCACAGAAAGCATTCCACACTTTCAGTAACTTAAAAGAAATCCAATAACATTTTAATGTAGAACTTGGGCTGTACAGTGTGTACAGTTTCAACATTATCACAATACGGGCATGCACAAAATCCACATTACAATGTCATATTAGGCACATTTTAATTGAATGTTGTCCTTTTTTGCTGCTTGCTACAAAAATGAAATTTTCATGACCGATCGTTCTGAAGCAGATTATTTCTGCCCATTATAATTTATTTTATTCAAATCATTGATGCACAGTCATTAATAATATCGTAACACGTTGAGTCACTGACTTGTGTTGATATTTTTATAGTGCAAAATGAATTGCAATGTCAGTTTGTTCATTGTAAGTTATGGTTTAAAGGTATACTGTTGAATGTTTATAGAAAATAAATATTTACTCTGCTTATGTGCAGTGAATTGATGCCATACATTAGAGTTTATTTGTCTTGTTCTGGATGTGGCAGAACAGGACCTCAGCCTGGATTTCATCTGAGTGTATTGCAGCAGAAATAAAGGATGTGCTTGTTAACTGTTAACTTTCCTTCATGCTTTGTTTTTGTAAGTGTAATCAAAAGTGAATTAGTTTGAGGCCTCTGCCGTGCACTCATGCAGATGTTGTATGACTCTTCAATGGGACACAATGTAAAGTTAATCATGGACTAAAATGGGTGATTGTATTCGGGTCTGCCGAAGGCCATAATCTGAAGGAAGTGGCTGAATTTGCAGGCATATCGCACTTTTGCGGTAAACAAGTCTACCAGCAGTGGCAAAAATACCAGTCTACAGGAAATTGTCAGAGTTATGGCTGTAAGATTGAATTGAGCAGAGGCGTCTTGCATTCTGCTCTGCTCCATATGTTCATGGTATGCAGTTTCCTGCCATGTGTTCTTTCAGAAATTGGTTGTGAAGGACCTGTATTTTTCTGGAAGCATTCAGGGGTCATGAAACATGTTGGAGGTCCCTATCTGTAGTTTGTTTTGGCCGCAAGTTTGGCTGGAATTTCTAGTAGACTGGTATTTTTGCCACTGTTGGTAAACACCATATGAGCATATGTTTCACTACACCTGCAACCACTTAGTTGTTCCAAACATTAGCATCTGTTATGTGACCCATTACTGCACTTTACCACCTCTTCTCAATTCATGAATCACACCCTGCATGTATTTATAGCCTGATCATGCTCATGCAACAGGATCTGCTGTAGCCTGAAATTACTATAGCCTTGAATAAACAAGGTGGCTAATTTTTTGTCCAGTGACCTTATTTGCTACCCGTTGATCATTTGGCTTGTACTGCATTTCATTGTTTGTACTCGTACTGAAAAATGGCAAAGTTGAATCTATCCATAATGCAAGATATCAAATCTCAAAACTGAAATCACTTGTTTTACCACAAACAAACAATAGCTTGGGAGGTTGAGAAGCAGTTTAGGTTTTGTTGTATCAAAATCAGACATGGACTGCAGTCCAAGTAAACAGACAGTGGATAAAGTAAATGTTTTTAACTCAGTATTTTTGCACAGTGGCCTTGAAAACCATGATTTACGAGGGTGAAGTGGAGAATGTCTGCGTTAAGTGTATTTACGACTGTATTGTGGCAGAGCTTCTCTGAAAATTTGAGTGTTTGATATTTTCTGTTTATTTTTCAATAGCTTCATAATCATAAAGCCACAGGTAGTAGCCCAAACGAACAATACATTTTATCAGCAAAGGCCTTTAAATAGAGCAATTAGTGCCACTATGGAAACTGGTTTGAATCACTACGTCATAGATTCATGCCCGACATTGCTTTGTAGGCTTCATACATTATACGCTATGCTAGGCATGTTGGCATGCCTTGTTGTAGTGACTTTTGTTCTAAGTTGGTGTGATTGAGTGTGTTGCCGTTGTGTGCCTACACCGATCAAGTATTGAGTCAGAAATATCAGATCAAATCAAAGACTTGGTCAGAACATAGGGGTTTCTGAATTGGTGGTTTGGTGCTTTAAGATCCAATGAGTTTAGCAATAACAGACAGCCTTGTGCACCACAGAATAACCACCATACTGCGTCACTGTATTTTAAGTCACAAAGGAAAGTGGTTGAACATGTCTATCAATCAAGGTTTTTGACGCAGCAGTACAACACTTGTGCTTTACCACAAGACAAAAACCACTAGAATTGCTACACTGCAGCTTGACAAATATGTTGGTAGAGTTCTGAGACAAGGTTCTATTGAAACAAGTATAGATAAAAAGCATTGTTTGGGATTGAGGCTGATTGTTTTCTATCGCCAATACCTTTTAAAGATTGTATTATAGATAGCAATTGGTAATTTGTCATTGTGCAGAACTGTTGTATTGTTGCATGCAGCATTACGGTTACGGGGCTCTCTTTGCTTTTTTAGAATCAACCACTTGTAAAATGCTGCCAGTGAATTTCTACGTAGAACTGCACTAGAGATGTTCTACTGCACTGTGTAGGTCAGAGTGTGGTTAGTGGTCTTTATTAGATCGGCTGTTACTCACCGTACTGGGTAAAGTGATGTATTTAAGAGGGTTATCTGGCTAGGGGTATTAAGTCTTTACTCTGCTTTCCCTATGAGGCAGAGTTACTTTTACACATTCTGCAAATATTTGAGTTTGAGTCAGATGCATTAAAAAGACACCACTGGGAATGAGGATTAAGACACTGGGTTTAGTGGGATTCTGCAGCTGTGAGGGAGGTCTGTATCTAGCTGTTGAAGAAAGACCTGCCACGATGCTTCTGATAGCAAAATATGGATCATAGTGTGAAGACTCTAATGTAATTGCCTTCTTCCGTTCACTCTCTTATATTTGAAATCTGATCATCTGGTGTGTTGTGCTGGTTTTCTGTTTTCAGGGCTGTCTGCTTTAGGTTGGGTCAGGGATAGTAGTCATCTCCTTGAAAACGACTTCAGAGCCAGAAATGTCGAGAAGTTAAGGTCAATATTACAATCGGATCCCATATAATACCACTCTCCGCTGATTCATCAGTCAAACAAGTTTTCCTTCCTCATGAAGCAAAACGTTGAGAGCTACTTCTATGAAACTCTATTGGCATCTTTAAGGGTACAGACTAAATTACTTCAGAACTCATTTGTGATGATTAACATCAAATCAGTTGGTGCCAAATTTCAGTACCGGAACCAAAAGGGCCTAAAGTATTGTACTGATAAAGAATTGGAGGTAATGAAATTGGTATTGGTAACCATTAGTACTATTTTTTGTACTGCAGTACTCTCTGTAACAATAAAAATGTATTTTCAGTTGTTAATGTTCAAACTTCATTTATTTAGAAGATTTTACACACCAATGTGATTCACGTCATGATTCAGGCGAGTTTTCCAGTTTAAGTCAGATAATCTGACAATCTGATGACACTTTCTATTGGACTGTGTGTTTCACACACAGTGCAGCTGTGTGTGATCTCTGTAACCTTTCTGAACATTTTCCACTTGTGGACGGAAGTGGACGGAAGACAAGCAGAGCACAAGTGGTTTCTGTTTGTTTTCGTTTGCATACAGTACAAGTGATTGTTTACTACTTAATTGAAGGTTGTGAAAGACGTCAACGGCAGTACGACTGTTTTCCACACTGTTATGATTAAATGTGTTAACTAATCCTGGTTCTCCAGTGTGCTAGACTGGCAGTAGCTGTGGAATGCTGCAAAGGGTAGCAGTAGGGACTTTTATCTACAGCTTTTGGACCATCCAATGGGGTTTGTGTTTTAGATGTATTCTAACCTGAACAAACACCTGGTCAGAGTAACTACACTTGTGATTTCTTTCATCTTACCGCTTTTCACTGTGTGTTACGCTTGTACTGAAATTTGGCATTGATTTATTGGACATGAATAAGTACTCAGTAGTACCAATGTAATTCGGTTGGTGTCCTTAACGGTACAGGTTTTAGTACCCAACCCTAAAGAATGGTACCTAAACCTAGTCCACTTAAAACAAGTGTAAACAGTGTGTTTTCTGTCATTTCTGATAGTAAAAGACAGCAGTATTGCAGAATTTGTTCCCTTGTGGTTTAAATGGTATTTTCTAGCTTTTTCTGATGGAGAGGCATGAGAACTACCTATTTGTCTGTGTTGTAGGACTCCTGCTATTCTAAACTGCAGGACTGATTTAAAGGCATTCCGTAGTTTACAGGAAGTTAATCTGAAAGGGTGTCCAAGTTGGTACACAATGAAAGAAAATGTAGAAACTGGATCTCATTTGGTTCACACCCCTGAAGCATTATAAATATAAACAGAAGTATAAACGTCCAGTTGATGTATTTCCACATCATTTCTGGATACAAAACCCACGGTAATGTGTGAAGACGTATTCAACAATCAAAGCTCCTCCCAGTAAATGTAATCATCCGTCACTCGTCATTGCACAGTTAATCGGTCTAAATGGTCGTTTTCTCACCAGCATGGACTTCTCAATCTGTTGCCATTCCTCTAAGGTGAAAACATGTGTGACAGCCGTCTTTAGCACAATGCTGGAAGAGGCTAAAAGGATAAACATCTGATTGCTGTGTAATGAGCAGACTTGCACAAATAGTTTTTAAGGCCAAATAACCAGAGAGACATTTGACTACCCAATATAAATTAATGTGGATAAAATCTCATCAGGATACAGTCCAGATATGGAGTGACCAGGTGTAAATGGGGTCTTAGGATTCCCATTGGTTTAAAAAAATCAGACTTTAAACTGGTGAAATATGAAGAACAGCTGCCAGATTCAAATTGTTACTTTTATTGTATTTGGCTGACGCTCTTATGCAGAGCGAATTTCAGGGTTAGTCACATTACAGAGGTGGTGTTAGGAAAGAGCAGTGTTAGGAGTCTTGCCCAAGGAGTTAGTGGTGTGGCATAGCATAGTTGCCAAGTCTGGTAATCGAACCTGAGTCATGCACATGGTGTGGTAATTGCAAAAATAATGTAAATGCATATTATAGGTTTGCGTTGTTTTTAGTATTCTATGGCTGGGCTTTAAATTGAGATTTATATGGATTTCAGGATCTAAACAGAGCAAGATATGGGCTGAGGAGGTATGGTTTATAGTGAAGCTTTTAAATAACATTCTGATTTAGTCTTGAAGAAAACTTTTTCTAATCAGCCCCTGCTCTCAACTCCACTTCTCCTCCTCTGCTCCCCTCTGCCTCTACTCTTGTTTTTAAATGAGACAGAACTCTGGGATGAAGATAACTTAGTAAATGCAAAGAAGAAAGAGCATATTAATATGTTTAAATATAAAAAAATGGGACATATTTTAGTCACATTGCCATTCGGCTCATATATATTAGGACATGATTTTCTGCCCATATCGGCCAGCCCTGCTAGATCATAATGACAATGATCAAGAAATGGTGTTTTGTGGATTTTTCACTTCTGTCTGGTTAAGTTTATAAGCCTTGTGTCAGTGCAGATCCTCATTCTGCATACAAGAATATCTTGATTGCTATATATATATATATATATAAAATTAGTAAAACAAACCCAATTCTTTTGCCATTTTACTGGTGGTAGAATTAACATGCCCATTACTCTGAGGCCTGTTAACACCCAGTCCATTGGTAAATGGCTGCTGTAGGACAGAAATGCTGTAGTAAGAAAGGAGGTGATTGCACGAGGCGTTCTGGATGACTCAGGTCTAGGCTAACCCATCCCCCAACTCGCCCACACAGTTGACTCACCATTGTTCCCAGTGCCCCAGGACAGCTGTGTATGTGTGTGTGTGTGTGTGTGTATGTATGTATGTCACCATACTGGACCCTTACCCTGGAACAGGAAATATTTGTTCATTGAACACAGTTTGGTCAAAGTTCAGCATGTGTGCTGTTTACTGTGGCTTCAGCTCACAATGTGTGCTGTGTTTTTTAGCATCTTAATGATTTGACAGGGAACCGGGAAATGGATTCAGAAATGTTCTCTTCACAGTGCATAGATTTTAGGCCCAGTATCGCAGTAGCAGTGTGGGCTCCCCCCTCCCTCAGAGAATGACTCAGTACTACTCATCCACTCTGTTAGGCTCTTGGCCTGCGTTTCATCTTTCGTGCTACTGTTGTGCTGATACAGTATCAAAATTAACCTAATAACTGGCATTTGTGAATGCTGGTGTTTGTGACTTGTGACTGTTTCCCTGACCAGCATGTTTAATTGTTGAACTTTTAATTTTTAATTTAAGAGAGTTCTAATTTGAAGATTATGGGTTAAGTGTTCACCGTCTTGTCCGCAGAGGTTATTGGGTCATCATGTAACCCTTGAAATCATCATACAGCTATAGTCATCAAAGTGTTGGTTAGCTCCGCTTGTTGGCTTTTACTTGGCCCCTGGGCTGGTTCGGCCTCTCCTCCTCCATGAGCCTGGAGGGAGCCCATTGTACCAGTGGGGGCTTCAAAGGCAAGCTGCGCCTGGGCAGGAATTCGGCACGCTCTCCCAACCCTCTGCAGCCGCAGCGCTGCCTCTTTTGTTGTGTTCTGTACATCCATACACATGGTAATTAGTCTCATGTGGCTCGGGCTTGTGGTGATGGTGGTTGTGAAGTGGGGGAGTCATGAAGGCAGAGAGGGGGGAATAGGGAAGTGAGAGAAAGTGAGGAGGAGGGGTGAAAGTGAGGGAGTTGAAGAGATGCAGAGAGGCTGAGAAATGGTTAGAGAAAAGATTTGGCTCGTTTGGGTGTGAGAGAGTACATGTGGGTGTGCATGTGTAACTCGAAGGACAGAGTGCTGGAGGAAGAGCATATGAGAGTGAGGGAGACCAGTTTTTCTGGTTCAGGGAGCCCGAGAGTAACTCACCTCTGTGTGCGTGTGTGTGTGTTTAACAAGCCGTCTTACTTTACCCATAGCAAGCCCTTAGCTCAGCTCAACTGACGAACTGTGGAGATGAAACTGCTGCCTCAGCTAACCGTTGTTAATGTGGTAGAAGGAGCAGACTCATTGGACCCTTGTTCAGTGTATTTCTTTAAAAAATAAATGAAATTCTAGCAAATTACTGAAGCCTAGACTACAGAAACTTCCCACTGAACTTCAGACACCTTGGAATCTGTGCCTCTCAGCACAGTTTCCTAAAGTCTGGAGGAAGAGTTGAGAATCACGATGTGCGTAGTGACTCTTGCACTGACACCAGCCTCTGCCCAAGTTCTTAAATCAACCTTTCTTGACAATCCCCTCAAGGCTGTGGTCCCTTTTCCCTGTTGTTTTATACAGTTTCAGACCACGTTTTCCCCTTCCATTCAACTTTCCATTAAAATGCTTTGATAGAGCAGCTGTTCTTTGGTGTTGTGCTCTGGACAACTGTCAGGTCAGCAGTTTCCACATGATTGTGGTTGGTTGTGCTGCATTAGATACTGTTTGTAGTGTTTATTAGTAGATTTAAATTCAAAATTAAATATTTAATTATTTGAGATATCAACAAAAAGGCTAATTAACACACCTTTATTTTCAGAAAGATAAGCAGTTTAAAAGCTGCTGCCTAACCAGCATTCTGTTGCAGACTGAGAGTCTAAGACTGGTCCTGTAGCTTTGATACTCTGACACTACTGTTTGGAAATTAACTGTGTATTGTGTGTGGTTTCATAAAAAGTATTAAAATATGTATAGTCTTTGGGAGGTTAAGCAATCCATACCCCTGAATGTACACTGATCAGCCATAACTACCACCTGGTCTCCTTGTACAGCCGATACACCAGATCTGAACTCCACAAATCCCCTGGTGTCCTGTGCCAACTGGCATCAAGATGTTAGCAGCAGATCCTGTAAGTCCTGTATGTTGTGAGGTGAGGCCGGCATTGGTTTCATCAGAGAGCTGTAGGTAATGACCACTACTTACAAAACCCCTGTCTGATGTTTTGGAGATGTTTTGACAGTCATCCGGCCATCAAAGTTTGGCCCTTTTCAGAATTACATAGTTACTTGTGCTTTCTCATTTTTTCCTGCTTTCAACACATTGGCTTCAAAGACTGACCATTTGTGCTGGCGAATGTATTCCACCCTTTTTACAGATGCCACTGTTGGTGAATGTGATCAATGTTTTAGAGTGAACTGGTTAGTGGTGCTAATGTTATGGCTGATCGATGTATGTTCACACGCTCATGTAGTGAGTTGTTCATATACCTTTAAATGAGTGACTTGGTAGTTATTTTATCAGTCAAATCATTTAATCAACTTTGAAACAAAGTGGCCCAAATATAACACACAGAGATTCAGGGTTTGCAACATCATTTACTGGAAAAAGGTAACCATTTGTAATGAACAGCTGTGCATATCATGAAGTAACATTTAATGTCTTCACTTTGTAAGTAGTTATTATTAATAGTGTTTAATGATGGTTTTATACTAATGTGACACTGACTGTCTTTTTCTTTTAATTCCATCAGTTGCAGGAGACTGTGAAGAGGAAGCTGGAGAATGCAGGCTCTCCTCTGGGTCGCGATCAGGTGAATGGTTTTAGTGATGGTTACCCCCCATCCAAAAAGTCTTGCCTAGAAGATGCTTTGGGTGGCCTTAACGGGGCAGCAAATGGGGCTTTGCCTCCTCTCTCTCCCATGGATAGCAAGCATGGCATCGGTGATTCTCTGGGAATGAACGGAACACATGCCACAGGTAATGTGGAGCAGAACGGCCTGTCAGATGGATGTGCGGTGCGGGGCAGCGAATCGGACATTCGTCTGAAAGAGATGAAGCAAGAGCCCATGGATGACATCCTGCCCGCTGGAGTAGGGAATGGTAACATCATCCTCCCTGACCTCAACCTGGATGAGCAGGAATGGACTGAGCTTATTGAAGAGTTCAACCGCTCTGTTCCCTATGAGGAGATTCAGGAGCTCTTCAATGATGGTTTTGAGGACCGGAAGGATTCTGACCTGTCAGCTGGTGGGTCACCTTCCAACTTGCTGCCTGCAGACCTTGCCAATGTGGTAAAAGCTGAATTTTCTCCTGCCCCAGCTTCATCCTCATCTGCTTTTGAGCAGGACTCTCGCACTGGTTCCCCTCATGTTCCACCCTCCTCGTCCGGGCCTGTGCTGCACACTGGATCCCCAGTCACGGCTCCATCGGCCGCCTCCTCTCCAGCCTTGCCTGGGCCCCAGCACTCTCAACAGCAACAGCAGCAACAACCAGGCCAGCCATCCAGACCTCTCCCAAACCATCTACTCCCTGGGCCACCCAAAGACCTCTCACCAGCTCAGCAGCTGCAGCAGCTAGCTGCGAGGGAGCAGCAGAGGGTGCAGCTTATGCAGAACCACCAGCACCAGTCACAGAAACCACAGCAACAAAAACAGCAACAGGCACCCAAATTCCACCAGCAGCCCAATCACCCCTCCACCTGGTCCCAGAACACTCCCACGCAGAGTCAAATGGGAGGCACTTTTGGCCTGGAGAAGCCTACCAGCCCTTCACTCTTACGCTCAGACTTTCAGAACTCTAAGTCTCTGCTCATGCCTGGGCAACAGCTCAATAAAGGCTCACCCAAGGCAGGTGCCCCAGGTGGGTATATGCAACAAGGTGCCCACCCCATGCTGGGTCACCCAGCCCCTCCCTCGGGTACCCTCAGTCACCCGTCTGGCCCAGGGGGTCAGGCAACATTGTTGGACTACAGGAACACTAAGCCCCTGAGTCACTTTGAAGGTGGAGCCCCTGGGCCCCTGACTGGCCCTGCCGCTACACAGACACAAAGTAAAGCAGCCGCACTCAACCTCTTCCGGCAGCAGCAGCAGCAACAGCAGCAGCAGATGAAGCAGAGGCCAGGTGGCATGCCCTTCAGGCCCCCAGCACATCTACCACATGCACAGGTAAGGCATTGCAAAACTGCTTATAGCCTTCCTGCCTTCGAAACCACACTTCTTCCACCTTCTCATCTCCACACCTCATCTGTGCTGGTTTGTCCTGTTTAGTTGAGAAAAACAGAACTTTTTTTTTTTTTATTACAGGGATTGCATTTAAAGAGAAATATAAAGAGATTCCCTAAAAAGGAAGGAGTTAGAAATACATTTTGGCTTTCTTTTGACTTGAATTGAATTATTATATGACTTATTATTTAATGATTACTGGCTATGAATGATAAAAATAACATATGATTAAAATGTAGACTTTTAATTTAACAGAAACACTGGACAACTGACTGCACTCGTGGCCCGTTTCCTCATTAATTCATTTCAGATGGTCTGTAGGTGAATTTGCATTTGGTAGCTGTTCATGGGATGTCTGTGAATATGGTCCAAAATGCTGTGAGTGTACTTGAAGGAGGCCATCATTAGACTGAAAAACAAACCTACTGGTGAGATAGCAAAAACAATAGGAGTGGTCAAATAAACAGTTTTGAAAAAAAAAAACAAAGGAATGTACCAACAGGCTCAGCAGCAAAAATGCCTTCAAGACCACAGAAGACAACTAAAGTAGATAATTGCAGAATTCTTCTCTTAGTGAAAAGAAACCCTTCTCAACAGTTAGTCAAGTCAGTAACACTGTCCAGCATATAGACATATCACTGTCAAAGTTTACAATCGCGACAGAAGGTTACTTCAAGAAGTTACCACATTTGAACAGAAATGTCAGATTATGAAAAATTAAAAGCAGTTATTTCATTAACATTAAAGCACTTTATTAAAACTCCTTGAATTAAACTTGAGTCTGCTTCAGTCACACATTGTTTGTTTAATTTTAAATCCTTTGAGGTGGTGTAAAGAAGCAAAATTACAACAAAAAAAGACCAGTGTTGGGCAATTTATTGAAACCTTCACTCTTGCCTACATCTGTAATTTAATTTTTTATGTTAATTAGCTTGTACTGTGTTAAATCACTTAGCACTCTGTAATTTTGACCACCACAAGCAGCACAACGCTTAGGTTTGTGTGGCCATCAACAGCATACAGGTGTTTCACAAGGAGCCAACTCTGTTTTCTTGTCTGCTGCATTAAAAGTAACTGTGCTGGTTGAGATGAAATCACCGCAACTATGAGGGGCGCTCTACACCAGCAGCTCTGTCACAGCCCCATCACACACATGCAGCTTTACTGTCAACTCTCTCACACAAACAAAATACTATGACATACTGTGAGGTCACCAGTCTTAAAAAATACATATTTTTGGCCATACTGCCCAGTCCAGAGTGAAGTGTGCACTCTCCCTGTACCAGTGTGCACAACTAGTATCTGCTGAAATTAAAAATGGCTTCACATTTTGTAAGTTGGACCACATATACTTCTTTCAAAATTGTTTTTAAACAGCCTCCCAAGATGTTCCTGAACAGTTGAATGCAAAAGTTTGAGCACTCTTAACCACAGTCTTTTAAAAGTTAGTTGTAAATATTTCATGACATTATATTTTGAAATTAGGACTGAGGCTCATTGTTGTTGGGGACTGGCAGCTTAATCAAATTTTCAGGTTTCATAAATTCTCTCACTTCATGTCTTTTTATTAACTCATCATACACCAGTTCCTCTTAGCAACTGTCTTAAAATCTGAAAATATAAGTATGCCTACAAGCCAGGAGAGGGCTTCGAGGAGAATTTTCATCTTTCAGCAGCACAAAATGTTAAATGGCAGTTTTGCAAAACCATGAAGGTCATGATGATGACTTCGAAGATCAGGAAAATTCTCAAAGAGAACTGTTCATATTCTCGTAATAGAGGCAGATCTGCACCCTCATGTGCCTGCCAAGAACCTGCAGGACGGTTTAGCTGAGTCAACAGGTTGGTGCACCGTTCTATTGTGCAGCATTGCTTACACAAACATACTCTTCATAGAGTCATATGAATGAAGCCCTGTGAGTTTATCGCAACATTTAAAATAAGCTACAAGATGTCTGACTAAGCCGGGTTAGTTTTGTAAACAAGCTTTGTGGATTGGTGAAATAAAAATAGAAAATAAAGAAGGGAAGTTAATGAAATGGAAAACATGGTCAGCTATAAAGCATGTAGGTGAAATCATGTTTTCAGGTTGTGTTGATGGCACTGAAAATATTTAGTTGATGTAGGAAAATATTAGCGAGTTGAGGATACAAATGACAAAATCCACCATGGACTCCCTGAAGAGATACAAACTGTAGTTTTTGGAATGGGCTTCATTCAGAATTTGTTTATAGACATTAAACAAACCATGCTTCCAAGAATATCTCAGAACTAGAGGCCTTCAGTTTAGACAAGTGGGGTAACAAAATTCCTGCTAGAAGTACTTGAAGACTGGAAGATCCTTTTTGATATACAGTGGGGAAAATAAGTATTTAGTCAGTCACCAATTGTGCAAGTTCTCCCACTTAAAAAGATGAGAGAGGCCTGTAATTGACATCATAGGTAGACCTCAACTATGAGAGACAAAATGTGAAAAAAAAATTGAGAAAATCATTTTGTCTGACTTTTAAAGAATTTATTTGCAAATAATGGTGGAAAATAAGTATTTGGTCAAATGCTCAGGGTTCAAAAAGTTCAGGGTTGGCGTGAGGGGGAGGGAACAGTGCAGCAGAATCAGAACTAACAGTATAAAGGTATTGATTACATTGTGTTTATTAGTAGAAATTAAATTGCATCATCCTTTTAAAATGTGCAGAACAACATGGTTTAACATGCCATTTTAAAAGAAGAAAAGCAGAAGACTACCAAAAAATCATGCAGTATTAAAAACACTGACAAGTGATGTGAAATGCACTGATCTTGTTACAGTAGCACACGTTAAAGGGGTGGAACCTGCTTTTGTGCAGCAGGTCAGTTGTTGATGTTGGAAATTCAGGCAGTGCGATGACTGATTAGAACATGTCAGTCAGGTCTGGTGGGGCTGGGAAGTGACCTAAAGCAAACTTGTGCGAAATGGCCACGATAGATATGATTAGATATCGCACGAACATCATTATATTTATAAAGTATAATGTTAATCTTTTTTTCATTTATTATTTCTTGTAAATAAGGTTAGTAACTCCAGTATCACTGCATGCACAGCATGCTGTATATTTAAATAACTCCAGGAACATTTATGATGATTCTGCATCATCATTTGAACAGGACTGTAGTCTGAGTACGCCCATCCAGAACAAAAACTCAACAGAGAAATCACCCACTCGTGCTCAATTGTAGAATTAAATCATACATAATTGTAACCTCTGTAACAAATGCGATATGACACACATTCTGTACAAGATATAAAAATAACCGTATCTGAATATGTACAATGTTCATTTTTTGGTTTATGGTTGAGGTTAGTTAGTAACTACCAACTGTGCCACACAAGCTGGGGCAGACAAACTGGTTTCCAAATATCTTGATACCAGATACCAAGACACCTTCAGAGGTCTGGTGGAGTCCATGCCTTGAGAGGTTAGAGCTACGTTTATGTTGGCACAAGGGGGAGCCACGCAGTATTAGGCAGCTTATTTTAGAGTTGTGGTTAATAAGGGTATTATACGTAATAGATATCTTTGAGATACCATTAAAGGAAGCACTAAGCCTTGTTTCACAGGACAGCATGTTTACTGCTTTACTGTGTAGTAACGGTTGCAGTTTTATGGTTTAAAATTCATTTTCATTTGTTATAAACCTGCCCTCTGGTTGTCAGGTGCTTTATGCTTGTATATTATTGATGCCATTGATTCTTGTTAGTTGTATTTTGTGTGTGTGTGTGTGTGTGTGTGTGTGTGTCTCTGGCAGCAGGCCTCTTCAGCCTCAGATGAACACGGTTTGTCTGTCAGGCAGTTGTTGTTAAGGAGCAGAGTGCGTTGGCAGGCGTTCGTCAGTCGCTCACGCACCTGCACACTCGTGCACGAGGATGGGGGCTGATGGGCTGAGGAGGTTGCAGCCCCGTGACAGAGGAGTCAGTAGAGAGGCAGAGACAGAGAAGTGGAGAGTGGTGAACAGAGGAGAGAGCGAGCAAAATGAGGGAGGAGGAGGAGTGAGGAGGGAGGGAGGGAGGGAGGGTGGGACAGAGGGACGACAAAGCAGTCTTTCATGCGTTGGTCCTCCCCCTCCCCTGGCTTTCGTCCCTCTAAGAGTATTTTGGGATCAGCCCCCCTCTCTCTTTCTCTCTCTCTCTTGCTGCTGTCCCTATTTAAATATAGCTGCTTAACCCACTTGGTTTTTTTCCTCTCTCACAAGATGAACTTTTTACTCTTTCCCTTTTCTTCCATCCTCTTAATACAAGGCTGCGAGTCTCTCTGTCTCCGTACCAGCTACAGTTTGCTTATTCTGGAGCTGAGGAGACTTTCTTTTCAGACACTGTTTGGTTGCTACTCTAGTTTTCTGAGGTGACTGAGTGTGTGTGTGTAAGAGAAAGTGTGTGAATGTGAAGTGTGCAGGGATTTCAACTTGTTTTGCAGACTGGAGGTGAAGTGTTTTTTGGGGGTTTTTTTTCTTGTTTTTTATACTCAAAATGCTCATGCTGTGTTTTAGCTGCCCTGACCGCCCTGAATAGTCAGTAAGTTCTTTTCTGACCTAAACTTGCTCAACTACTGCTGATCAGAGTTTGGTACTCTGCCCCCCAGTGGCAAGAATGTCTGTAGCAGAGCCACCTTTTGTAGTCTATTAGTACTGACATTCTTTATACTAATGTTCCATTTTCTCCCTTGTCTTTGTCTTTCAGCAGGAACCTGGTACTTACCCTTCAGGTCCTCATGTCCCAGGTCCTGGTGGCACCATGACAGGGCAGCCTGGTGGCAGCAGTATGACCACAAACCATGCTAATGTGACCTATCTGAGTAGCTTGCAGAAACAGCAGCAGATACCTATGCAGATGAATCCACAGCAGAAACAGTTCCTTTTGGGACAACAGCAGAGACAGATGATGGCAGAGCAGGTGAGAAGCCAAGGATCACAATGTGTTCAAAGAGTGCATTTAATTAAGATTTCTTTTACTTTGATGTATCTCAGCTGCTCAACCTGCCCCAACACACAATTGACAAAACTTGATGCCTTTGTTAATTCACTTTTCACTTTCAGCGTCTTCTGATTAACGTTACTGTCAAACTAATAGTTTTAGTTTAGTGTTTATATGGCTACATAGAATTTAACCCTGTAGAGTGACTGTTCACATCTAAATGGTTCACCAATGTTTAATTATACAAAAAGGACCGGAGCATTGCATTGCAGGGCACATACATTGCTTCACTTGTCCTCTAGGAGGTGCCACTCTCATAGCAAAAAAGGGTTTTGATATGTGCCCCATTCATTTTATTTTGGTACATGTGGTTTTCTGTTAATTTTGCATGGTGCTCATTGCAAAATGGCCATCTTTGTGTCATTCCTTCAGGAGAAGCAGCGGCAGCAGCAGGAACAGCAAATGCAAAGGCACCTGACCCGCCCCCCACCTCAGTACCAGGACCAACAGAACCCCTCCGCCCAGCAGAACCCATTCCAGCAGCAGTCACAAGTCTCACAGTTTCCAGGTACCTGCTCCAGCCTCAGAACCTTACAGTACATGGGATATCCTGAGAAGTTCATTATAGTTCTGCAGAAAGTTCATTCAATTTAAAATTTGAATTCGTACAAATATGCGAAAATGTCTTCCTCATTTATTTCCATCTCCTCTGACTGTTCCTAATGGGCCTGTGTGTCTCTTCATACAGGCATGGCTTTGTTCCCTGGAAGCCTTGCTGCCTACCTGATATGCAAAGTGTGCTTACTGACTGAGTCATTTGAATCGCAAACAAACAGTTAGAGGGAGTACAGGGAGTGGGCATGGCTGCTGTTGGAAGTGCAGTAGTTAGTCATTAGATTAAACTTGTGTGATGGTTATGGTCATTTTTTGCTACATTGCAGTGTACAAGATTTCCATAGATACAGTAATTTAGTTGAATCCACACTGGGAATGTTACTAAATTATACCTTGAAACCATACTGACCCCTAGTGGTTAAGCCTAGGAATTATTGCTGTAGCTCTTTTCAGCAATCAAGCATACTGAAAGGCCTTTAAGCAGTGGACTGTGAATTTTTGGGCCCGAAACCTGCCAGTATCAACGTCAGTAATTGTTTAGTCATCCAAATAACCAACCTCCTAGGTGGTGCTGACAAAATGGACAGTGTAGAAACAAAAAGGCATTATTGTTACCGATTGGTGTATTTTAAATATGTTTTACGGATTATTCACTGTCAAAATGATGTTTTGGCAAGTGAAAGATATGCCACTTGATCAAAAAGTAGCACTTAATTAAGTAATATTAATACATGTTTGTCTGCTTTACTTTTTGTCCCCTAGGTTCTTCTCAGTCATTGGGCAATGTGAACTCCCTTGGTGGTCCTGCTCCCAATCCTCAGCGTATGTTCACACAATCGCAGGGCATGATGGGAATGGCTCAGGGCGGAGGCCCCAACCCTGGTGCCCCTCCATCTGCCAGCCAAGCAGACATGAGCCTGTCATCATGCGCAGGTGGGCTTGATGTGCAGCAGGTTTTGTATGGTAACATACCCATGCACCCATCCCACCCTAATCAGCAGAGACTACCTGTGTCAGCCATGTCGGCAGCCTACAGACAGAACGTTCTGGCCCAGCAGCAGGCCCATCTCAAGAACCAGCCTAATGCTGCCTTGTTGAAACAGCAACAGCAGCAGCAGCTGTCTCGTCTCCCCAACATGTCCAACACATTAGCTAACAACATGAACACAGCCATGCCCAACTCCATGCCCAGCAGTATCCCAGGTGCAATGCCACCACAGGCTCAGTCATGGCAGCAGCAGCAGCCTCACCCGGGTCTCCAACAGAGCATGGCAGGCCAGCCTAACCCAGGCAGTGGTGGCATGTCCACAGGTTTCCCAAACTCTGGCTTCCACATGCAGCCACGGATGCCCAAGTTGCCTGGCAGCAGCCCTTTCCCTCAGGCTGGCATGGGAAACGGCACAAGCAGGGCCATGGCAGGCATGAACCCTGGGCAGATGATGCCCAACATAGCCCAGCAAAGGACCAACAACCCTGGCATGGGGCAGCAACTGCCTCCTCCCAACCAGCAGCAGCAGCCTCAGCAAGGACAGCAGGCGCCACCTCAGTCCCAGCAAGTGCTGCCTGACCTCAGCTCGTTTGGGCAGCCACAAGGAGCTCAGGTGCCCAATCGCACAGCAAGCATGCAGTGCAACCAGGCCTACCAGGTCAACCGGACAGCTGGTCAGCAGATGCAGTTTGCCTACAGTACCCAGCCAGGGGGTTTACCTAGCTTTCCCGGGGAGAGTGACTTGGTGGACTCGCTGCTGAAAAACCAGACAACGCAGGAGTGGATGGACGATCTGGATGAGCTGCTGGCTAATCATCAGTGATTCAGTTCTCATACCAGCAAATCGCCTGACACACAGATTTGCACAATCCAGTTCAGGGATGTGCTGGATTTAAGACTCTTATCAGGGAGTTGTCTGGACTGTCGTCAGCAAGTAGGGTAAAATGCTGTTTTGTTATTTTTCATTTGTATACGTGGTGTGTATATAATATAAGGAGTGAGGAGCACAGGACCAAAAGCCTGTGTGTATTGGGTATTCCCGGGGCTGGAATGAAAATGTGTAGATAAAAAAAAAAAAAACAACAAAAGAAAAAAAAGAAACATTTTTACTACTGAACCTGTGGCTCAGTACTAAAACCACTGAATAGTACCCAGATGTGATGGGTCAAAACACACACATTGACACACACTCAATGCTTTTCTGCCTTTTTGCTGTTAAGCTTCAGACAGACTACCTACTTTTGCCTCAATCTGTTTTCTTTGCTTGTGTCCTAAAATACTAGTGTAGGGCCAGACTGGTTTTGATGACAGTTTATTCTTTTGGACATTTGATTTTATACTCTTATGCTGACAGAGATAATTATACCCTTTTCGTATAGTCAGTCCCGCCTTAGTTCTGCATCTGTGGCCTTAAGTTATCTTTACTGTACACATCCAAGACTGTTGTGAAGCATTCTGATTCAGCAGCAGAATCTTAACGGTTCTTATGATTTTTTTTTTTTTTATTCAGAGTGCGAAGATTTTCTATTTTTGTTCTGTGAATGTGCTCCATGCAAATGAAATAAACGGTTTAAAGATTTTGAAAGCCTGTAGGTTTAAGCATTACACTACAACACTAACGTGAACACGCGTCATAATTTCTGTTCATCATGTTACACTAAGCAGAACCTGTTCTTCTGCAATGTTTCCAAATGAGGCAGATGCCAGGTTGAGATGACTTTTTTTTTTCCTCTTTCCCTTCTTTCCTGTGTGTTACTGTGGGGTAAATGGAGGAACCTGAGAGTGTGCATGTTTGATTTGGGTCCCACCTGTCTCCATCTAAGGAGTGTGCTCATTTCCGTGTCTGACAGGGCTTCTTGTTTATTTATGTTTTTTTTTTTTTCCTTTTTTTTTTTGTATGTATGTATGCATTTCCTAATGTTCTGGAGAAGATAGATCTTATTTTTATATGTACATTGTTGCGAATTTTTGTAAGTATTTTATACTTTTTATTATTGTTCTCTGCGAAAACAAGAGTATTATGTAAATATAGTTCTTTAGAAACAGCTTGGCTCTGTGTTTATTTTTTTGTTTGTTTTTTTTTCCCTCAAAAATTTCACTCACTGCTAGTGCAGTGCCAACTGTGGCACTACAGCTATGATTTTATGGTTTCATGTGCTATAGTATTTAGAAGGACTGCACAATATATAGTTTCAGCATCATCATGAAAAACCCAACTTTTTTGCTGTTTCAGACAAAAGGGGAATTTCACACAAGTCATGAAAAATTGGCTCAATCTACCAAAGTCATATTTTGACAATATTGGATCATTGATGTCTGATAAAATGTAAACCTGTTATTTTTTTTATATTGCAATATATATCAGAATATAAATATCGCAATGTTTTTGTTTTTTTTTCCCCGCAATATTGTGCAGCCCTGGTATTTAGGAAACTTGTCCTAGTTGCACAAGTTGAGTTTATGCCAATTTTTTTACTGCAGATCGTGATCTGTCAAACAGCAAAAATGTCACCATTTGCCCACTACTCTAATTTAGATTTGTTTTCACCTTTGCTGTCTGCTTAAGCTATTTCCACCAATTACAGCTCTCGTTCTGTTGTGTCTACGGTAACAGCCAGCCATAATTACTGACAAGTAGAACTATTAATTTAACTTGATCCTTCTCACCTGTGGAGCTGTGTGTCTAAAATATTCACTTAACGTGTACAGAGTTATGTGTAGAAGATCTGCTAAAGTGAAGTCTGTGAAAGAACTCTTTCACTTTTCGAAAAAGCAGCCTGCAGTGCTTGGTCCTGTTCTTTTTTCACATCACTCATCCTCCCCCCATGTAGTGCAGAATCTCCATCTAAACAGTGCCTGATCTGTCTGATCTGAAGTTATTTAAATTCATCCTGTGCATATTTAACAGGGGTTTTTTTGTAGTGCACTGTGTAGAATGCATTATGTGATTTGAGACTGGGCTGCAAGTGTTCTCTGCTGATAGCTGTTTTTAGAGACAGAGCTCCACAGAAATGTGAATTGACATTAAAACTTTAATTCTGCAGTGATTCCATCCTTCTGAACATGCCCTGCCACATTGAGCTTTGTTTTTTTGTTCAAACTCTGTAAAATTCCAGAAAATCGTCTCCCATTAATTTTGAATAGTTGATGCTTTCAGCTTGTTTATTCAAGTTGAAGTTGCATTTGTAGTTTAACAGCCTGTATTGTGGGCACTTCATGATACTGGGTGTAGCATTATTACCATTTTGACTACTATAGGCTCTTATCATTTCCGAGGGTCCAGTGATCCAGTTTAGTAGATTGACTGTTCATGAAGCAATAATGTATTGGGTGTGGAATTTCTTTTTTTTCCACAAAACTGTGTTCATCAAAGACTTTCACATAGAGAGAAGCCTACTTGAATGTGTTTCTAATATGGGCACGACTGCTTACATGTTTCACATCAAGGTTAAGAGGCTCCTGTAATAATATTCTATGTTAGACTTGAACTTTCAAAGGTAAAACAAAAAACAAACAAATGTCACCTGAAAGCCTCACAAGCCTGAGATGTCAGCTACAAAGTTCATTTTAGACCTCGAACACCAGTTAGACCAACAAAAGCTTGCGTGTTCCATAGGGGACAAAGCTGCTTGAGCTCAGGCGCTGGAGGAAACACATTTTCAACATTAAACACCTCAATTTATGCAGACCTCCGTCCCTGTGTTTTGTGCCCCTGGCATTATATCCACAACTGTGCTGCACAAATCTTAGCTTGTACCAAGAAATCTGATCATATCACTCATGTACTCATCCAACTACACAGACTCAAAATCTTAGTACTGACCTTTAAGGCACTGCATGGCCTTGCTCCTTATGTCCTCTCTCCTCATGCCTTATGCTCTGTCTCGCAGGTTTAGGTCTTCTGACGCTGGTCTACTGGCTATTCCTAGGTTCAGCCTGTCCTCTATAGGGGGCAGGTCTTTCAGTCAATCAAAGTTTATTCTAGCGCTTTTTACAACAAAGGTGTCACAAAGCAACTGTGCAGAAATTCGGGTGCAAGCCTTTTATGATCAAGCTGGTGGGTGACAGTGGCAGGGAAAAACTTCCCAAGAAACCTTGGGAAGATCCAAGGCTCAAAAGGAGAACCCATCCTCTTCTGTTTGCCCAGACAAAGCATGAAAAATACAAAGAGAATGGGACTAAAGTAACTCAAATAGTAAAGAACTATAGATAGTGTGAGCAGGCCGTGTTTGGATGAGTATGTGTGGATGAGTGTGTTGCTGTTCCAACTCCTTTCCTCCTGCTATCTGCTCATCCTTCCGTTTCTGTCTTCAAAGCTCAACTTAAAACATTTTCTCTGAGTTTTTTCAATCTCTTTTCTATGACATCCTTGTTTCCATATTCCATTTAATCAGCTCCTCTTTCCATGCAGGAGCACTTTGTAGTAATTAGACTGTAGACCATCTGTTTTTCCCCTTGACCATTAATGGTCAGGACCTCACAGGACCACCACAGAGCAGATGTTATGTGGGTGGTGGGTCATTCTCAGCACTGCACTGACACTGACATGGTGGTAGTGTGTTGACGAGTGTTGCATTGGCATGAATGGATCAGACACAGCAGTGCTGTTGGAGTGTTTGAACCAGTCAGTGTCTCTACTGGACAGAGACTGGTCTGCCAACAGTGTCCTGTGAGTGCTTCTGTCTCTGTCTTTACATCTACAAGTCGAACCGACAAAGTAGGAGTGTCCAATAGAGTGGACAGTGAGAGGGCACAGTGTTTAAGTACTCCAGCAGCACCGCTGTGTCTGATCCACTCTTACCAGCCGTACAACACACACAGCCATGTCAGTGTCATTATGTGACCCACCAGTCTCACAATACTCTGTGGTGGTCCTGTGGGATCCTGACCATTAAAGGTCAAGGGGAAAAAAAGAAGACTAATAAAGTAGGCAGAGAAACAGATGGATTACAGTCTGTAATTATAGAACTACAAACTGCACCTGTATAAGAAGAGGAGCTGATGAAATGGACAGTGATTGTAGAAACAAGGAGGTGGTCACAATGTTGTGGTTGATCAGTGTTTTTTCTGTGTTCTCGGGAACAGCTGTTGGAGTATGACTGGCCTCATGGGTGTGACAGAGTTGCATTTTGCACTTCCTTTAACGTCATGCTGTTAGCCTGCTGTACAGTTGCACAGGTGGTTTCCACTGCTACCGTCCAACTAAGAGCAGTTCCTTGTTGTGTAATGAAATGCTGTTACCAGATTTATTGACTCATTGCATGCTGAGTCTTGGTGAATCACTGAAGACCTTAAAATCCTTTGAAAAAGGCACTGAACACGGAAGCTAATATCTGTTCTGTGAGATGTGCTGAAAGCATGATTAAGAATATGATTGCATTCTTAGATGCATTTCACAGCTTGTAAAAGCTTTTTGTTTCAGGTAGGAGTGTTTTTTTGGTGTGTTCATCTTGCTTCTCTGCTCTTTTTCAGATCAATATGATCATGATTAGTTTGGGGGTCTATGAGGGCCATGGCAAAAGCTTCAGATTGTGTTTCTTGAGGTTGTCCATTGTGGATTTTGAGGTGGGTTTAGGATTATTGTGTTTACAGTGGCAGAAAAAACTGCCTCAGATTGGGAGGAAGCAACCTTGAGAGGATCTAAGACTCAAAAGGGCAATCCATCTTCCTCTGGTTGACACAGGATAGCACAACACAGCTGAATGACCCAAAGAACAAAAAGAAGAGAAAGAGTAAAATGATATGTATGAGAGAATGTGAGAGAGCGTGGATGCATGCTTAATCATAATGTGAAAGGTCATGCAGGTCAAACAGTCAAATGGACAGTAATGTCTCTAGTGTGGTTTGAGTCAGCCAGTGTGAGGATCCTTGGGGAAGACAGAGGGAAGCAGGGTTGGGTACCATCTGGACAGATCAGGCAGGGCAGGGCATCTCAATACACTGGAAAGAGATGGAGAGAAACGGAAGGGAAGCAAAAACATGAAGGGATGGGAAGGTCTAAGTAGATGTCAGGGAGCATTTCTAGCATTTCTGTTGGTCTATTCGCCCAGAAATATTTACACAGTGCATAGAGCTGCTGCAAGGTTCAAACCATGGAGGAAACTAAAAACGGACAGAAATGGGGATATACGTTTTTCATTGGGCAGCCGTGATTATACAACACTCTCCATTACGGTGCATTGACTTTGATGACTAAAACGGATGGCCAAATTACTTGGAAACTAACTGAATTCTCAGATACTTGATGTCATCACAATGTGGGTTTCTTGCACCAACTAGGAATGCTTTGGCTTTATATATACAGTTCCCTCCTAAAGTTTTGGAACAGCAAGGCAGAATCCCTTTTTTTTTTGTTGTGCACCAAAGTAATTTCGATTTAAGACAAAAAGGTTAGTATGAGACAAGTGTTCAGAATCTCAGCTTTTATTTCCTGGTAGTTTTCATCAGATGTGATAAACCAATCAGGACATAACATCCTTTCTTTCAACCAACCCATTTGTCAAGTGAGCAAAACTACTGGAACATGTGACTGAAAGGTGTTTCTTGTTAACCAGGTGTTGCAATTAAGGTTGTTCGTTAAAGCCCTAAAAAGGTCTGCGAGACTCCTCTCCTTCTTGGCTTCGGTTAAACCTATACAGATTGTAAGATATTTGTAAAAGAAGATAAAGCACAATGAAGAGCAGAGAGTTGTCTATGAGAGAAAAGCAAGCCATCCTGAAACACAGAAAAGAGGGGAAATCAATCCGAGCCGTTGGAAAAACATTGGGCAACCACAATCATTTGGAATGTCTTGAAAAAGAAAGAAACCACTGGTGTCCTGAACAACAGGCATCGAACAGGCCGACCAAGAAAAACAACACCCCCGATGAGAGATGAATTGTCCTAGCTGTAAAGAAGAACCCATAAACTACAGTGAGCCAAGATCACCGACGACCTCCACAGAGCAGGGGTGAAGCTGCCCCAGTCCACTGTTCAGAGAAGACTCAGAGAGCAGAGTTATGGAGGCCATACAGCACGATGCAAACCCCTCATCAGTAGCAAGAATCGGAAGGCCAGATTGGAGTTTGCCAGAAAGTACAGAGATGAGCCACAGAAATTCTGGAACACAGTCCTATTGACTGACGAAACCAAAATTAACCTCTACCAAAGTGATGGAAAGGCCAAAATGTGGAGGAAGAAGGGAACGGCCCAAGATCCAAGGCACACAAGCTCATCTGTAAAACATGGTGGTGGTAATGTCATGGCTTGGGCATGCATGGCCGCCTCTGGAACAGGCTCAATCATATTTATTGATGATGTAACCGATGATGGTAGCAGCAAAGCGAATTCAGTGATGAGGCCCATCCTTGCTTAGATCAAGGGCAGGCCAAGTGTGAAATTTGATCATTCGCATGTCTCCCAATGTCAAACCAACCAGGTTCTGTTCCTGTCAGTTGATAGTTGTCAAACTATTTTCAATGATGAATGTATTAGCAGGAAACTTCTTTAATACAGTTTGTCTTGATTGTCTAATTGTTTGTTAGCAAATGCACAATAATTGATAGGTTATTTGTCTACTCTAACGGTCATTTGTTGCCCAATTATTTTGAAGATTCTGATCAATGTTGTTTTTTATGGACCCTGTCTGTGGTAAAGCCCTCTGAAGATTCCTCCCTTCTCTTGGGAGGTGGAAAAAAAAGGTTGCGCTGGCTGTTCCCGAAACGCAAAGCCCTGAAATCCCAAACACATACTCCTACTATCTGACCTCTTCAGATGCCAAGAGTTTTTGAATGTTGAGGAAACTTCTGACAACTCCCTGGTTTAATTTGGAGTTACAACGTTCTGTCTGTTTCTGTGTTGTGCCGTTATTTTTACTGCAGTAGAAAGTGCAGTAACACAGAAAAAGTTTTGTAAATTGTATTTCTGCATCACGTTTCAAGCCTTCAACTCTGTTGCTACAGACCAGCTGTGAACCAACAACCCATTCCTTAAAAAGGCTTGTTTTTACAGTTCCAGTGTTTGGTTCATTTGTCTCTTAAAAGATCTGACAGTTTACTTTTCACCTTTGTACGCATGAGAGGTCAGTGGAGAGTGAGCCATTTCAGGTTATTCACTGGACTATATGATATATTAAACATGCAGAAGAACTGGATGAAAACTGGGGGTGTTCTAAAACATTTGACTGGTAGAGTACATTGGCTCAGTAATGTACAATTTTACGTTTTTTAACGGGCACATACAGAATATGGTACCAGTTGTTAATAACATAGAGTGTATTGATTTTAGAGAGTGTGTATACACTTTACAACTGATTTGTAAATGTTTACTCTCTCTTCCTTATTAGGACAGTGTGTGTGTGTGTGTGAGAGAGAGAGAGAGAGAGAGTGAGAGAGAGAGAGAGAGAGTGTGTGAGTTTATGTCTGCTCGACTTTTTTCCTGACAGCAAATCCGCGCTGCTCCACCCACACTGATATGAAATGGGATATGAAGAAGAGTCATTTCTTCACTTCTAGTTAGATTAGAGGAAAGAGGAGTTGCATCAATTCTGTTGTCTGTGAGTGCGTGTGTGTATGTGTGTGCGTGTGTGGGTGTGTGCTTGCTGAACCATGCTTGATCAGGTACTGTGTGTAGCTGCTGTCACAATGCTCGGGGTCCTGGAGCAAGGTAAGAAAAGCTCCATTCTGTCAACATTACATACCATCATCATTTTTAATTATTAACTAATCTATTAGCTAATCTATAAACAAAGACATCTTTAAAAGCACAGTGTGAGTGGAGCTGAGGAGCTGATATCTGCTCCTACACTATATAGACAAAAGTACTGGGTCACCTGCTCCTTCATTGTTTCTTATGAACTCAAAAATAATAATAAAAAGAACTGGAGTACCTGCTGTCTAGAGATGACTTTCTACAAGATGTTGGAACATTGTTGTGAGGATATGATTGCATTCAGAGTGTTAGTGAGGTCAGGATGTTGGATGATCACCACCCTACCTCATCCCCAAACTCATCCGAAAAGTATTGGAAGGAGTGCCATCATTCCACTGCTCCACAGCTCAATGCTGGGGACCTTTATACCCCTCGGGCTTTAGACATGGTGCCAATAGTTCCATATTCATCTGTTCCATTAAGTCCTCTTCTAATGGCAGTACTTCTGTACAAGGGCTGGACAAGATGTGTGTGAATTTGCACATCTGTGTCAGCAATGGGTGCAACTTAAAGAAGCTGAATGTATTCCTCCGAATTGTAGTGGGCACAAATGATCCATTCTTATTGTTGTTGTTTGTTTAGAAATCAATGCAAGAACAATCAATTCAATATTATTCTAGCGTTTGTGCCAACAAAATACATCAGTGACAACAATACATCAAATATCTGCGTCAAAATGGTCATATCAGTCCACAGAACTGATTTCCAAAATGCGTCAGAATAGCTGATTTATGGGGTGAGGAAGCAGGAATTTTGTTTTTTAATGTCTCTCCCATTTAAGGTTACGATTGTACGGGTGTTGCTGCACAGTAGAACAGTGGACCACCACCCCAGTTGTAGCAATGTGGTGTAGAGGCTGTACTGTTGGGACCTCCATGCATCACATCATTGAGCTGTGCCACAACCTATTACTGGTTAACTGCATGCATTTCCATGGAGCACTTTTGGCAGATACTGACCACTGCATAGTGGGAAAACCCCACAAGGCATGACTACTGTTTTGGAGTTGCCTTGAGTCAGTAGTCTACCTCCAACAATGTGACCTCAGATTCTTAGGCTTACCCATTTTTCCTGCTTCCAAAACATTAACACATTTTCTCCACCTTCAGAAAACATCTGCTGTGTTCAGTCTGAATGAAGTTTAAGTCACGTATGTCTTTCTTTGCCAGCTTACTTCTCCCTGCAGGTGATCTATGCCCGACGCAAGTTTTCTGTCCCCCCACCAGCTACTACAGGACCCCCAGATTTTGAGAGGGTCTTTAGAGCACAGTGAGTTTTTACTTGACCCTATGAAAGATCAGGCAGACATTGTGTATATAGTGTAGGATAGTGTGTGTCTGATTGTGTATATAGTGTAGGTTAGTGTGTGTCTGATTGTGTATATAGTGTAAGTTAGTGTGTGTTTGTGTATATAGTGTAGGTTAGTGTGTGTGTGTTTGTGTATATAGTGTAAGTTAGTGTGTGTTTGTGTATATAGTGTAGGTTAGTGTGTGTTTGTTTGTGTATATAGTGTAAGTTAGTGTGTGTTTGTGTATATAGTGTAGGTTAGTGTGTGTGTGTTTGTGTATATAGTGTAGGTTAGTGTGTGTTTGTGTATATAGTGTAGGTTAGTGTGTGTCTCTGTATATAGTGTAGGTAAGTGTGTGTCTGATTGTGTGTTTATGAATATTGCTGTGTTTTCAGAGCAAACTGTTCTGAGTATTTCCCTTTATTTGTCATTACACTCTGGATGGCTGGACTTTTCTTCAGTCAAGGTAAGCTCTAGTGAAGCTCTGGTGAAGCTCTGGTGAACTCAGAGATGGAGGTAAGTGATGCTGCAGGGGATCAGCTCATATGCAGTTTACATAAAAACAAATATTTGTTTGTTAGAAATGCAAACCACCACAACCAGTACTAACCTGCATAGACTGTAGAGAGCCCTGTTACACTAACTCCACTCAGCTAATGAAATCTCACCGTTCGAGTGCTGATGGTCCTTATCTCTAAGATCATGTAAGATCACACTGTACGTTACTCAGAAGGGTCCATGAATTACAGGATGAAATGGGTTTGGGGGTTCTGGCGAGCGGTCTGTAATATCTACATTCTGGAACTGCTCTGAACAATGATTTCATTGTTTTAATGTAATATAGTTTTAATCCAGGTTAAAAACAGGCTTCCGGTTTGACGGTTGCTCCACTCTGATCTAAAAAATGACGTCACAGCTAGTTTTAAACCATACGTTTATTGACTTTATTTATTGGAGACAGATCTACAGTAGAGATATTGATCACCTCTCTTAGGAAGACCCTTCTCCCCCAGTTACTTAGATTGGTGGGATGATCAGCTCTAGCAAGAGTCCTGGTTGCTCCAAAGAAGAAGCCCTTCAGGCAGTTCTTTCAGGCTGGGTTTTTGCTCTAATATGCTTTATTAGCTGTGAGACCTTAAACAGACCTGTGTGTGTGTGTGTGTGTGTGTGTGTGTGTGTGTGTGTGTGTGTGTGTGTGTGTGTGTGTGTGTGTGTGTGTGTAGAACATCTTGTATCTTGTAGAAACCATTTAGTATTCAGATGGTTGTGCATTGTCCTGGTTATATGAAGAACCATTAACTGTACTAAAGAACCTTAAAGGAGTCCTCTGTTTAAGGGTAAAATAATTAATGTAGTTCTGAGAAAGGGCAATTTGAGAGAGTATAAGGGTGTCAGAACACATACAGTGTTAAGGAGGGTTTTTTTTATTAATAGATATTTTTTGTTATTCTTTGTATGTGTTTTGTGCCCCTCAACATCCATCTCTCGCCTCCACTCTTCTCCTGGGTCCTCAAGCTCTGTCCGTGTTCCTTGGGCTCCTGTACCTTTATGGACGGTTTCAGTACTTCCATGGATATTCCAAATCTGCCCAGGGGAGGTAGGGGGTACTCTAGTCCAGTTCAAGAATTCATGTATGAATCTTAATCAAATGAAACGGTGTAATTCTCTCTCTCTCTCTCTCTCTCTCTCTCTCTCTCTCTCTCTCTCTCTCTCTCTCAGACTGGCTCCTCTGTACTTCAGTGCTAAGGTGCAATGGGTGCTGATAGCTGTGGGCAGTTTGGGGGTGTTGTGCTCTATGTGTCGGCTGTATCTCGGCTTCGATCTACTCTCATATGTGTTCCATGTTCTGGGCTTCAGCCAGCTCGAGTAAATGCAGGAGGTGGATGAAGATAGAGGACCAGCACCAGCTTTGCTCATTGAACATCTTTATGTGCCTTTTTATTGCTATATTTAGTAACTTTTATGATATCTTAGACAGATAGAGTAAGATATTCCACCCCCCCACTTTAGCCACACTAAGCATGGCCACCTTCACTGAGCTTTCCCTGAGTTTGTCTGGTAAATGCAATGTTTCAGCCGTTAAAAGTACATTTCTGTGCAATGAACATAAAGGTGCAGTGGAGAGGGTCCAGCAGATGGTGCAGCAGTGCAGTCTATCATCCAATTGCTTAATTTGAACCTTTTTTCAATATAGCAGAACGTCAGAACATCCCAGTATTGGCAAAGAGAACTTAATTTTGGGACTAAAAACTGGAAATGTAAAGTTTAGAAGAGAAAAATGGAAATTGTTCTGTTTTGTAACTAATGAAACATGTGCTGATGGGCAGAACTAAACATCATACTGTAGCCAGCCAGCTGTGACCTGCGGTTACTTCACTTTTGAGAGATATTGCATGTTATACTACATTATATACATATAATACCTCATATTATATCTAGCTTTTTTTCCTTAATTTTAGCTTATTGTCTGTGTTTGTTGTTGTAAAATTATATGATAAGAATTAATAGTAGTAAAGAAATGCACTCATCATCAAAAAATAGTTGCACCCAGAAGAAAGTGTCAGAATTGCGGTGCTGTTTGGAAGGAAGATTAAGGTTCCCAGGAGAAATGAAGACATTTTGAATGCGCTACACATACAGATGTGGTGTCTCGTGGCTCATTAGGACCATCTACATGTATGGAGGTATGGAGTTGTAGAGCTTCCGAATGGTGCCCTCTGACAATCCATCCGATGCAGCTTGAATACTTTCACTCACGACCTGCAGATTTAGGGGTAGAGAGTTGATAGTGCGTCCGATGGCATCCCACACATTTTCAATCTGGGATAGGTGTAACAGCATTGTTGGAATATCGCACGTGGATTTGTGGGCTGTCTCCTCCAAGACAAAAGCATGAAGATGACCTGCGGCCATTCTGAGTGACTCCATAATAGTCACTGGCAATGCTGACATGATGTTGAGGGCAGTTGCACATTCATGCCAATGGGGTCACTCTGCACATTTTGGCCAAGCCATTGGTTCTCCTCCATGGTTCATGTAGGTCGATCAGATCCTTTACACGACTGGTGCATGCCATCTTGTGTCTGCCACCCCACTTCCCATGAGTTGGGTTTAAAAGTACGCACAACATTAATATAGTAAGTCAGGTACACCTACCCACCAAATTTCATTCCTTTCGCTCGGTTCCTTCTGGGCACAACTATTTTTTTTATATTGAATGTAATTACACTGGGTTTGGTCTAACTCCACTAAATGCCTAACAACTGACTGCACTAAATAAGGTCATTACTTGTGATTAAATATTGATTTAATATGATAAAACTGATTTATAATGTATAATTATAATAATTTATAATTTGTTTTGAATAAATATGTGGACAGTTATCCCTTTTTAAGAAGTGAGTGTATTTATTAAAGAACCATGTTTCATTTAGGGTTTTTCCTAGAACGTTTACTTCATGTAAAGTTTCTTTCAAACTAATGTTTCACCACTAAGGGGCACCACAACCCACTGCAATAAACTTCTTCTATGGTCTTGACTCCTAGTCTAATGGCCTTTAATTAGTCTTCACTTCTTGACTTTTGTCCTGAGGTTTGAAATTAATTTTGTGGAGCTTGGAGTGAAACCCACTAATGAAAGGGTAAACTTGTAAAGGGCATCCTTGTATACACAGGAAGCTTTGAACCACTGAAACTCTTGTTGCTGTCTGATTGCATTAGACACCTATAAAAAGAAACCACTGCTTTGCAGACATGCCAGTGTTTGGGTGGAAATGCACTGGCGGTCAAATCTGCTGCACAGTTCTCATCTACTAATGGTTAGATGTTTTTAGTGGTTGAAGGATTAGTCCATCTGTTCCTCTGCATACCTGATCTTCATTGGTCAGGGTTACAGGACCATCACAGAGCAGTTATTTGTTGGGGTGGTGGATCTTCTCAGCACTTCCCACCACAGCAGTGACACTGACGTGGTGGTGTGTTTGTGTGTGTTGCACTGGTACGAATGGATCAGACACATTTGGGCACCATCCTGAGACCATTAACGAAGGACTAGAGGATGACCAATGCAAGCTGTGCAACAACATATGAGCTTCTCCCTCTAACTTTACATCTACAAGGTAGAGCAACTAGGTTGGTGTGTCAGAGTGGACAGTAAGTGCACACGGTGTTTAAACATTCCAGGAGCATTCCTGTGTCTGATCGCACCAGTGCAACACACACTAACACCACCACCACCATGTCAGTTTCACTGCAGTCCTAATAATATCTGTTCTTTGGTGGTCCTGACCATTGAAGAACAGGGCGAAAGGGGGCTAACAATGCATTCAGAAAAACAGATGGACTGCAGTTCTAGACCAGAGTGCTCCTGTATGGTAAGAGGAGCTGATCCAAAGGAAAGTGAGAGTAGAAACAAGGAGGTGGTCATAATGTTGTGGTTGATCTGTGAATGTTACGAATGCGATATGAATTTTGGATCAGTAGTTCTCAGTAGGCCTACACCACACTTGAAAGAGGTTGTTTTTCCTTCTTTACAAAGTTAAATCTCCAGGAAACCTATTTTAGGTTTCATCATCTTCCAAGTTAAGTGAAGCAGTTGCGCATCTTGAGCACGGCTGCTCTTTGGGTTGGCGATTTGTGTAAAACGTAGGCTGGTGGACCATCTGGCTGGGAAACTGGGGGAAATAAAGGCTTCCACATGGGATGAAAGGAGAGAAATAACTCCACATCTGTGACTTGGTTGACACTGTCTACCAGCAAACTGCAGTGTTTTCTTTTCCAGATCATTTATACGGAGAATCGGAGGTGGGACGAAGGACGTATGAGAACGTTGTGATTGTATTTAAGTAGATTTGCAAAGTATACATACTTTACTTGAGTATTTCTGTCACTTACTACTTTTATCTACTACTAATATCTTCCGGGCTGATCGGAAGTAAAAGCGTGTGAGGTGTGTATCAGAGGTTGCTCTGTCAGATACACTCAGGAACTGAATGAAACATGGATTCACACAGTAGTTCTCTTCCCTAAATCCATGTCTGGAACTGTGTGCAGTAGTGCTGGTTGTAGAAACGGCAGACTTCAGATTCAGTTCCAATGTACTACTTCTATCTATTTGCAAGCTGACCTCGCAACGAAGATTCATATCTGGCTGCCAGCTCAACAGAGCATCATGGTTCACAGGTCCTGCTTTTTGCATAATTTGCTTCCAAACAATGAAGAGGCTCAAGAGTCATTTGTGCTGAGCTGATAAGTCCAGAACTCACCCTCAGGTGACATCTCTCTCCACCTGCTTTCTGTCCACATTGTCCACTCCTTCATACAAGTTTGGAATAGGTGTGTCATAACACTCCAGATACATTGCATACATTGTAACAGTAGAGAATGCTCATTTAGAGAGTGTAGCAAGAAGAAGAATTTTGCTTGAACAGTTCTATGAACATGGCACGTTCTGTGGAGAGGAGGCAAACACCTGAACGCCCTTACTCAGAGAAATGATTCAGTTTAACCTTCATATATACAAGGGTTGGACAATGAAACTGATATGGTGAACTAGGGCCTCCTTTTGTGGCCAATACAGCGTCAATTCATCTTGGGAATGACATTTTTTGCATACCATCCGGGTTAACACCCCAACATCCCTTTCAGACAGCTTCCTCTTGCATCCACAGTTAATCCTGTAGGATGTGGTTGGTCCTTCTTGGTGGTGCTGACGTTACCCTGGATACCGTGGCTCTTGATACATCACAAAGACTTGCTGTCTTGGTCACAGATGCGCCAGCAAGACGTGCACCAACAATTTGTCCTCTTTTGAACTCTGGTATGTCCCCCATAATGTTGTGTGCATTGCAATATTTTGAGCAAATCTGTGCTCTTCCCTGCTAATTGAACCTTCACACTCTGCTCTTACTGGTGTAATGGGCAATTAATGAAGATTGGCCACCAGGCTGCTCCAATTTAGCCATGAAACTTCCCACACTAAAATGACAGGTGTTTCAGTTTCAGCAATGCCTGGTATCTTCCAGATGTGATGCTTGGCCTTCCGTCCAAAAGGTTCAATCGTTTTGTTTCTCCTGCTCTGAGAGTCCTTCACATGCCTTTTGGCAAACTCCAGACAGCCTGTTATGCACCTTTTACTGAGGAGTGGCTTCCGTCTGGCCACTCTACCATACATGCTGCAGAAATGATTGTCCTTCTGGAAGGTTCTCCTCTCTCCACACATGTCCAATCAACTGAATTGTTCAGTCTAGCTGAACAATCATCTGAATGATGATCAGTGGAAAGAAGATGCACCTGAACTCAATTTTGAGTGTCATGGCAAAGGCTATGAATTCTTATGTACTTTATATTTTTATGTTTTTATTTTTAATACATTTGCAAAGATTTAAATGTTCTGTGGAGACGTTTCCACTGTATATGAATGGATGTTCTACAAAAAGTAAAGGTAGCCATTGTTGTTGTAGAGCTACTCCAGAGTGTCTAGCAGTGTTCTGGACATTCCACAAGCTGTGAATCTGAATACTTTGAGGGTGTATTTATTTATTTATTAAAATCATAACATAAATAAATAAATAATCAAGAATAAGTGCCTAACTGTACTTTACAATAAAGATCGATCTATTATTACTACTAAACATACAAGAACTCTCTGACATCCTTCACTTCCAGATTTCCACCAGCTGTCCTACTCAGGGCTTAAGTGGAGGAAATTAAAATCTGAACTCCTCTGATTCCACAACAAAGAACCTCAAAAGATCACAAAGAGCGCCAGTTCTGTCCTGGGAAGGCCCTCAGACCTTTGCAGGCAGTGGGAGACTGGCATCCATACTGGGGAACGACTCACACCCCATGCATGAGACTCTGGCAGCACTGGGCAGCTCTGGGCAGCTCCACCCTAAGTGTGTGAAGGCGGTTGGTGTGGCACAACAGATCACATGATCAGTGAGCCACCACACTATGTGGGAGACTGGGGTTCGATTCCCAATCTGGGAAACTATGCTGTCCAACTAACTAATCCAAACTAATCCAAAAAGAGTCTTTGGGCAACACTCCTAACACTACTCTGTCCTAACTCTGTAATGTCACTAACCTTGAAAGTTGTTTGGATAAGAGTTTCAGCCAAATGCCATAAATGTAAATGAGTGGTATCGCAGGTCCTTCCTCCCTGCTGCTGTTAGAAGGTACAACCAGCACTGCTCCCAATGTTTCTAATGAATGAGTTCAGCTACAATAAGATCATTGCTGACACATATGTACAGTTCCTGTAGAGAAGTATTGCCACTAGAATAGGACTCTCTGCAGCAGATAAACATGAACCTATTCGCCAAAATGACTTGAACTAAAATCTTTTAACACCGAACTCTTACATTTACATTTATGTCATTTAGCTGACGCGCTTATCCAGAGCGACTTTACTGTGAAGTTGTAAATTTGTAGATAAGATGTTTTTGCATGACAGTGATGATTTACATTGGCATTTTTGGCCTTTTTACACTACAGACAATTGCAGTCTCTCACTGCAAAATGAATTCCCTGACATTGTGTACAATTTAGAAATCCCAGACTCTTCAATGCTAATAGATAGCACATAAATAGACATCTGTTTGTTTGTTTTTTAATAGAAGAAATATCATATCCAATGGCTAAAATATTAACCAATGTAAAGACAATAGTGTCTCTCTAATGTCTGATTTCCTCTTTTGCTTTTGTCTTTTTGGGATGAGAACATAAAACCTACAAGCACAACCACAATCTCACTTTGAGAAAACTCAAGAGTTCGGAAGACATTCCAGTTTGGCTTATCACCTGAAAAGATGGTATCAAGAGTGTCCTGTTATCTCAGGCTTCCTCAAATCTAATCTTGGACATGTGGCAATGGGTCAGAATAGACTGTCCATCTGTCAATGGGACAGAGAGAGTGTGGCCTGGAATTTACCTGGAATGTAGCCTTACATAGCTTTGAGTACCCCCTCCCAACTCCCCCCCCCCCCCTCTCTCAGAGATAGAGATATAACTGAAAATAGACTTAAAATTAAAAATAGCACTTAAAATTATTTAGTTAAAAGATTTAAAATCACCATTATAATTGCATGCTATACTCGTTGCATACTCGTTGTCCAAACAAATAGTTGCAACCAGAAGGAATCAATAAAAAGGAATGAAACTTGGTGGGTAGCTTTGACATTGTGAGGCAAGCAAATGCTTGGCCACACGTGAAGTAAACAGAGATGTGCCTTGTTGATGTATCGGACTCACTATATAAGTTCATCCCTTTGAGAGTGCTTTCCAAACTGACTCATGCTATTGTGTTGGTAGCATACATTTAATGCATCCTTTAATAGCATCCTTTGTAGGGGTCTGGGAATCGGGACAGTGTTTTCAATGTATTCTTCACCGTACCAGTTGCAGATATTGCATGCTGTTGCCAGCACTGGATAGGCGAATGCATGTGCTAGCAACAAGAAGGATCAAGGAGACATAGCAGAACCATAGTATGGGAAAAAGAATGCATGATGGCTGCACAGTTACATTGCCATGTACATTGAACAATGTTACAAAGGCAGTTCAAAAAGAGCGGTGGCTGTATTGGAGGAGGCATGTGCTTGTCTTCACTCTCCCAGTGTCAGGTGCATTCCATTTGATGAGGAGGAGAATCCTAATGGGGTTGGGTAAGTGGCAGTTTAAATTGGGATGGATATATATATATATATATGGATTGAAATGTTCAAACTTCAGCACATTTAATTTAAGTGTCCAGTCAGTTATCATATCTAAGGTTCTCTATTCAGCCAGAGAAATGTGATTGGTGGTACACGTGTGAGTTTCCACGTACACTGTCTCTGTTAAAGCTTCCGCATGTTTTTTATAGCCAACATAACTGTTGACTAATCTACTGATAGATGTTTGTATTAATGAAGGGAAGAGGCTGGAGGAAGTTTGTGTTTCCTCTTCACTGAACCATTTCAAGCAGCATTAATTCACTATCTGGGCTTCTCTGAATCTTGTAGGAACACCGATGAGCCCAATATCATCACATTATTAATCATGAGCATATACAGTACCTTATATTTTTGGAACATTTCTATTGGACAATTCACCATGAACTTCTAAAACAATGGAAACAACAGTTACCAGATTAAATTCAAAATGCATCAGCTGCAAAAATGGCGCTGATGGCATTGGGTTCATTTCTAGGCCACCATAAAAGGGTTCTTATGTCTAGGTGATCTATGTGCCAAGGTTTTTTCCATCCTCCCGTATTTAGTTTGACCTTGTCTCATATCTAAAGGGAGGAGCTGGTCTAAAGTCGGTTTTCTTAACACAGGGCCTTTATTGTTCGACTCAGGGATGAGCTATGTAGTTCAGCTGTGCAGAGATGTATCAGATTAACTCTATGCCAGTTGGCTAATTCGATGTTAGGCGTTTGACTCTGTAGGTGTGTTTGTGGCTTTCATGGTGTGTTTACATGATAAGTCTCCAGCCAAGGATGTTTATTCTCCTGAAAGGGAACCTGATGATTAACTCAGGATAAAGCTAGAACACTAAAAGCCTGGGAGAAGTGAATTGTAAGAACATGGAGACTTTATAGACATCTTCTATATCTTCTAAAAAAAATAATAAAAATCAAACTCATCATCCTGGCACAGTATGGAAATTCTTCAACCAACCTCATCTTTACAGTTTCTGTGTTAGTGAATAGAATTGTCCATATGCACAGAACTGGTAGGAAGCACACCCACATTTAATGTAGGTGCCCCATGTCCCACTGGTCTGTGTAGCGTTGTTTGGCTTCCATGGTCTATGGAAGCAGAAGACCCTCCAGAGTGCCCTTGTTAGCACCACAACACCAGACATTGCACTCACTTGGACTGGACCGTAGATCTCCCTAACCTGAGATCTGCATCTTGCTGGCTGCTATGTGCCATTTTCTAGGCTTCATAACTCAGGATCAGAGTAAACAACAGACATGAAACACATTTCAAGGCTTAAATACAAAACTTAACCTATCAGACCCCTTTTCTAACGGAATTCAGTCCCAGCTCATCCCCTCATCAAAATGATTGCAGCAAATACACTCTAGATGATCCATTTACAACAGGATTTCCTTGCAGACAAAAAACACAAAACATTTAATCTTTTAGTGAATGTTCAATCAAATCATGGTCAAATTCAGACAAATCTGTTAATATTTACATCACAAAGGAAGACAGGTTTGAATAACTTAAGATCTCGTGAAAATAACCATCTCTGGCATGTGTCTTCTATAAATACTCAATAATGAACATGGCAAATAAATGTACATCAAACAACTAAAATATCCAGCAAAATTGGCCAAACATCACACGAAATCACCAGGTTAGTGGATCTGAACTCAAGATTGGGCATCCAAGTTGTAAATCCTCATAGATCTTTCAGAAACCTTACCAAAACTAAGATTAGAAGGCTGCACAGTTCGTTCTACTGTGTGCTTATTGCAGATCTAAAAACCCATTTGGTTCACATGTAAATAATTGTTCACTCTTTAATCAAACGGTCACTCTTTAGTGCTGACAGCCGCAGAAGAGCTGCTTTGTCAGCAAAAAAACAAATAAAAATAAATACTGATCAATAACAAATGAGGTGTAATGAAACAAGACTTGTTTTGCTGACTCCCTCTCTCCTCTTCCTCTCTGTTTCAACAGGCTCTCATCCACTCCTGTTCTATCGCCCCATCCTCCCTCTTCCTCTCTCCGGCTGCCCCTCGTCATTATTACTCTGTGTTCTAATCATTGGTGGTGTGAACTGTGTGGGTACATTGTAATGATGCTCTTGGGTCTCTGTCTAGTATGGTGGTGCCTGTTGCGTGTGTGTGTGTGTGTGTGTGTGTGCGTGTGTGTGCGTGTGTGTGCGTGTGTGTGTGTGTGTTAAATGTTTCTCTTGGCTGGCTGCTATCAGTGGCAGGATGCAGAGAGCAGCTTGTTAAAGGTTGTGTGTCACCACTCCATGATGCTGAAAGATTTGGTTTCCTCTCCTGAGGCTCAACTGCTGCACGTTTGAACAGCCAGTGTGAGACATTAGAGCCATAATCATATCTGCTGATCAGAAATCAGATGTTCTGAACCTAGTCTGGAACTGGATCTTAACTGGGTTCGATTAAGATTAAAAGGTCAGGGTGAGGGTTAGGAGTAGGTTGTGGATTTAGTTTAAGGCTAGGGTTAGATTAGGGCTAGGATTTTGGTCAGAATTAGGATTTGGATTGAATTAGTTATAGGGCTAGGATGATGGTTAGGATTAGGTTTTGGATTGAGTGTATGGCTCGGAACATGATTAGGACTAGGATGATGGTTAGGAACTCAATTGAGTTTAAGGATTGGGTTAGATTAGAGCTAGGATTTTGATTAGAATAAGGTTTTGGGTTGAGGGGAGTGTAAGAATTGTGTAAGGTTGGGATTAGGATTAGTTGTATGATGGTGGTTAGGATTAGATTTTGGTTTGAGATTAAGTTTAGAATTAGGGTCAGGATGATAAATAAGATAAAATTTTGGATTTATATTCAGGTTAAGATTAGATAGGGTAGAAGGATAGGATAGGATAGAAAAACATCCTGATTGGACTGTTGTCAGATACACTATATTATGTGTTGTCCTTTGGAGATTAGGGCCTGGGTTATAGTTAGACTGATATAAGGCTGATCATCTTTAAGGCTGATTATTCCACATATCAACAATTGTTGATGTGTCAGTGATACATAGAGTTCATTAATCATCTCAAAAGGACCACACATAATATAGTGTATCTGACAACAGTCCAATCGGGTGTCCAGGCAGATAAAGCCATGTAGGCTCTCCTATTGGTCAGGCCTTCAGGAGCTGGAATGAAGGCCTTAGTGTACATATTATATTATTGTGAGCCTAGCATGAGTTTTTGCAAGCAATTACCACATTTACATTCAAACTGAATTCTTGGTTTCTCTTCTGTGTGGATCAGTAATTTTTCATTTGAAAGATTATAATGAATATAATTTATATTTGTTGTACTGATTTATTTGTGAGGCTCTCAAGTTGTCTATTGACATGTACAGTTGTTCTGCCAACCTCTAGCCCAGGTCTGTTTCTAATCACAAGAGACTCTTCTACAGCATACCAGCTTAGGTTGCTATGTGTTGTGAAAGTGTTGTAGGCTGTATCTGATTGGTTACATTGTTGTCTAAAGAAATGAAGGGGTTTTACACTCTCCAGTGGGAGCCAAGCAGGTCAGACATTCAGGAGCATGAAAATGAACAGAAAGGTGCAGACTTTATTGTCCTGCTCACTCGCTCACTCGCTCACTTACTCACTCACTCACCAACACTTGACATTGATTTCAACGCTGACCTGTAGTGGGCAGGAAATTTTTTTTTTTTCAGAAAGAAAGACCATATGGGTTTTTCTCTTCCTGCTGCAGGAAACTCGTCCAAGGATGCAGAAGGGAGGTGGATGGGGTGGAGAGAGGTGGGGAGGATGGTGTGTGTGTGTGTGTGTGTGTGTGTGTGTGTGTGTGTATGTGTGTGTGTGTGTGTGTGTGTGTGTGGACACTAAGTCAACAAACATCCCTGAAGACTTAAGGACAATGCAGGTTAGGGCTAATAAGGTCAACCTCACCGAAGGAGTTCAGCACATTGCAGGACTGTTGGCTGTAAATTCTGACCATCAACACCTCTTGTTAAGCTCCTAACGTGTTAGCAGTGTTAGTGGAGAGCATGGTAGAGGTGGCAGCATCATTAGGGGTTTAGGTTTAGGTCACTCTTGGGGCAGTGTTCTGCACAGAAATGCAGTATTGTTTAGGTGCATGTCCATCAAATGCTGTCAAGGCACGAGAAACATACTCATTGGCCACTTTATTAGAAATCCCTAACTTTTAGCTATGGAGTCACCTTTTAAGGAACTTCAAGGAACCTTCAATCAAAGGACAAGGACTTCTTGAATGTTCCCTGAGGCATCTTAAGAGGCCCCTCTCAAACTGAAGAACCTGCAAAGGTTCCTAAAGGATCCTGTGTACTTTTCACAGCGTAGTACTTTGATATTTCTGAGTGCATTCGTTTTTCTCTCAGTAGTATCTATATAGGTGCACTTTAAACAGTCTCCCATTGGTTATGACTGCTGGACTGTGTATTTATTTATTGATCTACACATACAGAAGGAGTCATTCTCAGTTTGGTGTCTGGTATAACGGAACGTGCCAGATGTCTTAACATGGGGGTGTAGAGGTTCCTAATGGTGTGCTGTGCTAATCCACACCATATTCTGTCTCAAGTCCTGCAGATTTTAAGGAGTTGAGTGTGCCCAGTAGTATAACACACATTTTCTAATCATAATAGCCACTGGACTCTCAAAGAGCACTTCACGCTCTTCCCTCTCTGTGGCGGAGTAGGATGGTCCTCAACTCCCAACATCATCAGCATGATGCTAGCATGAGGCTAGGTGGTGTAACAACTGGAAGTTAGTGTTCTCCTTCAAGAGAAGTGTGACTTGGAGGCATACTAGCCTTCATTCTGCCAGCACTGATGGCATTGTGTGATCTGGGAAATGATATATTGGGAGTTCTAACTGCCAGCCAATAGAATTGGACCTTTGGAATATTATATTAGCTGAAAAATTGCATCCATTGCATGCTTTTGTCATTTTTTGTCATCAAAAAAAAACAACAATGCAGAATATAAAGGAATGTAATTCTTTGTGCAACTGGCTGAGTAAGGAATGATGTAATTGTGTAATTGTATTTAAATGCTACAGCAAGCTTAGACTTCTAAGGACTCGGTCTTGTGTGCTTGGTGGTCTTTATTGCCCTTTGTTAGGAAACCTTTAGCAAGTACAATGAACTTTAATCATAAAGAAATGCCAGATGAATTTTGTGGTGAACTTCAGAGGATTCTGGTGAATGTGCTTCTGATGTGTGTGTGTGATTATAGCTGCGTTGCACACGTGAGGCTTCCAGACTGATTATAGTGGTGAAGCTCAGTGAAAGAAATGAATAGCTTAGAGATAAATAGGAAAAGTGGAACCGTATGTTTTACTGTGTCTGTAACCCCCATACTCCCCCCCCCCCTCTCTACTTCCCTCTTCCTCAGTTTGTGATGATCGGTCATCCTGTAGTTGACCTGATCTTATCTGCCCATTAATACACGGGTCAGTGGTTCAGCCAGAGCCTTCCCTCACAAACACTCACATATGCTTGTACCCCTTAGTACCACACACATACACACACACACACACACACACACACACACACACACACACACACACACACAATGTGGGTGGAGGGTCATTCTCGGCACTGTAGTGACACTGACATGATGGAGGTGTGTTAGTGTTAGTGTTGCTGCTGGAGCGTTTCAACACCGAATCCACCCACTGTCCACTCTGACACTCCTACCTGCTTGCTTCACCATGTAGATATAAAGTCAGAGACAGAAGCTCATCTTTTTCTGCCAGGTTTGTGCTGGTCATCCTCTAGTCCTTCATCAGTGCTCACAGGATGCTGCCCACAGGATGCTCTTGGCTGGATATTTCTGGCTGATATCTCTCTGAGGGGATTAAACACTCCAACAGCACTGCTGTGTCTGCTCCACTTGTACTACCGCAGCACACATTAACACACCACCACTATGTAGGTCTCACTGCAGTGCTGAGAAGGACCCTGTTGCTCTGTTGTGGTCCTGTGGGGTCCTGACCATTGAGGTGAAGATAGCTCTTTTCACATTTTCACCATGATGTTAGACACTCATCAGTGTGTTTGAATGGAGATGTTTGAAGATGTACTGGTTTTGTTGTTCCCCTTGCGGCTATGGCTCCTGAGTGGACAAAAGACTGAATTGAGTGCTTGGGTGGAGGTCTTATTTCACCCAAGGAGAGAAGAGAGATGTCACATCCACAGTTTCAAACCAGCATTTATTCACTAGTTTTAGATTGTCTACCCTGGATTATTTTTTTCCAACAAAGAAAAAAAGAAAAACAGAAATGCCTGCTTTGTTTTGAACAAGAGATACATAATTTACTCTGCTATCAGGAAATGGGAGCATTTATCCTATTGCATTGTGCAAGCTGCTTGTCTGAATCGTCACACTGTTGCATAATGGTGAGTTGTTAAGCAATCTCAAACTCATTTAAACTATCAGCAGGGAATCTCCAGGGCCTTTTAGGCTTTCAGAACATTTCTGAAGGCCTATGTCATTTTTAGTTGCTGTTTCACAAAGTCATCTGCAGATATTGTAGTGATAGTCTTATTTCATTCATTTCTGTTATTCCAAAGAATTAAAAGGGTCATAAATTTGACCCAATGGAAAACTAGCCAGAATATTTTATACTGTGATATAATGAAGCAATCTCTCTCATTGGTTCCATTATTGATTAGATTGCAGACTAGATTAATGATTAATGAAGACAATTTATCCCTCACTGTCTCCAACCCTTCAGAGAGACATTTCTAGTGGTGTTTTTATTTGCATAATATTACTGAATATTTCTGTAGCTAATATTTAAAATTTAGTTTTTCACTGATAACATCCAACATTACAGCATTCATGAACATGTTCGGGTTTTTTTTTTAGAAACACCTCAAATGAGAACATGGCATTTGGTCTTTAGATGTCAATTGGTTAACCTCAACTTCACAAATCCTCTTTATCACTGGTGCCTGGACCCTTCTCTTGCATAGGCCACCTGGACGAACAGCTACACAAATCCCTCTAATGGAGGTGAAAGAATTTAGACCCTTTTTAACCCTCAATCATGCCTCACTAAAAGTGTAGTGATTGTGAAAAGGTTCACAAGTTCTGTCATTGTTTGCTTTAAGACTCTGAAAGACCATTTGGACCCAGAAATGGATTTAACATCATGTGTGGCATCAAGCGTAACAGGCAAATTAGCAATCCCTTTGAACATTTTGCAGAAATGAGCATTCACTAGTGCATCTCTAACAATAAAAATTGTGAACATTTCTTATTTGGTCATAATTTAGTGCCAAAACATAAACTCATATATATAATATTCATTACAAATAAAGCCAAAGCCTTTTTTATTTGACCTCTGATCAGTGTTCAGAAAATCAGAAATCCAGTTCCTAAATTATTAGAATATTTATTTGACATGCATCATGTCATCATCAATTTAGTTTAATGCTTAATTACTATCCAGACTGTTTAAATACAGTCTCTAGTTCAGCACATGCAATCACAATTATGTGGAGGACTCCAGACCTGACAGTTGTCCAGAAGACAATCTTCGGCTCCCTCCACAAAGAGGGTAAACCACAGGAGGTCAGTACTGGCAGCTGTATCAAATCATATTACTGAAAATTCACTGGACAGGGGAGCACAAGCAACAGAGATGACAACAGCTTTGAGAGAACTGTGAAGTAACATTGATTCAGGAAGTTGGAAGAGCTTCACAAGGAGTGGACTGAGGCTGGTGTCAGTACATCAAGAGTCACCACTCACAGATGTCTCCAGGAAAAGGGCTACAACTGCAGCGTTCCTAATATCAAGACCCTCCTGAATCAGAGATGCTGTCAGAAGTGTCTTAACTGGACTAAGGAGCAAAAGATCTGGACTGTTGTTGAGTGATCCAAAGTCCTCTTCTCTGATGAAAGTAAATTTCATTTGGAGTCTCAATTCAAGTTCCTAGAGTCTGGAGGATGAGTGGAGAGGCACAGAATCCAAGGTGTCTGAAGTCAAGTGGAAAGTTTTCACCGTCTATGATGGTTTAAGGTGACATGTCATCTGCTGGTGTTTTATCAAGTCCAGAGTCATTGCAGCGTCTCTCAGGAGATTTTAGAACACTTTATGCTTCCACTTGCTGATGAGCTTCATGGATATGATTTCATTTTTCAGCAGGACACAATACCTGCCCACAGTGCCAAAACATCTACTATTTAGATTAAGTGTTAAAAGTATTTAGGAACTGCATTTATGATTTTCAGAAACTGTAAGCCATATTGGTCAAAAGTAAAACAGAAAAAAAATGCTTGGAATATTTTACTTTTGAATAAAAATTTATTTCTTTAGATTATATTATAGGTACATTTATAGTTTTTGACCAAGTTTCAGAACCATCATTCTTTAAATATGAAAGAAATAATGTCCCTTAGCTAAAAGACAGGTAGCAGCCAATTAAAGGCCAGCTTTTGTACAGACCACTAAAATCAGGATGGCTGTTCAGCTGGATGTGACTCGTCCACTTTCCCTCCCTCTTTGTTCTCTGGGCTTTATTTCTGTTTTGCTTTAGGCTGTGGGTGAAGCAGGACTTGTTCATTACAGCATGTCATCACACCGTCCCAGATCAAGGCTCTATAGCTATAAATCTGAACGAGGGCAGAAAAAAAATGACTGTGTTCATCCTGAGGAAAAGGGCTGGGTGTGTGTGTGTGTGTGTGTGTGTGTGTGTGTGTGTGTGTGTGTGTGTGTGTGCATGCGTGTATGTGGCCTATCCTGCACAGCTGCTAAAGTGTAAATCCTGTCTTACTCATTACCAGCCCAAAGATATGAGATAGAAAGAGGAATGACTCCACCTTCGAGTGACACACACACACACACACACACACGCACACACACACACACGGACAGGTAATTCTTCAACTTCAGGCTGAATATAGGAAATGAATCACTCACTGTGGCTGTGATTAAACTGTAAAGGAATATGAATGTGTTTGCCTTCAGCAAAGCAGATCATTGGGTTTATTGTTGATTAGTTTGGTTTAATCAGAGTAACAATAAAAGCAGTAGTGTTCCTCAGTGGGGAGAGAACAAAACAATCTAATACATGGTATCAATGTGCTGTGCAGCCATCCCTGCAATCAAATATATTAATTCTGTGGGGTGGTCTGGATTTTGAGTTGTCTGGGCCATGTCACATGCCTTTACACACTTTGTCACATGCACCACCACTGATAGATGATCCTGCACCTTCTGCTGGTGACCTGAGCAAAGGTAACGAGAGCTCTGTGACCTGAAAGGATGTAAAAGCAATGCAAAGTTGGGTTTTTATCTTGCTGAACAGGTGTGATATTCCAGGCTGTTGTTACCTGTTATGTAATGTAATATCCCTATATGTTACAGTGTCATTAAGTACAGTTGTGTTACCTGTGACAAATTAGTCATTTAGCTTGCTTATGCTGTTTTTTGCATCTCTAGTTTGAATGTCTAGTCACTATTTCAGACAATTTGAAGCCCTATCTTGGCTGTTGCTTTGCCAGCAACCTATACAACCTACTGAATAGAGGCCTAACTGAGTGGGGGCTTTATATAAATACTTCAGCATGAGTCCACCCATCATTGGCCAGTGCAAACAGTTCCCCAATAGTGGTCACTTGGGCGAAATGCCTAGTTACCCTCATTTCCTTAGTCAAATCAACTTGAGTAAATTGGGAATTCCTTGGAATCAACTGGCTAATGGAGTGAGAAGAATTGAGCAAGTCCCTGAAATGGGCAATATTTGGACATTAAAAGTTAAAAATGCCTTTACCATCCACTAGATATATACTTTTGTTCTTACAATTATTATGCTGATCATGACAATAACTCTGTCTGATTTCTCTACTCTGACACTCTGAATGGAATTCACACAGTGACACGTTTTAAAAGTAGTCTTCCACATGCTATGTGTAATTACACATTCTCACCAGAGAGGTCTCTACATATGGTTCAAATCCCTGAACTGGCAGGGCATGACTGAAGAGCCCTTAAGCAAGGCACTTAACTCCCCAGTTGCATCCCCGGTGATTATGCAATATGCGATTAATTGTTCATTTCTATTCATGGTTACATAACAGTTCATTTCTACGTCATTGATCTCTTGACTTTTACTTACACTAAGTCAGAATTTTCACCTTTACTTTTATGATTAATACATTTAAAGGTAAACTATGGCCAACAGCTGTCTGTGTAGATGAGCCTGTGGACCTCTAGAAAGTGCTTCATGGCCCACTGGTGGGCCACAGCCCACAGGTTGAGAAACTCTGGTATACAGCATGGCTAGACCTTTGTGTCTTTCTTTTCTGCAGTTGTTCCACGCTTCAGAGCAGATGATAGTGCGGCTTGTTTAGCAGATGTGCATAGTTTGGGTGAGTATCTGCTGGGAGATAAGGTTTTGGGAGTTTGTAAAGAATGGCATGTGTGTGTTTTTGCCTGTGGCTTCTTGCTGTCTGAGGCGAGACCGATCTGTGGGCTGTGAGTGAAAGCACTGTTTACACACATCTCTGTATCCTGCTTTTCTGACAACAACATCCTGAAATAGCCAGCATTCCAAAACTGCAAGATTCACCTGTAAGCCACACTCACTTCAGTTTTCTCAGTGACACTCTCAGTCCATTGTTTTAGGTGCACAATGTTTAGATAGTGTAACCGAGCTGCTGGAGAAAAGACAGGATGGAAGTGGTTGGAGGTGAAGGGGAGGAGGGGTTAATAGGGTGAGGGAGTTGAGGGTGTGTGTGTGTGGGTTTTCAGGGAGGCAGATGAAACGCTACCCACAAACTCTGTGTCTGGACTGCGGTGCAGTTTAAGTGCACATATGTCCTTTTAAAGGCGACCTCAGAAATGTGGCGAGCAGATCCTGGAGACAATCCAAAGTCTGGAGACACCTTAGTTTCTTTTGAAATCTGATTTTTTAAATACAACTTTTCAATTAAGTATGAACAACATCTGCAAATGGTTTATTAACTCAAAACAGCTGTTTGTTTAAACTGTAGGGAGACTAAAAAAAAACCACTCAGCTTCATGTTTGTTAATTAGTGTTTCTTGGTTTGAACAGGGCTGGGATGCGATATATTGGAAGAATGTATACAGAACACAGACTATGAATTCAGAATGTATGGAGAACACAGAATATGGATTCAGAATGTATGGAGAACACAGATTATGGATTCAGAATGTACGGAGAACACAGATTATGGATTCAGAATGTATGGAGAATGCAGAATACAGATTCAGAATGTATGGAGAACACAGAATATGGATTCAGAATGTATGGAGAACACAGAATACGGATTCAGAATGTACGGAGAACACAGATTATGGATTCAGAATGTATGGAGAACACAGATTATGGATTCAGAATGTATGGAGAACACAGAATATGGATTCAGAATGTATGGAGAACACAGAATATGGATTCAGAATGTATGGAGAACACAGAATATGGATTCAGAATGTATGGAGAACACAGAATATGGATTCAGAATGTACGGAGAACACAGATTATGGATTCAGAACATAGAATACAAAAGACAAGCTGAACCTTTACAATAGGTTGACTTGACTAAATAAACTATCACAGCTTGCTTATGAGCTATTTATACAATAACATAGCAGTCTATTGCATACATGCTATTTTTAAACTACTCAGACAAACACTGAAAAAGTCTGACTGATAAATCACTGTGCTGATGAGTTATTTATCTGATACTGAGCTCTAGTAAAGCATGAGTAGACTGATAAATCACTGTACTGACTGTGGTACACCTTTTTATTTTTACAGTATTGTGGTAAATAGTGTGAAAAGTGCTGCCCTAGCTGAAAACTTTAAATACTGAATCACACCTTGAATAAAGATTGAAGAAAGAAATACACCAATTTGTTAAAGTTAATGCATTTCTAAAAGAAATTCAACACCCAAACCTCCAGTATATTGCCTTCTTCCTTTCCTTTCACCCCTCTCAGCAGCAACAACTGCAACTGAACACTTTCTGTAGGTGTTCATTTTTGTCTCACAATACCATGGAGGAATTTTGCAGACAAGGGACACACACATTTTATGACACTGTATATTGTGGTTATCATCAGTATGTCTAGAATTCCAGTCCTGGAGCACCAGCGTCCTGCACAGATAGATGATTTCCCTGCTCAGGCACACAAGATCCATCTTTAATCTCCAGGATTAACAAATATGTTTTGAGCTGGGAAATTTCCATATTGTGCTGGAATACTGATCTCCAGGCCCCAAACAGAAGGACCATGTTCTAGAACCAGTGCCAAATTTCCTGTTCCTCTTTTAATGATGTGTGAAGTTGTTTCTTGGTTCTAGAAAAGGGTTCATGAAGATCAGTGTCCAGCACAGTTAGGTACCAGTGACCAGGGGCCAGGATTTTCTACTCCTGCTGTAATAAGAACTAGTGTGTAGTGACATGAATGAATGCAAATCAGTCCCTTATGCCATTATTCCACACCTTTCTATGATCTGCTAATTGGTTAATTTTTCCTGTTTCTTCTTAAATTCTTGGCAAATGTTAAATTATATTGATAAAATCATAATTTTTCATTGTCTTATTAAATGTGGCTGTGCTTGTTGGCAGACCTCATTTGAAAACATATCATATAAAGCAAATATGTCTTGAAGTGCTGTGACATTGTGACAGTATTAGGTTGTTCTCAGGTAGAGATGGAACATAACACTACAATGAGAAACTGGAGAGGAACTTGGCTTAGTTTGTCACAAAGCTCACTGTGGAAACACAGTTTGGTTGCTTTCAGGTCAGGCCTTCCAAGAGTTGCTGTGAGTTGGAATCTCTCCAGTTATTTTTAGTCCCTTGCAATTTCAGGGTTTGCTTTCACCATCTAAGTGGAGGAAAGATCTCCACAGCTAATTCCTAAGCATAGTGATATTGTATCGTTTGAAACTGAATACTCTGCTTCTCATGGAGTGAGAGCTGGTGTGCTCTGTTTGGCAGCTTCATTCAGCCAACTGTCACAAAGTACTCTGGCTGCTCTCCCAAAATACTTCCATGGAAGTAATGGAACTGAAGTAAAAGTTCCACATTACAAAGTCTTTTTATCTAATTCTCCCTGACTCCCTGGCATTCTGAAAGTGACTTCTTGTGTTTTTTTTTCTTGGTCTGCTTGAGATCACCTCATGCCTGTTAATTGTCAAGTGTCTTTTCTTTAGAATTCCATCCTTAAGAGCTTTTTTCACAGAGCTATGGGCTAATGCTGGGAGTGTAAGACAGCACTTTGATTGGTGATATACCTCAGAGCAATGATTCTTAAGTCTTCTTAACCTTTAGGCCATGGCTCTCTGACCCAGCATGAAAATGCATCCATTATACACCAACCTTCTTATACTGGCAAATTGGCTTTATACTGTTTATACTGAATAAGAAGTGGTCAACCAATTAAACAGTGTGATTGGGGAAAATACTGAATGACAGTGTCCATTAAGAACATACTTACTAATTACTTAATCCTCTCTGCTTAGTGTCAGTAGAGAGAACATTCTATAGCTGTGAGTTTCAGTGAATATTCATAGGAGAAAATGTGGTGGAAAGGTGTACAAGCAACTGTGATAAACACAGCCTTGATAGGGTTGTTGCTCATAAAGTTGATTAAACAATTTGCATTTGAAAAATCAATTAAAAATCATCCCTACAAAATTCTGGTTGGTGGGTTTCTTTGTTTTTTTCAGTATCAGTAGAACGGCTTCTTTACTTAGGGTCATTGTCTTGCTGCATGACCCACATTCTCTGGAGATTCAACTCACATTTTCCTTTAAAACTTGCTGGTATAATTCAGAATTCATTGTTCCATCAATGGTGGCAAGCCATCCTGACATTACTGCTTGGCATTCTCTCAATGAGAACTCCTGGGAACTCCTTCAAGACTGTTGGAAAACCATTTCAGCTGCAAAGTGTGCAAAGCAGTAATCAGAGCAAAGGGTGGCTATTTTGAAGAAACTAGAATATAAAACATATTTTCATTTCACCTTTTTTTGTTAAGTCCAAAACATCTGTTCATTCATAGTTTTGATGCCTTCAGTGAGAATCTACAATGTAAATAGTCATGAAAATACAGAAAACTGAGAATGAGAAGGTGTGTCCAAACTTTTGGCCTGTACTGTATTTATATATATATTATATGTATATATATATTACATGTTTATATGTTTAAAATGAATCAGTTGGATTCATTTATATAAAAAACAAATTATTGTTATTATTATAATAACAACTATAATAACAATAATAAATAAATAAATAAATAAATAAATAAATAAATAAATAAATAAAGTGCTCACAATGACAAACCACAATGGGCTATTCTGCATTGACTGCATTTTACAATTATAAATACAGTTTATATCCATATTGCATTTCGGAAGTGACAAAATATTATTTTCATTTTTTTGTGATATGTTCTGCAATAATGTTCGTTATTTATTCTTTTAACTTAAAATTCAAATTGTTGCCCGTATAAACCTATGGAATATGATTAAAGTAGTTTTTGGTGTCTTTTGGTTGGATTATTTAAACATGCATTGCAGGATCTACTATTGCATATAAAATAGCAAGACATATGAGTCAACTATTACATACAGCAGGTACCAGTATGTGAAAAAAGCAGATCAGTTTTCATCATTTTCTTTTGTCTGTTGTTGCTATTCTGATGGAGTCGTCAGTGATTCTCACAAATTCAGTCATTCAATCAAATTCAAGGAAGCACAAATACACTCCTAAATGGGCTATACAATGCTCCTGTCTTAAAGGTAAAGGTTCTATATAGAGTGACATGACAGCTTGATGAACCATTTGACATATTTTTATTGGATTTTAGATGTCCCTATAAAGTAGCAAAAAGAGTTCAACTATTGTTATGAGAGAAGACAAATAGAAAAAAAAAACAGAAAAGGAGGGAGGGCATGCAAGTGATTGAACTCCTTCATCTCCTCACAAATGGAGTTAATTAGAGGGAGGCTTTGTATGAAAAGGAACCGGTGTTTGTTTTGGAGATTGAGCCTGATCACATGGACTGACCTCTGTCCTCTGAAACAAGCCCACACTCAAAGAGGTTCTGTAAGGTAAGAAAAACTAGCCTATCGCCCACATTGTTTACCAGGCAACACCCACACATACAGAGAAAACATCTTATTGTTCAGAAGTTACAGCATATGATCTTCCACCATATATTCCCTTTAAAGCCACATATACAGTTGGCCTAGTGAAGGCTGGTTATCAGGGTCATCATCTGCTGGCCCGTCCTGTTATCAGTCTGGGAAAGCTTTTATTGGCCTGTGAGGTAATGAGATAACTGACCCCATAGAGGGAGGGAAGTGGAAGGCTCTTTCCCTTCCATGCTATGTTAATTGGCTCGAGGCCTTTAACAACTATCCTAACCCCTTCCCCAGTACCTACACCAAAATCACAGGCAGTTTTTCTGGACTCAGTAAATTGTTGAGCTGAGAACAAAGTCATTCATAGTGGTTTCATGTCAGACGGTGCATCCTCAAGAAATGCATTCACAGTGGTTGCGACACAAACCGTGATGTCTACAATACAAATATCAACAGATTATTTGGCATCTAAAATGACCAGAGAATCTCACACAATGACCACACATCTCACGTAATGTGGAAAATAGTTTTTTGGGGGGACTGTCTTGCCTTACTGTAGTTCATTGCATTTGATTCTTACCAAATAATAATGGGTTTTAATCATAACATTGCAAAGAATGCAAGTGGTCTAACCATATTTTGGTGTCCACCATGGTTAGGATATTGTGGCTGGGGGGTTTCTAATTGACCTAGGTTTTAGGACCGTTGCAGCATGTGTGAGGGTAGAACAGAGTTAAATATTTCTACAATCATGCATCTCAATAATATGGATTCAGTTTTATGTATGTCTAAAAAAAGAGAAAAAATATCAGTCCACTTTTCCTTTTACTACCTTTAACACAGTATTCCCATGTCAATGTTATAATGAATAAATGCAACAATAAAATAAAATTCTGGTAAAATCAACAAAAGCTGAGAAAGCATATGACGTATGGTTAACCTGATGTAACATAATGGTCACCAAACAACATCTTTGTAACCATTTTTGTGATTCTGTGATTCTGAGACATTCAACTCTTCAGTCTGTTTCTAGTCAGCAACTCTCCGGTAGCGAACAAGGAAAAGTCCTGGTTTTGGGATTCTGAGAGAGTAAAGATACTGGTCACAGCACCCCTACCCCCACGCTTGGGACCCCCAGGGCTGAATTAGCTTGCCAGTTTAGTCCTGCACCTTGGTGATCTGGACAATGGGATTCAATAATTGAATCTCTGGAATGACACATTTCCCATCAAATTCACCCTGAAAGCGTTTGCTTACATATGGCTGTATTATGTAGAAATGATGACATTAAAAATGCTCATTTAAAAAGTATTCCTAAACTGAGGTGCAGTGTCATGGAATGTTGTCTAAGCCGTCTTGTAGACATTTAAACCCTTACATTGTGAACACGATATGCCCAAAGGGACACAACTTCTAATGGATGCATTCAGCTACTTTAGTTATGGTACCTTACTTTAGTATGGTGCATTCCTAGTAACTGCATGAAAAAGGAGTGTATGATTATTACGATTATTAATAGAGAATAATATTCTGACAGGCCTGTGGGGGTCAAGGGGTCAAATTCTTTGCTCTTAATTGCTTCAACTCGATAATGCCAACAGAGCAGATGGTGTAGGTGAGAGGTTCCTCCTTAAACACGAGCACATCTCACATTTCTGTGTTTCAGAGTGTGAGCGAAACAGCAGGCAAACTTTGAGATTGGCATATCAGAAGTGGCCCATGTGTGTATCAGTGATGGATATCTGTGTTTGTGGTAGCGGCAGGCCCAGACAATACGTCAGCGCTTGTAGTAGTGGATCAGGACTTGGGTCTGGCTCTGGTTTCAGGTCTCAGGAGTCCCTCAGGGTTCTACTTTGGGCACAGCTCTGATCACTGCTGACAGGAGCCACAGACCACTGATCTTAATGTGTTTATTTAGACAAAGGAGAAAAAGGCAATGATGCATGACCTGGGGGCAGTGAGTGAGAGACGACGGATCATGTTTCTTTAAAAGCGCTCTGGAGTTTTCTGTTTTTTAACTCCTCTCCAGCGTTCCTCAGGGCACGCTTCTTTATTCCAAGGGGTGGAGTTTTTGGTGGCCCACACTCTTCCCTTGCTTCATGTGATTGGCCCATGGGCTACCCCCTTGAATGGTCATTCCAGCCTCTAACTTCCACACTTCCACACTGAGCAAAGTTTGGGAAGCTTGGAAGCAGGAGCTGTGTGTGAGTGAGTAATGATTTTGGAGACTGCTGGAAAACCACAGATATCCAGATTTCTTGGTGGTGATTTAGGTGGTGATTTACTGTAGATGTACTGTGTTTATGTGTTTGGTAGTTTTGTTTGGTAGACTGTATCAGATGTTGAATAATAGATGCAGATGAGGTGCTCAGGGTTCGAGATTTGGAAGTGATCGATCACTTCTGTGCATGTTTCAGCCAAATGAAAAGGGAAGCTGGTTGCTTTTTGAAGTCATTTGTCTCAAATTATTTTTGGTATATTTATAATTTCAGCATTTTTTAATATTTCAGCATTTTATTTGATTATTCTATTTTGTACTGTAGCTGCATTTGGACTGTAATTATTATTAACCTGTGTAATTACAGCATATAACAGACTTTAGATTTTATTTTTATTAACATTAGTGTGGCAGCTTGACACCTGAAGAAATAGTGTTACAGCAAGTTACAGCTTATTTGTATTGAATCACTGTTTGGATACTAGAATGCTTATTTAAGGTCTTAGTATAGATATATAGAAAGAAGCTCACACACAGCCATGCTTCACATCTGGCTCCTGCTTTTGGGCATTTTAGTCCTGTTCCCGCTCAAGGAGGCCCAGTATCTAGAGAGCAATTCCCTCATCATCCACTATCGTGTCTCTGAAGAGAAACCAGAAGGCACAAAGGTGGGCAGCCTGATGGATGACCTACGTCAAAGAGGAGAAACTGAATCATTGGAGGACTTCCGGATTGTGAAGCATGGTCAGGCCCTGCCATTCAGTGTCACAAGAGACGGGGTGGTGTCAACACTGGGCCAGCTGGACCGGGAGAAGTTATGTTATGGTGCTGACCTCTGTGAACTGGGCTTTAGTGTCCTCTACAGGAAAGGTGGAGCTGTGGATGTCCTGCGCATAAGAGTGGAGGTGATGGACCTGAATGATCACAGTCCTGTCTTCCCCAACCCAGTACAGGAGGTGGAGATCTCAGAAACAGTGGGACTGAGGACACGAATTCCACTGGACCGTGCCATGGATCCAGATGCAGGTCCCAATGGCCTGCAGACTTACTCTCTTTCTCCCAATGAGCACTTTGCCCTGGATGTTCGTTCCTCTGGAGGCACCAAACAGGCAGAGTTGGTGGTTATTAAAGAACTGGACAGGGAGACAGAAGAGTCTTTTGAGTTAATACTAGAGGCCTGGGATAAAGGCATTCCACCCAGGTCTGGCAGCACCAAAATCAGAGTCTTAATCCTAGACTCTAATGACAACAGTCCTGTGTTTGAGGAAAGTACTCCAATAGTGGAGCTTCCAGAGGACTCATTGCAAGGCACAATAGTTATTCAACTTCATGCTACAGACCCTGATCAGGGTGCTAATGGAGAAGTTGAATATTCACTCAGTAAACATTCTCCATTAGATGTGCAAAGACTTTTTAGTGTGGATCCTCAATCTGGCACTGTGGTCTTAAATGGCCCTTTAGACTTTGAGGAGAAGAGATCCTATGAGATAGACATTCAAGCTAAGGATCGGGGGCACAATGCAATACCATCTCACTGCAAGCTGCAAATCAAACTTCAAGATGTTAATGACAATGCACCTCGGATACACATTACATGGACCCCTCCAGATTCCTCTGTAGCGACTGTATCAGAGGGAGCCTCAAATGAGACTTTTCTGGCTCTTGTAATGGTGTCTGATGCTGATTCCGGGTCAAATGGGAAAGTGCATGCCCATATTAAGGAAGGGTCAGGTCCTTTCCGTCTTAAACAAATCCATGGAGACAACTACATAATCGTTACTAATGGAAGCCTGGATCGGGAGCGACAGATGAAATACAATCTGACTCTTTTGGCTCAAGACAGTGGTGTCCCATCCCTAACTTGTGTCAGGCACCTGACTGTCCATGTACTAGATGAGAATGACAATGCACCAGTGTTTTCAAAGACTCAGTACAGAGGTGTTATAATGGAGAACAATGTACCTGGATTTCAAGTTTTGACTTTGGAGGCCCATGATATTGACCTTGATCTCAGTGGAAAAGTGTCATACTCAATTAGAGAGTCAAATGAACTGGGCACACCAACTGCTTCCTTCTCTGTACATCCTACCAGTGGGGCTGTGATTGTCCAGCAGTCATTAGACTATGAAGAACAACCCATGTTCTCCTTTGTAGTGGAGGCAGTAGATCATGGCTACCCTCCCTTGACCAGCAGTGCCACTGTAATTATTGAGGTTCAGGATGTTAATGACAACTATCCTGTCATCAACGAACCACTTCCCAAAAAGGGTATTGCAGCAATTAGTGTCCCAGTCAATGCAGAAAAGGGAGAGATTGTGACTGAACTTGGGAACAAAGTGCACAAAACCCTGCATCCACTGAGCAATAGTTCTTCCCACCACAGACCAGAAGGTTTTCTGGCTACAACCATAGTGGCCAGCGATCCTGACACTGGACACAATGGTAAACTACAATTCAGAATAATAGATGGAAACCCCTCCAATCTGTTCTGGCTAGATGAAACCACAGGTCAGTTATATGTAAACACTACCAATGCCACCGAATTAATAGGTAAAGTTTTTAAAGTAGCCATTGCAGTATCTGACATGGGAACTCCCACACTTGTCACAAGAACAACACTGGAGGTGACATTCATCAATCTTCGTGACCACCTAAAGAACTCATCTCCTGGCCACCAGGCTCAGTTTAGTTTCACGGTGCTTTTAGCTATCTGCCTTGGTGGAACATGCTTGCTATTACTCCTAGCTGTTGCTTTAGTTACAACCTTCTGTCGCCCAGAAAAGCGAGACACCCATGCTTACAACTGCAGAGAAGCTGAGTCTACCTACACTAGTCACCCCCGTAGACCCCAGAAGCATATTCGCAAAACTGACATTCAACTGGTCCCTGTCCTAAGGGGTCGCAGAGATGACCCACCTGAAGATGAGGCCAAGCCACTCTCATCTGAGTCATGTCTACCAGAAGATCCACACCAACAGGGTCAGCTCAGTCTTTCACCAACACTTGCTCGCCTGACACGAAGCCAAGCTTTTCCAGACCATGATGGGATCCTTCCAATCACACAGAGCAAAACACTCAGGAAACCTGGAAATATTGAGTTAGACTGTTCCCATAGCCCTGCAGTATCTTACAGATCCTTACGCAAGGCCCGGAATCCTTCTGCATCTTCATCCTCACACTCACAGTTCAGCACGCTAAGACGCAACAGGCCCGAAGAGGTTATCACACCTACTGACTCCTCTGAAGCTGTGACTCATGGAACTTTTGGACAAGCTACCCTCCGAAGGTCGAAGAACTCTGAAAGAACTGGAAGGTTAGAAGAGCAAGATCACAGGCAGATACTGAGAAACCTGGTGAGGCTGTCCATGGCTGCCTTTGGAGAGAATTCTCTTGAGCTGTCTTCTGCTTCACCTGAAGTTCAGGTAAGATTATATATCATCAGTGGAATGAGGTCTTCTGTAATGGTGATCATGCCTGTGATTCTGAATGTTCAGAGAATACCTCTTGGGTTCATTTTGCTTCAGTTAATTTAATTTCGTGGTTAACAAAGTTCATTTTATTTCGGGTTCATGAGAGTATGGTTTCCTGTGTTTTCCCAACTGCTGTTGCACTATTGAAGACTGGTCTGTATGTATGGAAGCCTGAGGGGACAGCTGACAGATGATGTAGGAATTAAGGCATTGAGTTTACTCAGTGAGAGAGTGTAACCCAAACCTCTACTATGCTTCAGGAGAAAAATTCTAACGGTCCTCAATAATATCACATGACATTCCTACTGAGTGACAGAAAAAAGAAACAGATTAAGTCAAGGCTTGACGGCTGATGTTTGCATGGTAAGATTATATGCCTTTGATATGCATTATGTGGGCTCTAGGGAGTTGCTGAACTTGCCTATAGAAATCCCTACATATCAGTTCTTGTTTCAAAAGGCCAAAAGTGTCGTGCTGGTCAAACAGTCCATCCTTTGGATGTAGGTCCACCCAGATGTATTTCATATGATTAACAGGACAAAGGGACCTGGCTTGGATCTGCGCCCTCACGTGAACAACACAGCTAGACAGGAACACTTTAAATCTGGCCCCCTCCTTATCCATATTCGCCTCTCACTCCACCCTCAGTCCTTTGCCTTCTTGGCCTAGTTGGCAGGTTGACTTAAAGAGAGACTTACAGACCCCACAAAGGAAGGGGAGCAGAAATGTTGCACGGTCTCTATCCCTTTGGCTGAGGCTGAGTTTTTAAGGTGCATCCTGGAAGGAAGCAGACTGTAGAAGAATAGGCCCTGCGTAGTAATGGTTTCCCGTCTCCCCCTAATTTGCCCAACTTCAACTCAGAAACTCTCTCTGCCTCCATCTACATATCTCCTTTCACAATACTCCGGTGTTTCCTCTACGTCTTCCATCTTGGCTGTTTCCGCTCCCATAACAAAGAGATGTAAATTTTCCATATCGTTGTTAAATGGCTAGAAAGCATAAGATAAAGTCTTACATTAGCAGAGGCTATGCTCAAGTGGAGAGGCATCACATACAGTATTAAAGCACCTTGAGAACGGCCTGATTATTAGATCTATTTTAGCTTCTCAGAATCTATGTTGTCCCACTTGGCAAATGCAACAAGTCTCTTAATAACATGGTATTCTTTTATTCTACAGCAGGTGTCTCAGTTGCTGTCACTGCTTCATCAAGGCCAGCTTCAGCCTCGTCCAAACTTCCGTGGCAATAAATATTCCCACCGAGCTGGCCGGTAAGATTTTTGATTGTGGGTATTTTTAAGTTTCAGTGTTTTGATACTCTAGACCTGGTAAACATTTCAATCTCTGCAATACATATGAAAACCAGTAATGGAACTATCCAAGTGTTTGACTAGTAAACAGGAAACAGCCATCATCAACTTCCAGAAAATAGTGCCTCATTGCCCTCAGTGGTCGCCTGGGCACCACTGAACTATGGCAAGGCATGCTAGAGCAGGGCCTAGAGTCTACCTCACTCACCTGACTCACACAGTGGAGTCAGTGAAATATACACTCGCCTCACCATTCATTCCTCAGGCTTTTATTTGACTCCATTCCAGTGGGTTCACATAAATGTTATCTAGGCTGATCTCAAATAGAAACAGTTATAATGGTATTCTTGATGCATTGCAGGGCAGGACATGACTCGATCAAAGACCACACAATCATAACAAAGAGCCCATATAGCTATAAAGGCACCATTGACAATGATGATGAATGTGAGGAATGTGCCTGATTTTAAGAGTAGGATTACCTCACATGCTAATATCAATGAACAAAGATCTTCATTTCATCTCTATAATCTGGACAGAATTACGGGATTCCTTCAATGAGTATATGGTTAATTGATATCTTACTAAACTTGTTTGTGTATGTTAGGATGAGCATTTCTCAGGACTCATGTCATTACTTTCTATTTAAGGAACCTTTTGTCTCTTTTACATCATGTGTCTGTGAACGAATCACTTCGTCTGAACTCCTGAACTTCTCGACAACTGTTCAAACACAGCCCCCAACACACTGCGAAAACTAACAGATGCTGGCAGTGTGGTTCAGTGTGTTTTAAATACTCCACTAATCCCAAGTTATCAGAGCTGCACACAATACATGCACACAGTCATGCTGTCTACAGTCATTTCACAAGACTTATGTTCAAAAGTTTTCAAACGTGAAACTGTGAAGCTCTTAATCTTGCCCTTTTCTTATAATCTAAGGTCACAAGGGACACAAGACGCTGACTGGCTGAGTACCAAGGACAGTGGGCATGGGGAAAGTGAACCTGGGGATGTGGACTGGGAGGCTGGCAGAGACTCTCCTGTGGACCATTTACTCGATGAGGGTCTCAACCACCCTGGTGAGTGATGTTAAAAGATTATATTCAGTATTTCTTTACAGTAATTAATTATAATTACATAATGTTTCATCTTATAGTTTCTGCCCAGCCCTTCCAAATCAATACAATGCATAGATTTATTTTAATTCCTACCAACTGCTTTGAACAAATTGCTCTGAAACTTGCCACGAAGACGTAAAACTACCAAAATAAAATGTATTTTGTAATATTTTGATATTTTCCGTGACTTTTGAGCAATTGGCAAGATATCTTTCTTTATGCAAGAAAGTGTGACTCTGGTTTTCAGACCCAGTCCGTTGGTTCCTCTGCATGACTGAACATGGTTGGTTTAGGTGTGCTGGGCCAGGATTAAAGGACCTAGATCTAGAACAATTGGCCAAGAGGGCAGCAGCTCTGGGTCCAGTTATTTTAGAGTTACAGTTCAGTCTGAACCCTGTAATTCAAAGAGCTGCCAGCATAATTTCTAAGAAGGTCTACTCCCAAGAGCACAGCAACGATGCTGAAAACTGAGAGCAGTCCGGTTTTCAGCTTAATCTCATTTCCACACTAAACTTCTAGATGGAAACCCATTAAACAAAACAGTCTCACTTTACTTGGATAGTACACTTTATACCCGTGTAGATTGTCCACAGATGTTCAAAATTTTAATGATCTATTTAAACTCTAGGAATTTTAATAGGCGAGGATTAGGTTCAGGGTCAGGGTCAGGTTTGCATTTTAAGTTTAAAATTGCAGGAACTTAATGTGAATTTAATTGATAAGTAGATTATGGTATTTTAAATATAAGTTAGATACACTATACTGGGACACAATTCTATTGGGACACCTACTCATTCATTGTTTTGCCTGAAATCAAGGGTATTAAAATTAGTTTACAGTTCTCTATTGTACAGGGAATGCCTTTTCTAGATCTTGAAGCAGTGCTGTGAGGATTTGATTGCATTCAGTGACTAGAATGCAAGTAAGGTCATGATGTTGGATGAAAACCAAACAACCTCATGCACGGAGCTCCGTCATTCCAGAGAACACAGTTCCACGTCTCCATAGCTCAGTACTGTGGGCTTATACCCCTTGGTGAAAATAGGTTACATTTTATTTACACGATACACATTCTATTCTATTGGCAGAACTTCTCTACAGAAACTAGACAAGCTGCATGTGTATTTGCAGCAATAGATCAGCAATGGGTGCAACTTAAAGTAGCCAAATGCATTCATTAGAAAGGGTGTCCACAAACATTTATGTCTACTGTACCAAACAATTCTGTTGCCAACAGAACATTTACTTGGCTTCCACTGTCCTGTTATCATGTAAAGGAATGTCACTGACAATTAAGACATGAAAATCATAATGAGCTGTGGAGTACTTTGTTGACAGTTAATGTCAGTAAATATCCGGAGCAGGAAACACTGATTCAGTCAGGCTTCATCTGACTCTATGAAAACACTGCATGGTCACTTCCTGTTGTTTGGTTATGACCATTGTTTTGGGTCAGAATGAAAATAGTAAACAGCTTTACCTTCAGAGTTAGGAAATCACTTCCCTTTGTAAAAATAAACACAAATATGTACATTTTGACATTTGACAGTGAGAAATCAGAACTTACAGAGTTTTAACACGTTGCTTCATTATAATGAATGTTCTTTTTGGAAAAGAAATATTTAAAGGACATTAATAATGTCATAAGAAATAGATTACATATAAATATGTATAAGTAAATTATTTTTAAAATAATATGTCAACATAAACTATTAGAACATAGAAACTGCCTGCAATTCTGTACTAAATATAGGTTTGGGTGAATTACATTAATACAGTAATTACACATATGTTACAGTAATAAATAATGTCACAGTATGCCAGGGAAACTGTGGATACCATCACTGTTTAAAGATCACTGAGCATCTGCATGTTTGATTTGGCCCCGTCTTGAGGAGTCCAAGTATATTAAATGGCCTTAGATTGTCTGGCTGGGTAGGATGGACCTCCCTCTTCCTCCAGTGGGATTATATCCACTGTGGGTGTCTCTTAACTGGCCTAACAGAATTTAATAATTAGTATCCTGTAAGATGCAGGGGCACTTTATGGGATTCAAAGGAAGCTAGCCTTTCCCCTCCCAGCTTGATACTGTTGTGTGATGGGGGGGACTTAGCCAGTGGGTTGACACAGACGGACAAAGCTAATCTGAGGAGAAAACAAACAAATCCCAAAATAAAAGAAAAAAGGCATGAATGCAATAAAATTAGTACAAAAATAATCAACACAGTACTACTGATGCTTCCTTTGTAATCAAACCTCATATCATGATGCATGTATTGTGAAATTGTTTGCATACTGTCTACCTCACCCTTAGCTATTGTAAAATAATTGTAATGCATCATTTTGTAGCTTTCATAATAATAGCAATAATAACACCATATAACAGTAGTCTAAAACACAAAATACATCAATTCATTCATAATAAAAAACGTTGCAAGAAGCAACATATCCTCCAAGCAGTTTAATTCATCAGTAGGTTGTGGTTGCCAGATTCTTCCTTAATTTCATATAATATATTTCATTTTTGATGCAAAACCCCATACTAGCGCATCTAGTAAATGTTTATATTCATTACGTTTTAAAAATTACATTTTATTTATTCATTTTTTTTGCATTTGGTCATTATGGTATAGTGCATGGAAAACAGAAATATAGAATCTTCAGTTAGATTTCATTTGAGATTGAGTAAATTACTATTCAAACAGTATCAACATTAAAACAAAAAAAGATTAAAATGTGTGTATTAAATATATATGTTTACCTTTTTTTTTCTTTTAAGAAAAATGTTCACAATAGTCTAATTCCCTGAGATGCACTAGTACTCATTGTACTATAGTAGAATTAGAAGTATAGCAGAAAAGTACTTTTTGGCTCATTTGACTTGTTTTACTCATTTTAAATCTGTTTTTTTGTGTGAATGGACCAACAGAAATAATCCAAAATGACTTGAAATAAAATCTTTTTACATCTTTTCCCTCCTTGAGAAAGTTGCCTTTTTAGAGATAGATATCTTTGCGTGACAGGACAACATATATTGTATATACAGGCCGTAGGTGCACTGTTTGTCTTCACCCCCACACTGCCCTATGTATGGAGCATTTGTAAATGTCAGAATGGGGTTCCTTCCATGTATTGTTCAACATCTCATCACATTCTGACTCTGCAGGCCTGCCTTTGTTCTTCCAAATCAAAGATGCTTGGCTTGTTTTCTTCTTTTTTTCATTGAGCAGTCTTGGGGCACCTCAATGGGGTATCTGTGTCTTTAGGCTGAGCATAACCGAAACTGTGTGGAGCATATAGGTGCTGTCTCAGAAAGGTGTGCTCATGTACAGTTCCCTTCAAAAATTCTGGAACAGTGAGGCCGACACCTTTTTGTCTGTAGACAAAAACATTTGGGTTTGACATTAAATATGAATATGAGACAATAGCACCTTTTTTCTGAACCCAACCATTTTTTGTGAACAAAAGAATTGGAACATGTGACTGTTTTGTTGTCCTGTGCCATTGATTTTTGAAATAATTAATCCAGAGAAAACAACAGCAGTTGTATCCAAATACAGGATTCACCAGAAGATGCAAACCACAAATTATCAAGAAGAACTTGAATGCCAGGATAGAATTTGCCAAGAAGTACAAGCCTCAGACATTTTATGGACTTGTGAGACATAGATTAACGTTTATCAGTGTGATGGAAAGGCTGTAGAAAGGATCAAATTCCTCTTTAATTTACTTTTTAAGACCTAATTCCTATATGGAGCGGAGTTACTCCCCAAAACAAACACCAACTGAAAGAGGCGGCAGTGAAAGCCTGGAAAACCATCACAAAAGAACAATGATGTTTGTGCACAATTTGAGTCAGCTTTCCTCAGGGTAAAATCTGTTCACAGGGTTAGTCATGCTGATGAACAGTGGCGGTCAGATGTGCTGGTCTTTGAGGAGAGAGCGTATTTTCTGTACAGGTAGATTTATGTGTCCTGCGGACATTCCGAATCCTTTCAGTTCTCATTGCCTTTACTAAGCACTGACTCATATGAGCTGTAAGATGGGAATATTATAATATAGGTCTGGGAATTCCCTGCATTTCTACACTCTACACACACACACGCACACACACACACACACACAGCTTTGTCTGGGTGGCTTTATACCCCTTAAACCTATGCCAGGCATTTAACATGAGGCCAAATAGGTTTGTGTTTATCTGCTCCAGAGAGTCCTATTCTATTGGCAGTACTTCTCTACAGGAACTAGACGAGCTGTGTGTGTGCATTTGTACATCAATGTCAGATATCAGTGTAACTTTATGTAGCTGAAATGCATTCATTACATGTTGTGTCCACATATATTTGGACATTATATGTAATATTGTATGTAATATGTTCCATATGTATGAAGAAAATAAACATGTTCCTACACACACACACACACACACACACACACACACACACACACACACACACACACACACACACACACACACACACACCTACCTTTGCACTTCTCTTTCCCAAGGCTATTCTTATCATAGGTCCTGTCATGCTACACATAATGGAGCAGTAAAATAAGACCCCTGTGTGGTGAGCAGCTGAGAACCCTGTGTATGTTTAAACTGGTGCTACAGGATGTGAAACCTTCTCCTAGTGCAGCAATGCAATTATAAATAATTATGTATTATAAAAATTAAACTGAACCCAATCTTGATTGGTTTTCTGATGTGAAGGTTAGAGCTGTGTTACAATAGCAGCCTTCAGGAGCCCACAAAGGACAGGACAGTGTGTGTGTGTGAGAATATATCTCTATCTTGAGGACACTGCTTTGAACATGGTGAGTCTATGGTGTCAGTATCTCCCCTGGAGATGTTTTCTCCTCCTCTCTTTCACTTCTGGATTCCCCTCCTGTCTCCCATAGTCACAAGGTTGACCACACACAACCCCACCACGCTGGAGTGTGTTAATGCCCCCCACTGCTGCTTGCTTCTCAGCAAGGATGTTACAATTGACTGTGTTCTCAGGGGGCAAGTTAAGCACTTAACTGAGATTTTATTCGGGACAGTTTTGCAGCAGCAGTATAATCTGCTCATTACATTAATTGCTCTTAATTTGATTAGGCCTCACAGCTGTTCTGTCCTCTTTTTATGGGTAATGCTGTGTTGGTAAGCCAGCAGTGAGGTTAGTGTTGAACAGATTCTGCAGTGGATGGACGCTTGTGCTTTTCTGCTGTGATGGCTGTGTGTTTGTGTTTGTGGTAAGAGCCTGATGGTGGTCAGAGAGACGGTTCTGGTTCTAATCAGAAAATAATTGTTTTTTGAGAGATTAATGAGACCCCCACTGTTCCCCCCCTAATTAACCTTTTATGAGAGAGAGAGAGAGAGAGAGAGAGAGAGAGAGCAAGAGAGAGAGAGAGAGAGAGAGAGACAGAGTACTAATCGAGTTTCCGTTCAAACCAAGATGTAGATTTGTGTAAATGAAACAAGTCTCATTCATCAGCAATAATAAAAGTTGATGGAGCTGCATGTTTCCACAAAAACAAAGCAATAATAAAAGTTGATGGAGCTGCATGTTTCCACAAAAACAAAGCAATAATAAAAGCAAAAAGTCCAGCATTGTCATAAACATTATTATGATGGATTCCTTTCTTTAGTGAACTTCACTTTACTTTCTTTGAAAATAGCTCCTTATGTTCCACCTTCTTTTGACCCCCATTGCACCTGAGTCCTGCACTGTAAGTCTTGCATATGACTGGAGAGTAGGGTTGCTTCAAATCCAGCTCAAAGTCTGTCTAAAACCCACCCCACAGAAGCCGAAGCCCAAAATCGAAAGTGTCTGAAGAAAACATTCAAACTATACATTTCATAACAACTACCAGTGTAGCACCTTAAACCTCCTTCCAATCTGACTTTGTTTTTATTTTTATAATCAAAATATACTTCTTGTTAAGCGCTGTGTTTACAGTGTTATTACTGAATTCCTGCTCATTAGAATTACAGGTTACATCAAGAGCTATGTTCGACTGTTGGACTGTTCTTCCCACCTGCTTTCTATTGTCACTGTAGTTCAAGGGTGTAGAGAGGACAGAGACAGAGGGAATGACAGACATAAAGAAAAGAGAAAGAGTGACAAGTGGGAAAGAGAGAATGAAAGACAAAGAAAAAAAGAAATGAAAGAGAAAGAGGAGAGCTAGGGGGATCACCGATGAGAGAGAGAGAGAGAGAGAGAGAGAGAGAGAGAGAGAGAGAGAGAGAGAGATGCATCTGCTTCACTGATGTGAGGAACTGAAGTGTTTAGAGGTTGTGAGTGTGTTCATTGATGTGGGCTATGTGGGTTTTGTTTGATCACAGCCTACCATGTCTAGGCAATCACACACACACACACACACACACACACACACACACACACACACACACACACACACACACACACACAAACACACATGCGCGCGCACACACACACACACACACACACACACACACACACACACTCTTCTCACTTTTGAGATCCTGTCAAAAAAGCAACAACAGCAAAACATGAAACATGAAAGCTGAGAGAGCAAACAGAAAGAGAGAGAGAGTCAAGTCAGCTGCCTGGCGCTGCGACCGGTTGTTTGATGATTCAAGTGTGGTCAAAAGCCACAGGAATCTCACTACAGCATTTGCACCACCGGCACACAGCAGTGGCCTGTTCCTCCCATTCAGAACACTCTCCAGCAGCTCCAGTGAAACAAACAGGGAGCTGTGCAGGCCATGCTGCCTTTAATGGGGGTTGACTTGTGTTTAAGTGGTGTAATTGGAAGCCAGTGAGGAATATTTGGGGTTTGTTTGTAAAGGCAGTCTGGAATGATAAGAAGACACAGGGCCATGGATTAGGATTGGAGGTTGATTGGTTTGTAAATGGCATTTGGAATTCTCAGATTTCCTCCACTACATTGTGGTTGAAGGGCCGGTAATGCGTGGATGAATGGTGGAGGTGGTGGGAGGGATTAGATTAGTGCAGGTGGGCCACAAGGCCATGATCCTCATTAGTTGTGCTGCAGTAAGGAAACCAGTTAACGTAGCCCATCTGCTCACACACACACACACACACACACACACACACACACACACACACACACACACACACACACACACACACACCCCATGCCATTTCCTCTGTCTAAGGTCAAAGAACAGCTGCACTCAGCTTCATTCACTTAATGCAGGGCACTTGTTTTGTTTGTTCAAATCATTCGCTGACCGATTCATTTCCTCTCTAATTGCTATACAGTTTGTTTTACTGCTTAGGTTTAGTGTTAGCCAGCATATTAAATATTAAAGGGGAATTCAACCTTTTCTTTTTATAATTCAGTCGGTGAGATAAACAAAGGAATTCAGAGTGGTTTGGTGTGAAATGGTTCATTAGAGATAAATTTACCAGGACAAATTTCTGCAGGAGTGGTGATAGGAACCAGGGGTCACCCTGACTACAACACAAATATAGCCATTTAATTTAATTTTCAAGACCACCACTGGACCTTCACGTGTCTTCTGAGATATTATATATGTGAATAATGGTAAAATAGAGGTACATACTTACTTTAGATACTGCTTTTTCTGTCTTCAAAACAAGCTAGACACCATATAAACCCCAATAATATAGGTCAATGTAATATAAAATACAATATAAAATAATAGTTCAACATGTTTACTATCTTTATAATAAATATATACTGTACATGTAATTCATGCTTATGTAAAAAAAAAAAAGATTTTGCACATAACTGACGGGTGACATTCATTTGGTTCATTGTAATTCTGGAAATACATTTTTACAGCACAAGCATGTCGAAAAACTACCATAAAACAATGCCTCAGACATAAATAATCCATGCTGTGAGTAACTCTGATTTTCTAGAGTGTTATTAAAAAAATATTCAATAAAGATTTTTTTAATTATTTATTTATTTTTCAAAGAAGATCAAGGTTAAATGTATGGTAACAGGTTAAGAGGTCATATCAACAGATTATATTACTTATACTGCAACACATCGTCTTATACAGGTGGTTTTCTGCTACGTTTGTTTGACAGTTACAGGCTTTTGCAAAATGTTGGTACTCTGACACACTTTGCCATTTTTTGAGACAGACTAAACAGCTTCAGTAGACAGTCAAAGGGTTAAAAGGGTTAAAGAAATGTACTCGGGATGCATTTTTGAGGCAGGTTTTGTGACAGCTTGTGTTCCCTTCACATTCTGCATGCGCTTGCTTGTGTGAAACCTCAAGCTCAGTAAACAGGCAATGTCTGAGGGAGTCAGTGGCCGAAGGAAATGCCTTCTAACTAAATAAAGATAAATGCGCTCCTCTCACCATTTCCTCTTATCCTGTTATTCCTCCATGCATGCTCGTTTGTTTCAAGAGGGGAAGAGGATGAATATTTGAGCCATTGTGATTCACAGCTTTAAATAGTTTTCATATACACGAATATTCTCTGGGTGACCATCTAGTTGTCTCACACTTGCCCAACACATTTATGAAAATGACAAATTCTGGAAAGCATGTAAGGATCCTCAGCTCCCAGAAATTAGTGGGAGACCACAGTCAAAACAAGGTTTATGTATCTGTATTCAGCAGTAGAGAAAAACATCCACCACTGGCAATAAACTAAATTTGGGAGTAGATCTGTCTAGTGTGCCTTTGACCTATTAGTCAATGATAGGTGTGTTATATATGATGCTAACAATGACTGCAATCATTGGAAATATTTTCCATAAATACCCACATATTTCTCTAAACTCAACTCACTTTTATAGTTATTCTATATGATGCTAAAAATACCCTTTTGCCTGTAACTGATGGGTGACATTCATTTGGTCGAGGTGGAATTTGAAGGAAAAGACAGTGGCAACCTTTTCTATTTTTCATGGTGTTTTATGATAACCACCATATCTCCCAGTAATAAAGTTACATATTCAACACTCTGAACACTGAAGGTATACTTATTAATAAGTGCCACCACTAATTTTTGCTGAGAAATGTAAAGTTGCAAAAACGGATATCAGTCAAATGAATTTTTTCAGTTTTATGTACAAAAAAACACTTTGGGAGTGGGAGTTTAATAGAAGTCAATATGGAGTAGCTACTGACTTCTAGTGTTCTTCTAGCCTCATACCTCCAATGCTAAAATATAAAAGTGAAATTTGACACTACTCAACATTTTTCACCAAATTAATTTGCCATACTTCTTCTTTTTGTCCACTTTTATTCAGATGACGTCTTCTCAGATGTTCCTGACCCTGCATGGATAGCCCGGATGTCCCTCCCTCTGACCAGCGACTATCATGAAAACCTTTTTGTTCCTGATGGGCTACCATCCCCAGATTATCCAAACCCCAATGTGTGCAGCCTTGATGATTCAACTTCTTTTTCCACTTTTGGAAAGACCCCAGAGAAGTCCAGCCACTTGGGAGGTGAAGCCTTGCTGTCGGAAGTGAGCACGCTCTTCGAAATGCTCCTGACACAGAAGGCCGATGCTCATCCGCGTTCACCGGCCGATGTGCTCTACAGACTTTCCACTGCTTACCGCCGGTCCCTAGGCCTTGATGTCCCAGGGGCCAAATGAAAGACTCCAGTTGTCCCCTATAATGTATTAGCCATACTTATGAAGGCCCTTATTGTGGGTTTAGTGATGACCTCCTCCACAGTTCCAGGACTTTTTCCCCCCGTCTGAAATTTGTATTTTTTCATACCACAAATTCTCACTTCATTAAGGAAGTGGAGCGCGGCAAGTCCAACAACTGACTGAACCTTTTGAACACTTCCAAACATGGAGCTGGGACTGAACACACAAACTCCTCAGCTTCAAAGTACATTAGTACTGACATTAGCCAGCATTAAGCTTTGAGAGGCTGCAGTTTGTGCAGATTCGTAAAAACAAAGCAAACCTTTTCAGACATGGCTAATTAATGTTAACTGACAGTATCTAGTGTGATTGATGGGGTTTGTTTTTGGTAGCATGTTCAGATGGAAATTAGGCATCTAAAATCAAAATAATCTTGTCCTTTAATAGCAAACACAGGAATTCCTGTAATTACACTTTCCTTTTCTGCAATCAGAATGCAGAGACTATCCAGTACAGTGCAGTTGTGTGTTCGGCTCTGTTTTCAGTGTGTCGCAATGGTTTCTTTTGCTTGGTCTGTCTGGCACAGGCCAAGACTGAGGCGAAAGAATCTATTTCATATTTTCTGGGATCAACTTTGTGTACTTAGTGCAACAGAGAAACTGAGATAAGAGGACTGAAGACTTCAAGTTTCCTCAGCTTTATGTGGTAACCCACTGGTTTCAGAATTTTGCAAGAAATGACTGAGCGCAGTGGCTGCAATCAACCTTTTCTCTGTAGATCATAGAATGAAGCCAGTGGTTCTTTATGGGTCTGGAGAAGGAAACGGTTCTTTGTCTTCACTTAAGACTAAACAGTAAGAGAACAAGTCCTGTCTCTGAGGAGGAATGTGTGAAATTTTCTCCTACAATGGACCACGAGTAACACAACTTCCTCTGCCATAGGCAGACTCCGAGCAACTCGCACTTCTGATTATTATTTCACACTTCTCATCTGTAAATACTTTATTGGATGGAAAGTACAATATTTGTGGAATTCTGAAAGACTCTTTACAGTGTACCATAAACATAATATGGGTTTATTAAGCACTGCAGGCGCTGGCGTGGTTTTGTGACTGAATATACAACAAAGAAAAGAACTACTGTGCCTTTATCAGTAATTCAGATGAATAATGTTCTATTGTTTGTGGGAAAAATAAATAAATCCATTTTTAAAAAAAAAAAAAAAAGCACACCAACTTTCCAGATGATCTGTGAGAACTACATAGGAAAGGTGTCATAAGTTATTGATTACTGAGTCAAGATGTAAAATGTTGAGTATTTTTTTATTCAGTATGCCATGTTAAGACATCTGTGGTGCTTTTGTATATGTGAAAAACTGATAGCACTTTGTATATAACTTTTTTTGTATACCATTTGAATAAAACAAACATTTTTGAAAAATCTATCCATTCTCTGGACACTGAACTGGAAACTGCAAACTGTGGACAAGGAAATATGTTTGTCATCTAACTGGTCAGCTCATCCATGAAAATGCAAATATACAGCCCACAGCTCCTGCTCCTGAAAGAGTTACTGTTCTCTTTCAGCCACTTTCTGGAAAGGAAATAACAGTCTGCACCCTAGTGGTATTCACAAATTCTGCAGCTGGAATAGCTCATGGTTCTTAATCATAAGTCATAAAATACATAAGTCATTATAATACTAAATGAACGTATGGTAAGAAATCATAAACCTAACATTTCACAAGCAAAGATCTCAAAATAAATAACTATAGAAGGAAACCACGCAAGCATTTAATTACAGAGATGATATTCAGTCATGTCTCTTGGTCCATTTATCCAGCAACACCCACACATATACAGTAAAGGTCATCCATTTACCATGGAACTAGATAAATAACAGTATAACAGTAAAACTAGGAAAAACACTGACTAAACACTAACTAAATGAGCACCTTCACTCCCCCTTAGTGTTAGCTCTCTTTCACCTATGAATGCATGTCCACATGGCATTGAATCTCTGTCATGTCTTTAAACTGGAGACCTATGTCATATTGCTGAGGCCTAGCAGTGACATACTCCAGCAAGGCGTGAGCTCCGGGATCCAGAGTCCTGTTGAGCAGGAGAACGCAGTGGGCAGACAGGAGTTTCCCTCTCTGCAAGGCTAGCAGGTCAGGCAGGTACTGCTCAGGGTCATGGTCCATCACAACCAGGTCTAAACAGCTCTCGCCTAGTTGAGATGGTAAGTTGGAGATGGCTTCAGCAGAGGAGCAGCTCAGTACCTGGAACTGAGGAAGACAGATGGCTGGTAATACTGATGTATGTGATCTATCTTGATTCATGTGTTTATTTTGAAGCCAGATGTGCACAGAACAGATGTCTTAGTATAAGTATGATATATACAGTATACACTGCTGTACTGCTGTCATGAACTATACCTATCATAGTCACTGGTGTTGAAGGGTGGGGAAAGGTGGATCTGCGTACCTGCCTCCAAACAGGTGGAAAGGGTGGCCCTGGGTACAGCTATTTGTACATATTTAGTGCGACGGCCCTGATCATAGCAGATGGCTTGTCATCCACCCACTGCTCCGTTTAGTAAAGATAACCCTTTACAATAAGGGTATATTAATTAACTGTACTTACAATAGTAATAAACACTACTAAATGGTTTAATAGTCCTGTATCTAAGCTAATTATTAAATTGAAACTACTTAAGATATTATTAAGCATTACTAAATATTTGAGTAATGAATGAAGTTACACTTGTATATTACCGTAATGCTTAAATAGTCTCAATTATCGGTTCAGACATTATTAAACCATTTAGTAATGTTTATTATCATTCTAACTAAGTTTAATAAATGTACCCTAATTGTAAAGTGTTTTTAGACTCTGGAACTCACAAACAGATAATCCACATTCACACCTGTGGATTTTTGAACCCAGAAACCAGGATGATCTCCTCTCCTTTCTCAGCAGTGAGGGGATCCAGCTCCACAGTCAGCAGCTTCCCAGAGGGAGGCAGCAGGCGTAGGATCCTGACGGAGGTGTAGCCGCAGTGCATTCCCAACTCCAGAACCCTGAGAGGAGCCTCATGCTTCACCACCTTATCCACGAACTCGCCTGAGGGAAGAAACCACGAGAGTTCAGAAAATGAAGGATCTATTAACCCTTCTAGATCCCTGAAGGTGGGGATTCCTTAAAATGTCTCTTCAACTGATATAACATTAGACCTGAGTTGATAATTCATGATAATATAAAAACATGGGTATTAAAAAAGTTTATCCTGCTTTTGTTGGAGTAACCATCTCTACTAATGGCACAAATGTTGGTTTTCACAAAGTTTGCTGCCTCAGTATTTATGTTGTATTAACTCTAGATTGTGAGGAGTGATCAGAATTGCAATTGATCGCACAGTCATTCCCTGCCATGAAAATGACCTTATTACAAAAATTACTGCATTCTGGCCATTTCAGCCCTACAAAGTCACCTGCTAACATCATTTTAGTGATGAATATCTCATTAGCTCTGAGGAAAAGGTTAAGGAGAAGACAGCTGATATCACTCTGTCATGCTGATTAGAAGAGTAGCGTGGTTGCTTTAAAAGGGTAGAGGTGCTTTTAAGTTTTCTTCTGTTAACCATGGTTACCTCCAAGGCAATGCTGCTTGTAAGAACCCCAATCAACCATTTATGTAATCATCAAGAACTTCAATTGCAGTGAAGAAGGCTTCCAGGTGCCCAAGAAAATCAAGCAAACATCAAGACCATCTCCTAAAGAGGATGCAGCTATGAGATCACCAGCAGAGCTTTTGGAGGATGGCTTGATGTCAAGGAAGCCACTTGTGTGGGAAGTATATGGATTGTACTGCAGAGAATTGGGTCATTTTTTCTGATGAGCACCCTTCAGTTTGGGGCATCTGGAAAAATTATTGTCCGGAGAAGAAAAAGTGAGAGCTATCGTGAGTCCTGTGTAATGCCAACTGTGAAGCATCTCGAGACCATTCATGTGTGGGGTTGCTTCTCATCCAGAGGGTTGGGTTCGCTCAAAAGAACACTCCCATGAATAAGGAATGGTTTCAAAACATCCTCCAAGAGCAACTTCTCCCAACGACCCAGGAGCAATTTGGAGATGAACAATGACTTCTCCAGTATGATGGAGCACCATGTCACAAGGCAAACGTGATAACCAAGTGGCTTGATGAACAAAACAATTTGGGGTCCAAAGCCAGGAAACCCTCTAGATCTCAATCCCATTGGGAACCAGTGGTCAATCTTCAAAAAGAGGGTGAACAAACAAAACATGGAAACCCTTATCAACTCAAAGCACTGATTAGGTCAGTTGGGTTGCCATCACTCAAACTTTTGCCCAGAAGCTGATATCCAGCATGCCAAGGTGAACTGCAGAAGTAGAAGAATGGCCAACATTGTAAATATTAAGTCTTTGCTAAAACTGGATGTTTTAAACAATGAAAAGTTAAAAATGTATGCAATGATTAGAAGTGTACTTCATTATACCTTATAAACATCTGACAAGACGTCTTACAAATGTTCCAAAATTTGTACCATTCTCAAAGCTTTTCAGCCATGACTGTAGATTCTGGAACATTGTGGTGAGGATCTGATTACATTTAATGACAAGAACATTAGTCAGATCAGGATGGTGGGTGATCACCACTCCACCTCACCCCAACTCCCCAACACTTTATGCCCATTTAGCACAAATTATTATTACTTGAATTGTACTTACAGTTGCATTCAAGGTAAAATTAATGGGGGGCTAAAAAACAGAACATAGATAACAGCAGAGATATGATTGGCCACAGCCAATAAATACAAATAAGTACATAAATAGTCTAGAGCACTGTTTCTCAATCCTGGTCCTGGAGGCACCCCTGCCCTGCACATGTTAGCTTTAACACATACCAATGTGTTGATTAGTTGAATCATGTGTGGTAGCTGTGGTCTAAAATATGTAAAGCAGGGGTGCTTCCTGGATCAGGGTTGAGAAATACTGCTCTAGAGACTCACAGTGGCCATTTATAATAGTCAAATTTGAAGAATACGCACATACACACACAGACAGACACAGCAGTGACTGATGGTAGATTTAACCTTTTTCAGGCCCAATGTTGACCGAAGCATGTGTTCTGGCATACAGGTCGAATGTGGCCAGCACACTGTCAACCTGACCATGGGTGCACTCGGAGAAGACGTAGGCATGCATGCTCTTCACACACACCTCCCTGTGCAAGAACCTCAGCACCCTCGCACACGCAAAATGATAAAGATCCAATAGCCGCGAGTGGCAAAGCGTAGTAGCCAGGATGACCACAGGCACCAGAGGCAGTGAGATCAGCAGCAGCGACACCATTTCTTCACTCCTGGTAAGAACACAAAACAGCAGTGAAAAAGATCAACGCCAGCTTCTCTGATTGCACAATTATGTTAAACATCAGAGGGGAAAATGCATTGTCTAAAAAAGATGAAGTCTGCAATTAAGGTCAAAACTTCTGGGAAGGCTTTGCATTAATTGTTGGAACATTGTTCTGGGGGTTTATGGGTGTTTGGGATCAAGAACATTAGTCATCCCAAAGGCACTGGGTGGCCTCAGGAGAATGCAGCTGCACCTCTTTAACCCATTCCTTGATACTGGGATTGCTGACCTTAGTCTCATGTCTGGCTTCCCAAAGAGTCCCATTCCAATAATAGTGCTTCGTAGGTATTAAGGAAATAACAGATAAAATGGTCTGAGTTTATCATTACATAGAGGAAACAGCACCATCTGCTGGTATAAAATGGCTCTTGTCAGTCCATTAACTTTTTGATCAAAATAACGATAGATGAGTAGTCCATCGGGATTTTGTTTACTTTCTGGATACTCTTCATTTATTTTCTGTGTGCTGGACTTCCATTAATTTCCAATTAATTTGACAGCCATTTGCCTAGAAGTTTAATGTACAATAGGTTTTATACAAGTGTGTGTGTGTGTGTGTGTGTGTGTGTGTGTGTGTGTGTGTGTGTGTGTGTGTTATATAATTTATTAATATACATGTATACAATGTATTGTACATTAAAGGTACATTTATGTACAGTGAATATTAAACAAACACTATTTGAATAAATGACATGAGGAGATTCACTGGATGCATTTCAATCAAAGATTCAAAGTGTATGAATCTCTCTGTTCTGACAGAGTTTTATTAATAGAGACCGAAGAAGCACAAAGGGAAAGTGACAAACCTACAGCAGCAAAACTGATTTTAGTCACTGCATCAGAATTAACATCTTCATTCACAAAAAAATGAAAAAAACAAGAACGAGGGTTTCAGAGAGTCGACTCTATAATGCGAGTCATCCTTCAGCTAGAAGAACGAGGGGTTCAGAGAGTCGACTCTTTAATACGAGTCATCCTTCAACTAGAAGAACGAGGGTTTCAGAGTGTCGACTCTTTAATACGAGTCATCCTTCAACTAAAAGAACGAGGGTTTCAGAGTGTCGACTCTTTAATGCGAGTCATCCTTCAGCTAGGAAAACGAGGGGTTCAGAGAGTCGACTCTTTAATACGAGTCATCCTTCAGCTAGAAAAACGAGGGGTTCAGAGAGTCGACTCTATAATGCGAGTCATCCTTCAGCTAGAAGAACGAGAGGTTCAGAGAGTCGACTCTTTAATACGAGTCATACTTCAGCTAAAAGAACGAGGGGTTCAGAGAGTCGGTTTTTTAATGCGAGTCATCCTTCAGCTAGAAAAACGAGGGGTTCAGAGAGTCGACTCTATAATGCGAGTCATCCTTCAGCTAGGAAAACGAGGGGTTCAGAGAGTCGACTCTTTAATGCGAGTCATCCTTCAGATAGAAGAATGAGGGGTTCAAAGAGTCGACTCTATAATGCGAGTCATCCTTCAGCTAGAAGAACGAGGGGTTCAGAGAGTCGACTCTTTGCACAAAGCGCCTCTAAATAACATTGAAAGATGGGAATCCGTTACAGATCCATTTTCCTTATTATTTCATTATTATTCATATATAGAGTAAACGTAAGCGAGAGATTGAATCAGAACTTACTTGGTATCAGAAAGAAGAAGGAGTCAGTCAGAGCATCCAGTGTGTGTGTGTGTGTGTGTGTGTGTGTGTGCTGTTGAAGCTGTCAGACTCACCTGACTGTCCGGTTCACCTGTTTTTCCACGACTGAGGATTCAGTTATAAACGAGCTGACTTTGTTGTCAGATGCACAGATAGCAGCACAACTTGCTTATTTTGCAAAAAAACGAGTTTGTAATCACTACATTTACCATGGCAACCTGAAAAGGGCCGCGAGCTCCAGTGCAGGTGCAGCTCCTGTCCTCTAGAGGGCAGTAGAACCTGTTCATGTGATCACAGGTATCCGCGCTCCGAGGCTGTGTCTCAAACTGAAATACTGCCTACTTATACAGCCTTCTGAGACAGGAAGCCACCAAGGCCAGTCTGAATAGGCCAGTCTGGGTGACGGATTAATATCACAACTAAGCACTCATATCTGGCCACCATCAGGATGTAATGTTGCCTTCATGACTCAGATCTTCGCCTTTAAACTGCATTGTGAGACAGTGTGTAGGCAGCAAGGCATCGAGTCAGCAGGTTTATAGAGGCAGAGGAGGGTGTGGAGCTGGGTTATCCAGGTACAGAAAGTAAATATCCATGCCAGGATTGTTCTGATGGCTCTGCTGCAGATAAGACCATACCCAGCCCCCATTCCCAGTTTGGGCTTATACTCAGCCCCAGCCACCATTCACAGTTTGGGCCCACACCTAGGCCCCATTCCCAGTTTAGGCCAATACCCAGCTACCCTGCCAAGCCACCATGCACTTTACCTTGGTTTCACATGTTTGAAAGCTTTGATAGTTGGTTTAAGGTGGTTTTGAGTTATACATGTGTTATTACTGGTCACAATCCATGTTACTCTTACATAAATCCAATCTAGTACCCAATGTGCCATTGACAGCCCAGATGGGGTCCATGTTTAACCCATCACCCTGGTGACCCTGGTGCACATTTATCTGACACTTATCAAGAGCAACTTAAACGGTTGCTCATGTTAGGACTCTTGCCCAAGGACTCTTATTGGTGCAGACTGGGAATTGAACCCCAGTTTCCCACATGGTGTGGTGAATTACTGTGGTAAATGGTGTGTTATCAGTTGCACAACACGAACAGCTGGCCCTCCCTCCACATCTATATTTTGGGCCAGCATGGAACCTGAGGACAAATCTTTCTGGTTTCCAGTTGGGCTACTCATAGAGGACTACCCATGTGTCCATGCAATTCTGAAATTTATTTAATTAAAATAAAAACAAAACACAAAATTGTTTAACCCATGTGTATTTATTTATTTGATGCATGCAATGCACTGGAATAATTAACCTCTGAGATTTTATCTTTTTATTTATGTAATTAACTATTACATATTTCATGAAGTATATGTTATTGTTATTTTTACATTATTGAATAATTATGTAAGATCATGCAGTGTTTAATTCAAAACCGTAAAATATGATACACTGGCTTTAAAGGGTTAATGCGGTCAATTTTCATGCACACACTTTTACAGTCTCAATAGCCTGGTGACACTCTGAGTGCTGTGTGTTACAGTCATTTATCTTTATTGTATTTGAGTATCTGCTGTTCAGTGCCTGAGTACACACACACACACGGGCAGGTGAAGTCATGGGGCAAGTGATCTTAAACTATTATTCACACAAACTTTAGACAGACTACAGTACAGTTTATGACATCAAAAACAACTCTTACACACTCAGCACAGTCTACTGTTCATTTTCTTGTAATAATGAATGAAAAGTTTTACCTCTTCATGGTGCCCTGAATGTCCAAGGATTCGAATGTTCATGTTTGTATGTGTGTGTGTGTGTGTGTGTGTGTGTGTGTGTGTGTGTGTGTGTGTGAGTGAGAGAGAGAGAGAGAGAGAGAGAGAGAGAGAGAGAGAGAGAGAGAGTAAACCCAGAGTAGCACTAATGAGCTGTACAATCTTGCAGTCAGAGTTACAGTCAGACACATAGACAGTCTGATGGTGAGGCAGGCCTGCAGATGAAGCTGCAGTTTCATTTTCATTGCCGTGCTTGGCAGAATGGAGTTGAATCGATACAAACTCAGGGAGTTACTTCTCTATCAGTGATTCATACTGAAGCTTTACAGACTTAGTTGAATTAGGTGTGTGTGTGTGTGTGTGTGTGTGTGTGTGTGTGTGTGTGTGTGTGTGTGTGTGTGTGTACATATAAATAAAACAATTAAAAATATGTATAATAAAAAATTATTTCCTCTATTTAACAACATGTAAGTGTAGAATATAACAGCAGGACAGATGAATGAAATAATGATAATAATGATATAAATATGCATTCACATTCACATTCATCTTTATATTCTATATGGAACAATAATTAGTTATTTTATCATCATAAATTATAACGATATTAAAGTATAATAATAATAATAACAATAATAATAATAATAATAACAACAAAAAAAAAAAAAAAAAAAAAAATAATAATAATAATAATAAATATTATTTTCTTCTTCTTCCTCCTCTTCTTCTCCTTATTATTATTATTATTATTATTATTATTATTATTATTATTATTATTATTATTATTATTATTATTATTATTATTACCAGGCTACTGAGTGGGAGGGGGCGTGTCGCGGGGGCCGATCTCACCTCTGATTGGCTGCGTCCCACTTTCTTTTCGCTCGTTTAATTCCAGCCATTGGTCCGTTTAAGGAGGCAGCGCGAGCAGGGAGCGCTCCCTGCGATTGAGAAAACTGTGTGTGTGTGTGTGTGTGTGTGTGTGTGTGTGTGTGTGTGTGGAGGGAGGAGGGGGTGCGTCTCAGCTCATCTGCAAAGTGCAGTGCAGGTCTGCGGCACGGAGGCAGCGAGGCAGCGAGGCAGCGGCAGCAGAGTGCTGAACACAACTTTGTCCGGTCAGGGGAGCCTCCCACCCGGGCTGCTCGACCAGCCGCCGCGCAGGCAGCCAGAGAGGCGATCTAAATGGCCAGTCCGGGGTCAGAGGCAGGACGGCATCTCCATCTGCAGCAGCAGTCTGCAGAGTCAGCCTCAGAATCAGCCGTGCGAGAGGCTCAGAGATGGATCGAGGTAGGTGCTGTTTTTATTAATACCCCCATTAATTTACGCCCCCCAACCCACTGCTACCCTGCGACATCTGGGGATCTGCTCTCAGTACTGGGGTCTATTCTCAGTACTGGGGTCTGCTCTCAGTACTGAGGTCTATTCTTAGTACTGGAGGTCTGCTCTCAGTACTGGAGTCTGCTCTCAGTACTGGGAGTCTGCCCTCAGTACTGGAGTCTGCTCTCAGTACTGGGGGTCTGCCCTCAGTACTGGGGTCTGCTCTCAGCACTGGGGATTTGCTCTCAGTACTGGGGTCTGTTCTCATTACTGGGGTCTATTCTCAGTACTGGAGTCTGCTCTCAGTACTGGGGGTCTGCTCTCAGTACTGGGGTCTGCTCTCAGTACTGGGGATTTGCTCTCAGTACTGGGGTCTGTTCTCATTACTGGGGTCTATTCTCAGTACTGGGGTCTGCTCTCAGTACTGGGGTCTATTCTCAGTACTGGGGTCTGCTCTCAGTACTGGGGGTCTGTTTTCAGTACTGGGGTCTATTCTCGGTACTGGGTGTCTATTCTCAGTACTGGGGGTCTGCTCTCAGTACTGGGTTCTGTTTTCAGTACTGGGGGTCTGTTCTCAGTACTGGGGGCTGCTCTCAGTACTGGGGTCTGTTCAGGAGGCTGAGGTGGGCACCTGTTTTGGCAGTTCAGGGTCAGTTCAGGATCACAGCAGTGCATTTCTGCTACAGTGGGCTCAGAATGTGTTCTGCACAAAAGAGGGGCTCTGGAATGTGCTTTGCCACATTTCTGTCAGAAAGAGGTGAGGGGACAGCATGTGTGTCATGTGTGGAAACCACAGTTTGACCACCATCAGTTACTATTAGTCATTTTTAAGTGGCCATGTCATGAAAAAGCAGATTGTTTATAAAAAGGCCTGATTCTTCTCGACAGGGACTAGACCAGGCGTGTGTGCATTTGCACATCTGTGTCAGCAGTGGGTACAACATTAAGTGACTGAATGTATTAATTAGTAGGGGTTGTCCACAACTATTGGACCTATAAGTAGTGTGGATTTGTGCTTCAAAGTTAGAATTTTCAAAATTTCTGCATAAAAGTAGATAAAAACGACTTGCTGATTTATTTATTGAGGAAAATTATGCAATATTATGTTGTTGTACAGCTTCAACTCTTTTGGCTTTCCTCCAATGAACTGCTCACTTCAGGTTAAAGACATCATATCAAAAACAGCCCTGTTTAATTCTAATGGATAAAGAAATGGCAGATATGTAAATATGATAATATGTAAATAAACAAAGGTAAACACAAATGTCGCAAGTGAATCTCAAGGGTTTCCTCCACTTGGTTCTGCCACTGTCCACCACTGACCCACTCTTTTCCTCCTATTAAGGTACAGGATGTTACAGGTGAGTTCAGAATGTCTGCTGGACAAAAGGTGGACTCAGCTGGAATGTTTTTGCATCATATCTGTCGAGTGGTTTCACTGGTTGCCAGTTTTAAGCCATCTGTCCTTCTATCCATCCATCAGCACTGACCTTCTCTTCCCCATGATGAATGTTAGATATGGTCTTCTTTTGTGAACAAAAGCTGTGTGAAGTTTCTCATATTGTTGTCCTTAGTTGTTGAAGGATGTTCCATGGGGCCTCCTGAGCTGACCTCTTTTAGATTGATTTTTGTACTCAGTGACCAAGGAGGACTGGGAGCTTAACCGCTGTCCCAAAGGCCACAGTCTGCCCATTGAGGCTATATCTGGCTACTGCTGACTGTACAGGCAGCTGCAATGTAACAAACTGGATTACATCATCCAGAGATTTCTCAAGTCCTTTGTTCCTAATATTCTGTCTTTCAGCACCTCACATTGTACCACTAGAATTTTCCTGTTCTGCAACTGATAAAGCTCATATAATTCATAATCATAATTATTTGAGGTGCACTTATGACTTTTGTGTGTTAATGTACTGTACACAAAACCCTTCATTATCCTTTACGATCAGGATGTTTATTTTGTTAAATCTTCAGTGTAAATGGGTGGAGCTGAACTTGTGGCTGTAGACTAAATAGGAAAATGTGTTGGTTTTTTTTGGCACATTATAAAAACAAGGTATTTAAAATGTACACAATTAAACAGTTACAGTTTGGTACTGTAACAGGATGCCACTGTTGTCACAAATCATGGATGAAATGTCTTTGGTATTATTGGAAATTGGAAGTGTTCGAAGTTTCGAAACCACAGCCTGGAAGTGTCAGACCACATGAAGTTATAGAGCAACATACAATATTATATTTGAGCTTCTTTATACACACTATGTCTTAGTGTGGGGTGAAAGGGAGCAGAGTAGAGGAGGAGCTGAGAGCAGGGGTTGGAGCAGAGCAAGAGAGCAGAAAAAATATTTAATAACTTTAAATCTCAATATAAACTGTATGTAATATCGCCTCAGCCCATCTCTCTCTCTCTCTCTTTATATCCCGATATCGATATAATTATCAGTATATTGCCCAGCCCTAGGGTACTGAGGAGCATAGTGGATAAAAGTCTCCAGTGCTCTGCAGACTGAATTCCAGACCTGCTGTTAGAGCTGCAAAGGGAGACCAACTCCATATTAAAGGCTGTGGATGTAGAATGGGACCCATAAATTGTAATGTGTAGGCGTCTGAGTACTTTTGTCCATATACTTTAGGATTTAAAACTTTAAGAAGATATCTGTTGTATATTTGATGGCCTAGTTTTGCACTATGTCTGTTTATTCTTCTTGAAATGTTCACATCATGGTCCTGCATGGATTCGATATGTCTGCGATAACAGTGTGTTTGATGAGCTGTGTTCAGCAAATGTGATGAGTTCAGGTGACCATACCAGCAGCAAATGCCCCAAATAACTGTTTATTGAAAACGCACAGTTGCTGCTGGAGGCCACGTTTAAAGCTTTTGTAAGGGAGGCTAAACCTTGCATAGCCAGTGGCTTTTATGTCCATTGTGTCTGGTTATTGTGAACTCGGCACAGAGCTGGGGAGGTTTGTGCTGTGGTTGGGAGGAGTTGCATCTCTTCAAACGTGTGTTTATTTTCTTTTTTATGACTTTTCTTGTGCACATGTATAAACATATCCTCTATCTCATGATCCCCAACTACCTCTGCAGACGTTTGCCTTTTATGAGGGCAAGTTGCAGCATTCCTCTGTTTGGGATTAAACACAGTAGTCCTTCTACTTAAAGGCTTCCAAAAACATCTTTCTCTGGAACTTCTTATTTCTGATGTCAACACACATCACGTGGCCTTCAACAAAGCTATTCTGAAATGATCAAATCCCTCCTGGGGTGAAGAGGAGCTTCTTCTCGGATCAGGATGTTCTTCTTTAAAAGCTGGCAACCAAAAACAGCAATTGTGTTGAGGTTTAAACTTGTATTAACTACATTTGGATCCACAAAACACTGGAGATTGATGATATCTGATTTGATGAGTGGAAAGCCAGGCAGATTTTTGTGCTCTGGCTTAATTATTGTGCCAGAAACACAAAGCAGGCCACTTGATAGATTTGTTTTTGGAAAATCTTTGTTATTAACCTCTTGAACTCTGGACATATTAATCAGGCATTAGATATAAGTTCTTTCTACCAAGCGTGTTTAGCTGTTGTATGGTGATGCATGATCTGCAGCCCAAGTCATGAAAGAAGCATCACCAGTAGGGCTGGGCAATATGGACAAAAAAATCATATCTCGATATATTTTAGCTGGATGGCGATATACAATATGATATATGATGTGAAAGATATAATGTGAAATTCTGGAATTTAGATTTTCATAATCAACAATAACTCAAAAAGGCTTGGAATATTTCATGTAAAGAATATGTTTATGTTTTTTGTTTATATTTTTTCTTTTGAAATTGTAATAACCTGGATATGAGGTAGAGCTGGGCAATATATTGTAAATAGTGAAATATCAATATATATTTGGTACAGTTTATAAGAATAATTACTGTAGCATATCCCAATTAGCTGAATGGCAATGTATGATATATGATAAAACCTATGATATGAAAAATACAAAGTGAAAAAATGTGTGTGAGAATGCATGTGGAGTGGAGGGGAACAGAGTAGAGGAGGAGCTAAGAGATGGGGCCGCAAGATTCACCTCAGCCCAAATTACATTCTGTTTATATCCTGATATAAATTTCTCTCTCTCTCTCTCTCTCTCTCTCTCTCTCTCTCTCTCTCTCTCTCTCTCTCTATGCACACACCATGCTGTATTTATGCTGTTACAATTAAATAATAATACTTTAATATTATACTTTATTAAAGGTTTATCACCATTAGGGTTAATCACCATGAAGCTGTTTGAGAATGGGGAATTGAAGTATGGGCCCAAATAATGGACATTTAATGTTTGAACTGTAAATTAATGGACTTGCAAAACAAGTTGTTAACATTGACTTTTTAGGATACTGTAAAAAGGGTGGTTGGGGGGTGTAATCTGCCACTAGGGGAGTTACAACGCATACCTGTTGATGTTGGCCACAATGAAATGGACCAGAATGTGTCTTTTAAGGTAAAGGTAATAAAGGTGCCCATCGAGCCACTGTACTGCAGACAGGGAAATTGTCCTCCACATTTAACCCATCCACACAGCGATGAACGCACATACATACTAGTGAATACTTGAGGCAGTGAGCATACATGCCCGGAGTGGTTGGCAGCCCTAACGATGGTGCCTGGGGAGCAGGTGGGGAGTTAAGTGCTTTGCTCAAGGGCACTTCTGTCATGTCCTACCAGTTTAGGGACTTGAAGCAGCAACCTTCAACAAGGCTGGTTCTGTAAACACCAGGCCACGGCTGCCCTATCAGCTTTAAACCCTTGGTCAGTTACTTCATCATAAATATGACAGCATTGCAAGGAATGATCTCAGTGATCATTTAACCAAATCATAGAGTTATTATATAAAGTAATCCCCTGTGAGTGAGTGATGACTCTTTCTTCTGCTGATGATCGTCTTTCTTCTGTTTTTCCTGTGGGCACCAGGCTCTGTTTTGACTTGCATTATTATTACTGGGAGCACAGTCTCTCCTCTTCTCTTGTTAGTTCAGTTTTGGGCCGTTCATGCACAGGAGTGCCTGTTTTGCCTGTAAATTGTGGACCTGCATGTTTACAGACGTTGTAAATGATTGTCTAGCATTATGTCTAAATCTAAAAGAGACTGGTGTGAATGGGGCTTTGAAAGCCTGATCTAAACTGGGTTAGTGGATCACTCCAGCACGAAGCACTGGATTATACTGGAGATTTGTGCCTCTTTAGGTTCCACTTCTACTTGTTTGCTCCTGTCCCATCTCACCTCAGCTCAGTTCACAGTGGTCAGTGTTCTGATTATTAAGACTTTTTTTTTTTAATTGGCCTTGTGAACACATGACGTTGTGAGAGCTGGTTTGTGATAGAAGAGCAGTTATTCGGTGTGACGGCTTCATTATTGTATAGTCAAAATATATACGTCCTAAAGTTTGAAGCCACCTTTTCTTTGTCTATTTTGTGGGTCATTTGGTTTGTTTCTCCTTTGCTGCAGTAAAGTCCTCTACTCTTGTGGGAAGGACTTGATTGCATTCAGCCACAAGATTATTAGTCGGGTGCGAATGTCAGATGATTAGTTCTTAATCACAAACACCACAACAGTGCATTCCAGAGATGCACTTCAAATAATATATAATAAATAGTAATAATATGTATGTTTTGTAAACAAGCTGTTGGCCTGTCACTATTTTTTGGGGACAATAAATTGTTCTAGAAATAATTCATCAACAATAATATTGCCATTTTAAGACCATTTATAAATGCATAATAATGCAATGATGCAATTTTAATACAATGACATAAAACCAGTCCTGACTTTTGGAAGTGTGCCACCATAGTGTGTATTTATAAAGCTGCCTAGAAAGCTGTAGGTCAGCTCTTTTGATAGGCTAACAGTACCACTCCCAGCAGAAATATAGGACAGATGTTTGGAGCCTAAATCACAATATGAGGAGTAAAAAGAAGGTAATGGAGGTGATAAGAAATTATTGTATTTACAAGCAACAAATAACAGTACATTCAGATTGGAAACTGCACCCGAGGAAAACAGAATTATGAGGAAACACTTGAAAACTTTAAAAGTCATGAGTCAGAGCACCATGCCACTAAGTAACACACTTACATTTACGGAATTTGGCTGACACGCTTATCCAGAGTGACTTACGAGGTTATTGACAGTACAGAGGTGGCCCAGAGTAGTGTTAGTAGTCTTGCCCAACAACTCGTATTGGTGTAGCCCAGCATAGTTGCCCAGACTTGAAAGCGAAGCCCAGACTCCTACATGGTGTGGTGGCTCACTGGTGTTATCTGTCGCACCACACCAACCACACACATATTGGTGGGTAGCACAACTTGACAGAACACCGACTCACTCACAGTAAGCCCTCCTCGCTCGCTCAGAAAATGCTCCACATGCGGCTTTGAAACAAGTCCATTTTGTCTCACTTTTCCAAACGCTGTGGAATTGTGCCGCCTTTGGGGCATATTTTCTATCAGAGTTCATGTCTATTTATTTTAGGGAAAGTTGATATTGTGATAATTGTGACAGGCCTAGCTGTGAAGGTACAAAATCTTTAAATTGGTAAAGAACCCTGTGCCACTGCTCCACAGCCCAATGCTGGGGGTGATGCTTGGCATTGAGATGACCTTTGGCTCATCTCCTGTGAGATTCCCATCCGTCCCATTGGCAATGCTTGTGCTCGTGGACAACATACATAACACCCAGTCTTATGTTTCAATTCTAAGTTGCCCAAATTTAAATAGTTAGAAGTGGACATAAGAATATATGTTTATTTTTTATCTTTTAATGGAACTTATTTCTATTAGTATGGAAGCCCAAACTTTTGACTGCTACTGTTTATTTGACCCAATTCCAATGTATTAGTCCAAAACAATAAGCCCCACATGGTGCTACTGAAGTTTTGCCCATTTTGGACTTGTGCCCATCCCAAAGAGCTGACCAGCATGCGGAATGTGTCACATGAGGTGAGGCTGGTGGTGCTGGTGATGGGTGTGTCTGTGGGTTGGGGTTGTGTTTGGGTGATGGGCATGGAGACAGCTCTGGGGTTTGTTCTGGAAAATCTAGATAGGGATGTTCTCCACGAGTCTGGGCTGCACTTTCATATTGAAAGGCCACCTGTATGGACATGTATTTATCTCTTTTTGGGGACCTAATTTCAGAATAATTGGAAAACTATTAATGGGGCAAAGGGCAAGAAGGATTAAGAGCAAAGAGCCAAAGAGATTTTAGGACTGAAGTGAAGGTTAAGGTTATGTTTAGGTGGTGCTGCGGCCTTTTTTCAGCAACAGTATGTCAGTGTGAGTGAATGGAAATGCTGCACAAAGGAGTATTGTCAGAAGATGACAGATGGCAGATCTGATGGAAGGGTTCAACAGTGTTATTGTACAAGTACTCATAAACACACTGAACCCTGTGTTTACTCCGTAAATAGTGCACTGATCCGATATTGTAGCAATGTAACAATGAGCAAGTAACATTACAACGATATAATGATCAGAGGATGATGTTAGAAAGTATCATGGTATCACGGTGTACAATATTTTGCAGTTGTTCTGATTATGTTGTGTCACAATGACCATTAAAACAGGAGTTTTTTGTTCAACGAACACTTAATTATATTAAAAAAGAAACAAGAAAAAAGTAGAAATTTATAACCGAATTATGTGTGAATATTTCACAAGACGAATGGTTGTTCATATGGAAACACAACAGCCTACCACTTCATTGTGCACTTAAAGAGAACACTGTTGGAAGAATTTAATGAGATCCTTTATCAGCCGTGAAATTAGAAGCACAGTTTGTCTTCACACCACCATGTTGGACACAATGTGGAGCAGTTAATGTAAATCACTCTCATGTCTTTTGGTTTTGTCTTGGTATTATATGGTTTTGGGAAAGTATTCATGCAATGATGTATTTTTTGGTAATTTGACAGGATTTGTGTTGAGGGAAGACCAATATGTGTTTAAATTTTTATTAGCAGCTTGTAAAAATGCCATCATGAGGAAACTGTAAAAATCAGACCTGCCAACACAAGAAAACTGGCAGAGTGAAATATTTTATGGAAAAGTTGAGTCACGTGATAAGAATTCAAGAAGAACAATATTGAGAGAAACGGATTAAATGGATGATATTCTTTTGTGGGATTCTGTGTTCAGTTGTAGCAGTGGTTTAAATATCATGGTATACCTAAAACTGGCTTATTGCTGCCAACTTGTAAGTATTTTTAAGCATTTTGTGGTTATTTTAAATAATAAATATCTCATGTTTTACTCTATACTCAATTATTGGATAATATAATACTTTCATAAGATATAAATGCTTAAATATTATAATAATATTTTTACAACAATCTCATAAGTTGAAATATTGGATATATTACCTGGATCTAAAATGTTGACACTTTATTTTATTAAAAAAAAATCTCAATACTGCTGTTGATATAAAGTATGCAAGTATGCTATTGTGTCATCTCCCGTTTCTCATATGCATGTACACAGATGTTCACATCTAGATCAGCACTGTTAATCATAAAAGGGCTAAAAGGAGAATGTGGACATTTTTTATAATTCTCACTGTGCCAGTGGAAACTTTCTGATGGAAGAACGCGCTCTCAGATCTCCAGGCTTAACTCCAGTCTACACATTCTTCACTTGGCATGTACTGTCTGGCTGTGTCTGTCTAAATACCTGCCTTAGGACTGATGACATGCTGTACTGTATTGTGTCAAAGTGCAGTTTAGAAATATCCTGTAGGTATTTCAGACTGACAGTGGAAAGATAATTTATGAAAGATGATGATTGCTTGGACTTTCCAGTGATAAAACAGCCTTTGACAGTAACACAGCGCTGCTGCTCCGAAGACGCGCTCGGATCTGACAAATTAGTAAGTTGTCCAGATGGCTGGTAGATTATCGGAAGTGGGGTGAACAGGTGGAGCAGGGTTTAAGATAAGGCCCCCTTTCCCCTTAGATTAACTCTTTGCTACTCTCCATGTGTGGTACACTTGTGAAAATCTGAGTTTAACACAAGGAAGATGAACTCAAACAGCTTGAAAAGGGATAAAGTAAATACCAGTTGTAAACCTGTGTAAGTTGCTTATTGTCTATAGATCAAGATGACTGAACTACGGTGCACCAGTGGTCTTTCATACAGTTCCCTTGGTACCTATTGATGATGACCACCCAAACTCAAACAATAGAGATGTGCATGACTATGCAAGCACCTAATAACCACTCACGGTATTTTACTATTTTATATCATAAATTGATGCCAAGGATGTTACTGAGACGTCAGATATAATGTCATTGGCTCTGTTGCAGCTTTTTTGATAGCTAGTCTAAATACTGATATTTGGAACACTGACTGAAGAAAAGACCTACTGATCACTGATCATCTGACCAGATCACCTCAGTATCATCAACATCAACATATACCTACTCATCCACCATCATAACCTACCAGTTTATCTTGGGTGTATTAATAAGTATTGAATTATAAGGCATGAGCTGATAGACCAGCTGATAGACCATCAACCTCAAGTGTAAGTTATATGCAGTGTTATTCAAGAGATAAGCTGCTCAACCATTTTATCAGGCTATATTTTCTCCAGGATGGTCAGATTCCAACTACCTTGACCATCAAGCATCAACCTGGATCTAACACCAGCTACCAGCAGAAGCTGGTGTTGAGCTGGTTTTCAGCAGGGAAGCATTGTAGGTTACAGTGTGTTTATCTGTTCCTTATCACACATTCGAGCTTCCATTCTGATCTTGCATTGGCAAGCCATACAGGTTGCACTGCTGAACATCACCTGATTGAAAAGTGGTCGTCCTTGAATTACTTGTACTGTCGAAAAATGTACACAGGCCAAAAAGTGTATGGTTTGGAGTAGGAGTGGGTCATATGGTGAAAATGAGAAGTACATCGGCTATCACGATAAAATCGTTCACCATTCAATACAATATTGTCATATCGTGTCTGGTTTGGGGCATATTTATTTCTTACATATTTATTTATTATTTATTTTGAAAACCCTGTTCATTTTCCCTTTGCAAATCCCATTTAGACCCAGATTGCCAAATATGGGCATAACTGCATGGTGCTGACTACAAATGATGACTCGGTTTTAATGGTCTCTTATCTGAATGGTGGACGTCTGTCAGGATGGCTGAGAAATAGGTGAATGGCAAACTCTTGAAAGTGCCCCAAATATGAAACTTCTCCAACATCTGCCGCCGAACGTTTGGTTAACCTTGTGAAGAGTTTCGTCTTTTGTCTGAGGACTTTGGATGAGGTGTGTTTTCGAGCGCTTGCTTCCCTAGTCTGCTGGTTTGAGGGAATACAATACTTTTGTGGCACACTCCACCATCCACACTCCACCACCACCACAAAATGTTGCTGAATGTGTAAGTGGGACATGATGTGTGCAAGTGGGACAGTACCCATCTCTGCAAATCTCTAAAAGTATGTGTGTGAAAGTGTGTTTGAGAGAAAAAATGGGTGTAAGTGGGACGAGTGATGGACTCATGGGAGCTGGACTCTTTCTGCTTATCTGGGGGAACTGCTAGCTGCATGCCACACACACACACACACACGCACACACACACACACACACACACACACACACACACACACACACACACACACACACTCACACTTTTACCTATTGACCAAATCTACGATGTACCATCATGTCTATCCTACTGTTTGAGCTACTTTCTTTCATTCATTGCTCTCGGCTGCCTTGCCTACTTTAGGTTTGCTCAGTATTTGACTGTAAAATGAGAAGCAGAGGCTCAGAGAGAGAAAGAGGGAGAGAGAGAGAGAGAGAGAGAGAGAGAGAGAGAGAGAGGGAGGTTTAGAAAGAAGTAGAGCGCTGCTGCATTTTCTAGAGCAGGGATCAGCAGGCCTTCTCAAGTGCCACCTGCAGGAATGAGTGTTAACACTAATCTAACACATGTGTCTAATCTTCTGGTACTGTTAGCTGACGTAGGTGTGAGTATATAAGGCTGGCACTAAAGCCTGCATCGCCTGGTGCACTGGCTTAGGTGGCCCTGTTCTAGCAAATTCTAAAACACTCGGTTCCTGCCAGTGGGAATGTAATGCTGTAATACTGTAATATTAGCTGGATTTGAAGCTCATGTTCGGAAGTGATTAGTTGGTGCAGGATAGTTTTGGCCTGTGTTTGTGGTTAGAATCCAGATGTTTAATGAAAAGCAGAAAGCACAGGGTTAACTTGCAGTGCTCTTTTGTTTTTTGTAACTTTAACAAAAAACTCAATGGAATAAATTTACACTACCGGTCAAAAGTTTTAGAACACCCAAAATGGGTTCTGAAACTTTTGACCGGTAGTGTACATATATTATGCAGTGGCATGTTCTTAATCAAGAGATCACATCAGAGCTTGATGACTTCCTGAAATTGATTTTTACTGGTTTACAATCATCTACAACCTTAGGACCACCTCCTTGTTCCTGCACTCACTGTTCATTATTATCAGCTTCTCTGACCACACTGGTGCATTTTGTAGTTCTATAATTAGACTGCTGTCCATTTCTTTCTCTGCATACCTTATTGTCCTTCTTTCTCCCTGTTCTTTAATGGTCAGGACCCCACACGACCACCACAGAGCAGGTATTTTGTGGGTGGTGGTTAATTCTCAGCACTGCAGTGACACTGATAGGGGAAGGGTGCAGAAAATAAAACAGTGGCCTCCACATCATCCATAAATGGAAGAAGTTTGGAACCACCAGGACTCTTCATAGAGCTGTGCTCCCAGCCAAACTGAGTGATCGTGGTGTGTAGATGACTGCAGCATACAGAGACACCCTTGATGGTAATCTGCTCCAGAGCGCTCTGGACCTCAGACTGGAATGAAGGTTTATCTTCCAAAGACACACCCCTAAGCACACAGCCAAGATAACAAAGGAGTGGCTTCGGCACAACTCTGTGAATGTCCTTGAGTGGTCCAGCCAGAGCCCAGACTTGAACACGATTGAACATCTCTGGAGATATCTAAAAATGGCTGTGCACAGACTCTCTCCATCCAATTGATGGAGCTTGAGAGGTTGTGGAATTGAAGAATGGGAGAAACTTCCTAAAACAGCTTGTAGCATCATACTCAAAAAGACTCGAGGCTGTAATTGCTGCCAAAGTTTTCTTTAACTAAGTATCGAGCAAAGACTGTGAATACACAATATGTACGTTATATTTCTGTTTTATTTTTTTATTTTTTAAATACATTTGTATTTTTAAACAAACATTTCTAACTTTGTTACTGTGGGGTATTATGTTCAGAATTTTTGAGGAAAAAAATGAATTGAATCCAATTTGAAATAAGCCTGTAACAACAAAATGTGGAAATAATGAAGCGCTGTGAATACTTTCTGGATGCACTGTTGTGGGACATTCTCATTTTCTTTATATACATACTACACGTCATGACATTGATTGTGTGTGTGTGTGTGTGTGTGTGTGTGTGTGTGTGTGGGTGTGATTGGCTGTGTGTGGCTGGAGGAACTTTCTCATGGTTTTGTATTCGCCTCAGTCAGTAGAGGTCTTGGCTGTCATCAGATTACTGATCCTGACGTTTCAATCAGAGAGTTGCACACACACACACACACACACACACACACACACACACACACACACACACACACACACACACACACACACAGAAAAGGGAAGGGAAGATTTCAGATTCAGGACTGTTCGATGGTGAGCCCTTACCAGGAACAATGACGTTCATTACCATGAATGGACCCATTCAGAAAGAGGCACACACACACACACACACACACACACACACACACACACACACACACACACACACACACACACACAAACATGCACTCAGACAGACAGGCACACACACACACACACACACACACACACACACGCACACACCATTTGATCATACACACTCAGAAACTGCATGCTTGTTCTAACATGAACTGCATACAAAACACAAATACTGCACACAGTCATGTCCCCGATGCCTACTGAATTCCAGCGTGTCTGAATACTCTCTCTCTCTCTCTCTCTCTCTCTCTCTCTCTCTCTCTCTCTCTCTGTGTTTCTCTCACTTGTACTCACACACACACACACACACACACACACACACAAACATTGACACAATAGGGCCTCAGCTGACTGACATGTGCCTGCTTTATTGTTTCTGTGGCGTCCATATTTAATACATAATACATATTTATGTCCTGATTTGAATCTGATTGTCCAAAAAATAAACACACAATATTCACAGTATTCATTTTACCACAAGTGTAGACTAATTTTAGTATCCAGTGTTTGCTTTTTAGGTTTTTTTATATTTGCACTACAAAGCTAATACAGTTGGACTGGCCATCAGAACTGAGAAAAATCCAGGTGGGCCACTATGGACGTGGGCCACTGAGAGGGTGAAGGGGCCAGTCAAAGGACCAAACAAGGTCTATGAAATTGATCAAAAGGTTGTGACTGTTGGGCTTTTGTGCAGCATTTTCTGGGTGGTCCACTGCTAGTTAAGCAGAGAATTAAACAAAATGCCACTTTTTTTTCTTGTCTAGCAAATATAAAAAGAATTGTTTTATATCAGACTTGCTCATTTTTTTCTCAAAGTTGTTTGTAATATTTGTATTTATTTGTAATATATGTCTGAGGAGCTGGTTGGAGCTGATATGCAGGAAAATGTAGGACTTTGATTGACCTTTAAATTCAGTTCACACAGCTCTCAAACGATTCCACAGAGCAAACTCCTCAGAAATGTATAGTAGCTCTGGCTACCTCATCAACCACCCTTTACTCCTTACTCATTACAGCTCCAGTATCTTCACTCTCAAGACTGTAATTAGCAGATGAATCAGTTTAGACGCCCTAGTCTGATAAACCTTCAGCTCTGTGCACACTAACCAGCTGATCAGCTCTTCATTCACCAGTCTTTATGTGATGGTTATCCTGCACCAAAGTAAGTGCTGACTATCTCCCATGTCCTTGTTCCACCTGTTATACTGTTTTTGTCATTAATGCTGAACATTAACACAAATTCTAACCACTTCTCTTTGAGCAGAAGTCACTTTGTGTCTTGTACGAGCCGAGACCTCGTTGCTCGTTGTTGACCCTTGTTCTGTCTCCAACAACACTGTCTCCATTTCTCATGGACCTTCCGAGGAATGGGGTGGGAGAACAGACAAGAGAGAAGAAAAATCCACTATCTTGCCAACGTTCTGGTTTCAAGTGGTCTTTTTTCCCACAGTCACATTCAGTTTAGTCAAATACACTAGGAATTATTAGCATGAGAATAAGAACCCCCTCTCTCTGTCTCTCCCCGTCTCTCCCCGTCTCTCCATGTCTTCTGTTGTGTATGTGATATCGCTCTGTCTAAGGTTCTGAATTCAATACAGGGATCTGGGGATGGTAGATCTGTAAGCAAAGCAGCCATAGTTGCAGTCTCAGTAACAGGATTACACTCCCGCGTTTCTAAGTATAGCTCTCTGACAAAGGCATTGTAGGAATTCTTGCACATTTTGACTTTAATTGGATTGCATTAACAGCAAATGGAATAGAGGATTAAGCCTAGTTTATGCTATTTGCATTTAGTATCTGCTGGTTAGATGCTGTAACATTTGCTCGCCATTGTTAGACCCCTAGTTTGCTTTTAACTGGCCTTTCCATTCTCTGAAAATGTCCAAATTACCATTTAGATTCAGTGTTTTTAATGAAAATGTTTGTTTTTTTAAAGGTTTAATGTGGTAAAATGCTCGCTCTCCAGCTTACGCCCAAGATCTAGTTGGCCGTACACTTTTTACACTTTGCATCAACATGCATTTTTGGCATTTATGTTTGGATTGCATGAAAAGAATGTCTCCCTCAGATCTGCTGTCTCTAGAGGAGGGTCATAATTTGCCTACGGTTGCTAGCTCCAGATGTTTGATTGCAAAATATAACCTGTATTATGAGTCAGTGTGTATTTATCTAGTACAAGGGTTGGGTGCCGGCATGTTTTGGTACAGGAATCAGTGCCTGAGTGTAACTGGTGGAAAATCCACAAGGCCTTCGGAGGTATTTAATGAGAAGGTGATGAAGATGAGGGCTATCAAAAGGACATTTTTGCTTTGAGTAGAACATTTGCTTCTCAGTTCTCTTAGTTTCTCTTAGCTTAGTGTTTGAACCCGACTTCTAAAACTGATAGTATATGTTGTTATAGCTCAGGAAATGAGTTTTGGACAGCATTTGTATAATTTTCAGTGTCATTACTGAACTCCAGACATTCATTTTGAACGTTTCAGCTCTCAGGCTTTCCTCAGCTTTCGTGATACATCAACCAACATCATTATATAGACAAAGACAGTATGTAACACACCACCCCAAATTATTACGTTTAAGGAGAAAACCTTTGCATCAAATAATACAAAATATTGTCAATGTTGTGACTGCACAGGCAAGTGAGTACAATAAATTCATTAATTCATGATTATATGAGTGCTTTCCAATGCATTTTTTCCTGGTTCATTGTTATAACTTTCATTTACTGTTATTGTACCATAATATAACTGTTATTAGGCTGTTATTCACTAAATTAAAGTTCTCTTGTTCTTATTAACTCACAGTAACCAGTCAAAATCATTTAATTTTTATTTCTGCTTTGTGAGAAAAAGGTGTTCAATGTGAGAAAACCTTCCGTGCATGAAAGAGGAAAGACCACAGTGTAAAAAAGTGCTGCTTTGATCTGCTACTTAAGCCAAACAACGCATTCACACTGACATGCACATGAAATAACCCTGCATATTAAAGGAAAACACACTAAACCTAGCCAACGTCAATGATTATAATACAAATATGATGAAAGGAGCATTTTTCCATCGATAATTATCATCGACTTAATGGTCTTTTGTGATGGATGCAAACTATCTACGATTTACGATAACATCATCAATCAACTCAAGTCTAGACACATAGCAAATACTGACGAGATCTCTTTATAGTATTTTAGGGAAAGTTATTGAAAACATCTGCTCTGCTCATTGGACGTCATCCTTGTCACTGGATTCCACTTGCTGAGAAGCCAGCTATGCACTGCAGCTGATTGATATAATCAGTTTCCTAACTCCTTATGTAACCTGTGTTTCTGACTGGAAAGCTCTGTTTTCAGCAGTAATTAGGTATTATGAAACTCCTTGCATGTCTCTGGTGCTGCTACTGTATTCCTGTCTTTAGAAAGTTTGTTCCGTAGCCTTGTGGAACATGCAGGTTTTGTTTCTTCGGCAGACTGAGGGCTTTATGGCCTCACATTGTTCCCGAATGAGGACCCTCAGTTTGCGAGATTCCTTAGGGATGTAATATGAGCACGGATCAGTGAAGAGAATCATATTCAGTATTTCCACAGGCTTAGACACACACAAAGTGACAGGAGTCCAGAGTTCATGACCTCCTTCTAAAGCAGCTCAAAAATTTAGATCTGGGCAGCAGGGGGTTCCATTGTCATTCGAGTAGATGGTGGTTTTTATTTTTCAGTGATTGTGAAAAAGCGTTTTGCATTTTTATAATAAAGAGGCTTTGAAATATTTGTTGAAATATTTTGTTGATAAAATATTCAGTAACAGCAGGTTTAGTTTACTATACCACTTTATCACACCCACAAAGCAGGTTCCACAAGCGGGTGCTTCATTGAAAGTTAGGAAACCTGCATGAAGGGACTCCTGTGATATACTGGACCATGTCAGTCCACATGCTTCTTTCACTTTTGTAATGGTTCTGTTTCTCAGCTCGTTATCAAATGCATGTTCATAGTTGTCCATGAGGGGGAGCACAAAGGCTAATTTTTGTATTTACAGCAGCACAGAGCTGTGGATAAAAGGAACTGGGATCTCGGGAATGATGGTGCTCCCTCAAAGTTGGGGTGGTGATCATCCAACATCCTGACCTCACCAATGTATTTGTTAACAATTGCGATCGAATTCCCACAGCAGTGCTCCACAATCAGGTCGAAAGGCTTCTTATCGACATTCGAGACCATTATTCCGACAAAAGCAGAGCAGAAGAACTTCAGAAGAAACGATGAATGAGCAGGTGCTCCGATACTTTTGTCCATATGGTGTACTTTTGCTCACACTATAAACACAGAAAGCACGTCTGTCCACCTGCCTCTCTGCTTTCGTGCGAGACCCTCTTTGACCCTGCAAACTTACACTGGTTGATTCCTCAGGATGAATTGGACGTTGATCCCCCTTCATTAATCTTGTCATTCTTTCATTCTCTCATTCTCCTCATCTTTCTGCTCTTTTCTTCCTTTCTCTTCCTTCCCATATGAAAGTGGCCTTTCATTCTTTTCTTCTCATTGGTGCCTCTCCCTTTCCTGCTCTCAAAGCCATGTTCTTAACACAAGGTTGAAATCATAACAGCCTGCAGCCCTGTGTGTGTGTGTGTGTGTGTGTGTGTGTGTGTGTGTGTGTGTGTGTGCGCGCGCTCTGTTCAACACATTGTGTTCATAATAACCTGCAAGAGGAGTATTAGTGGAAGTGAGCTAATCATCCCCAAATACACAGCCTAACACAAGGCACCTTGTTTATAGGGCTTACATTGTAGGTCTAATATGGCAGTGTTTGTGCCCCCTAAGAAGGAAGTGCACTAGGGCATAGCTGATTGGCTGATGAACTTGATGGGAGATGCCAAAGCAAGTTATCTCTACTGAAAACAAACATTTTTCCCAGTTGTTTTTATAGGATCTGTTATATGAAATGTCTCCAGGCGCGTATTTTGGCTCCGAAGGCTATGTTTGGTCTTATGTTTAATGTGTTTTGCGGGATTGAAGAGCGGGCTTGTAGCTCCATCCACCCCTGTGTTTGAAAGGGTGTAACTATACATGCCTTTTTTTTGCTTTAATTGCACTAGTAGCTGTGAGTTAATAACCAGAAGTCCGGGTTCCATTCCAACACTTTGTAAATGTTATGCATAATTATGAAATTTCTGCGGAATAAAGTATAAAGTGTTTCTATCACTTATGTGAACAAACTTTAGATGACATACGCTGTGATTAGGAGCAGGATGGAATCCAGCAAAATGCAGTTTTTTACGAGATTCAATACAGTATTTGCAAAATCATCTTTACAGCCATTTGCAATCTTTTAATAACTATGTTGTTTGCAGTTTAGAGACGCCTGTCAAATGGCTGCTTAATGAGGGCTGAAACCTTTGTGCCACCAGAACAACGTCCATCATACTTCTGGGAGTGCAAACACACAGTTATGGGAGAATGCAAAGCCATTTTTTTGTATTTGTACTGCTTTTTATCTTTTCCTAACATACATGTTTCTCCCAAATGTAACTGGATGCTCAGAATTATGGGGTCATTGCGGAGTTGAAATGTGAATATTTCTAGATTCATGCTATTAATGCTACATAATGCACAGTAATGAACAGTTTCTGGAAGTGATCTTTCAGAAAACTATACGATTCAGTATGAAACTTTAAGGTAAAATGTTAAAGTGTCAGTATTTATTTGTAAGAAAAACTCAGCTCAACTCATGCTGTTTAAATTGAAATTGTCATGTTTAATTGCAATGTTTCTTTAATTTGAACAAAACTACTCTGTAGAGTGTCAACCCACCAAATTACACTATTTTCACACTAATAACTCACTTGTGTTCTGTTTTGAAATTAATCTAACGCAGATATTAACTTGCATAACAGATACAATATTATGAGATTTTTGTACAAAATACAGTATATCTCAATATATTGATTTTAACAACATATTTTCCAGCCCTACAACATATGTCAATAATTACGATATTTTACCAGCTCTACACAATATATCTCGATATCTCTATATTTACGATATATTGCCCATCCTTACAAAATATATCTTGATATATCAATATTTCGAATATATTGCCCAGCCATGCAAAATATACAGTATCTCGATATATTGATATTCACTATATATTGCCCAGTACTTCTATCTCCAGATGTTCAGTCTGAGATAACTAATTGCTCTAATCAGTTACTTTGTTACATTGTTCTTTAAGTATTCTCACTAAAATTACTAAAGTAATAAAGCTGCTGATCAGCTTTAGAATCTTTTTGGGTGTCAGGCTAACACATTCCAGTTTCACTGTTGTTGTTGTTGTTGTTGGGTGTAGTAGTTATTAAGGCCTTGGACCCAGCCAGAATGACAGAGTGGTCCCACTACAGCTTGTGAGGCGGAGCCCCAATCCAGCATTGCTGGCTGTGTGTTGTTTTCAGCCTCTAGACAGATGTACTGGAGTGTTAAGTCACTACTAATGGGATACTGGTCCGAGTCGCAGGGCGTCAAAGAACCCGAGGTTCTGTGAGTGAAACGTGCTCTTCATATGTATTTTAACATGTATATAGGGTCTATACTTTTATATTACTCTGTTTATTATTTTATATAAATGGGTGCAGTAATAATTTGCAATTTCCTTCTGGGATTAATAAAGTATTTGGGATTCTGATTCTGATTCTCTACATGGTGTAGAGATAATACTCTTTTTTACTCTATTCCATTTCAACAAAGATGATGCACGGATTGCACATGAATTAAACATGATTCATCAGAGTTTGTCTTTTTAAAATATGACTGAAAGAAGCACTTGTGTTAGCGTAACTCGTTTCACAAATTTGAATTGTGTTAAATCAGAGCAGCAGTTCTTTCCAGTGTTCATTTTGAGCTGGTTGAGATGATAGCCCAGTTGTGCAGATTACAGATGTATGCAATACTTCTTGGCAAATGACATGTATTGTCATAACATGTAAGCAGCCTTGCCCAGCTTTGCACAGTGAAACAGTGACATTATTAAGTCATTATTTTTGTTTTGAGGTGTGCATTTACCAATCTGACCTCATTGTAGCCAGTGATCCGAGCCAGCCTAGTAGTCAATACACGTACACACTAGTCAATACACACACTAGAGAGCAGTGCACACAACCTATCCATGGCACCTGGGGAGTTAAGTGCCTTGCTCTAGTGCACTTCAGTTGTGTCCTGCCAGTTCAGGGAATCAAACCAGCAATTTCCAGTCACAAGGCTAGTCCCCTAACCACCAGGCCATGGCTGCCCTAGTTTTCGGACTTGAGTAAGCCAGGGTCAGAGCGCAGGATTGCAGCACCCCTGGGGCAGAGAGAGTTAAAAGTCTTGGCCAACGGCCCAACATTTGCAGCCCAAGAGACCTGGGTACTGAGCCAACAACCTTGTTATCGATAACCCAGTGCAGAGCCACCACTGCCATAAATAAGCCAAGACATTGAAGGAAACAGTTTAGAGGTTCTTTTGACTCTGGGAATCTTTCTTTTTATTTTTAAGAATGTAACTGCTGGTCATGCATTGGGCAGTATGTAATGTGTAACAGTAAGTGCCCTGTTCTATAATCCAGTAAGCTTTGTGGTTTCATATGTGCAAGTGCATCTTTGAGAGAGAGAGAGAGAGAGAGAGAGAGAGAGAGAGAGAGAGAGAGACCCAGTAGGGGGTCTTAACTGGCCTTTATCAAACTCAGCCTCCCTGGGAAGCCACACAATGACAGTATCTCCACACATGAGACCCAAGGCAGCTGGCCTGGAAGAGCAAGGGCTCCCCGGCAGCCTTGAAGGCTGACGCCAGGCCTGCCTACCAGGATAAAGGTCTGGATCAAAAACCCTGGGAAACTGTCCCAGAGACACTGAGCATTGTGAACACCCAGACAGAGTTTGCAACATGAGATGCAGGAGGAAAGAAGTTTGGACAAACCCGCAGAAATGCCTTGGCAGATTCCTTGCTGATGTGACGTGTTTAGCACTTGGTCCGATACTCTTTGGTCCGCAGAATTACTGTACTTGTTTTACATCAGGTTTCGCAGCGGAATGTCAGAAATCCAAAAAAGCACTTTTATTAATGGGATGAGGAAGATTAGACCTCTTAGCACATTTTTGAAGCAGCTCGCAAGTCACGCTGACTGTAAAGTACCGGCACCTCTCCCTCCTTTCTCTTCCGTCCACCCACCAACAGTGTGATAGGCCGATGAAAGCCTGCTTTTGGGAGGACAGCTGTGGACATGTGAAGGATCTGTTCCCACAGATAACAACACTGTGCAGATCTTTCCACTTTAAAGTTTAGAGTCTTTTCCTGGTGGAGTCATATAGATGCCTGGTGAGAAAGACCAAGTTGAATGAACTGAATGAGATTATGAGAGTAGGAGTGTTGCAGCTTGCCAGGTTCTAGGTTTTCAAGTCTCGCAAACCCAAGAACTTTGGGTGGTCAGTTAAAAATAACGATAGCTTTGCATGAAATTTAAGGATGCACTGGTATGGAATTCCTTGGTTGATATGATAACACATAATGAACCTTTATGACAGATACAAATACAGATCAGTATCTGTATCTGTTTTTCACTCATTTCACTCACAGTCATTGACAAAAAATGCATCCAGATAGAATTGCTGCCAAAGATATGCAGAAATAATTACAGGTGTGGTCTGATTAGACACTGGGTTTTGGCACAAGATGGCATAAAAGTGCTTCCCATGCTGCCATGTAATAAAGCTCTCAGATGCTACTTTTGGGTAGTGTACCTCTTGGTCAAAGACCACTGACTGCTAGATATGCATTTCAACACATTGCCCACCATCTAGGCCGTTTTGATCGAGCCACCATCAGCTTTGGACTGCTATGAACTGAAACCATATTGATTTTAGTCAGAAATCCAGGTTCTGTTTGGGATCCAACGATGGTCTTATTTGAGTACGGAGACCTTGTGGCGAACGATTCAATCCTTCCTTTGCTGTGGAGTGACACACCGAAGCTGTTTGCCTCCATGCACAATTGTATCTCATTTTGTATCCAGGTTGGAGACCACTCAGCAGGGTTCTAGAGCCTCAATCAGTTTTGCCCAATAAACTTCACTCTTTCACTCTAATATTGGAGTTATTTCTTCCGGGAAACAGTCATTATGTCCTTCCTTTATAGTTATGCCTTTTTTAAAATCTGCGAGCACAACTGATATGGATTCTCCCGTGTGACAGTACACCTTCTTCCACTTTACTTATTTTACCCGTCATAGTGCTTATTCCCCACTTCATCTTCATCTGTCACTGGTATATGGGTTCTTATGTGAATAGCAGTGTGTGCAAGATTGGAAATGTACAATCTGCATTTTTCACAGAACCTCTCTGCTTAGTCCAGTAAGAACTAATGAATAAAAAAAGACATTGCTTGCAATAATTTGCGGCTGGTAAGGTATAATGGAACTGAATTTTCTGAAATGCACAGCTTTAAACCAAGAGGAAAGACACACACACACTTTCTCTCTAGTGCTTTAATGAGGGCTTGTGTTGTGTGTTCAGTGGGCACGGACCGACGCTGAGGTTGATGTCTGAGTAGAGGGGTCAAGTAGAAGTTATGCAGGGTCAGTTTTCGTTTGTGTTTCTGACGGGCCTCGGCCTTCGACAAGCCCCGGGCAGGATATTGAGGTCTTCCAGCAGCACAGGAAAACAGTCGAGGCTTATTCAGGTAATTTCATGGCAATTCATGGCACACTCGTCCATGTGTACATGCTGTAATCTAATAAAGTGCAGCTGCCTGCTTAGATTGTAAGTGGGTGTGATGTATACACACCACTTCTGATGCTTATGTGTTGGAAAGGTTAGGATTAAAGCTTATTATACAGCATCTACGGCAGCCAAGGTAGTGTGTATATATATGATTCAGATTGAATCCATTTACAGGTATGTTAGAAATGTTAGTGGTGTCTAGACTCTCCAGCTTTTGTTTATACAAGACTGGAAGTCTCCAGTCAATTTATCAGGAGAGCTTGTTCTTATTTAAGACGCAGGGTGGTCCAGACTATGTCATTAGCACCCTCGTTTGCCCATTAATCATTGATTACTTTAGGGACTGCATATAAGACTGCGTGCTCTATGATGTACACTTTACGTAATGACTAATGATTGGACAGCTTTTCTGTGGCATGTTTTCACTAGTGGGAAAATATGTTAGTCAGGTCCATTATACTGGCCCATGTTATGCCTCAGTAATGTGTAGAATATGTAGAATTTCCTTACAACACTGTCGCGCATGAGAATGTGTGAATTCCACAGGCATTCCAAATCACCTTATACATTCCAAATCTGTATACAGTCTGATGTCTTTATTGACAGCGGTTGGAAGAGCAGGGTAAGTTATAGTCTCTGCTGGAAGGCAGTGAGGTCTTAAGCCCATTAAAAACAGTAAAAACAGTAAAATTACTGTTGTGTACTGTACTGGGTTCTCAAAAACACAGTACCGTATTTTTTAACAATTTAAATGCGACACTTGCACATTGCGGACTGCAGGTTCTGGGCAGCTACATGCTGGTATTCTCAGCTTTATAACTCAGGATCAGAGTAACCTGCAGACAGATTACACCTCACAAGAAACTGCAAGTTTGCCAGCCATCGACCAGTCCTCAGCTATCAGCAGGTAATCCAGTTGAGAAAACATCTGCAATGTAAAAGTGTTTCATAGTCCTTACGTGCAAAAGAGCATAGAGTTTGGTCTGATATCTAAATTCTGTATTTAGATCTCAAATGAAGTTGTGCAAAAAATCTGTTTCAGATTAAAAACGGTACATAAAACTATTAAAACATCCTAATAAATATGGCCATAGGACTTCCCTTGTGAAGTAAGGGCACAGCATGGAAGTTGGAATCAAAAGAGAAGCCGGGGTGGTGGTGGGGTGTGAATATTCATCACGAGTAGGTGAGGGAGAGGAGCAGATTTATAAAGCCTATAGTTTAGGAGATGAGGTGTTTGGGTGGTGGTTCTCCCAAACTTTATTCATTTTATAACTCCATTCAGAATATTTTGCTACATACAATCCTACATGCAATCAAAACTATAAATCATGCAACACACATCTAGCATTTTTTCTAAATGTTTTGGTGTCCAGAAATGTTAGCATTAAGACAGACAGTTCTGAGAGAATGATCAAGAAACAGCTAATAAGCAGCTTTTCTGGCAGAGAGTGTTTCTATACACAGTGTTGGTAGAGTTAATCAGCGATTTCAGTGTTGGTCTCTGGTGTGCTCCTCTACACACAGAGCAGTGAGTGGAAGTGTCCTGCTGTGGGTCTGATCTCTATCCTCTATCCTGCTGTGTTAGTCGGTGGATTACTGGGATAAATACAACACCAGGCCGAACAAATCCCATTCCCTGAACACACACTCAGCCTTCCATTCCCTCCACATCCGTTTAACCATCCGTCCACTGAAACCACTTTAATTTCACTTATCTGTTTAGTCATGACAAACAGCGACATATAGGGTGACGCGCTGACGAACGAGATGCCCCCCCCCATTTATTCTCTTTCTAATTCAAACAATGGCGCCTAACCTGATCTCAGCACATTTGCTGAATGGCTGTGCTCTAACAAACACCACAGTTTTCCTTCCTTTCATTCATCCATCCATCAGTATATATCATTCCATTCATTCATCCATACACCATCCATCCGTCATCCATCCATTTTTCCACCCAGCCATCTGTTACTGAGCAGAATAACAGCGATTTGTGAAGTTCAACCAATGTTTTGTCTAAAATCAATGGCGTTAATAGGGAGTTAGACTGAGGGCCAGACATGGTTTAATGATGTATTTCTATATAGCACATCTCCCAAATCAGGGAACCAGGCTGGATCAGGACCTCTAGGACCAGAACTGATCAACTCGGACAGTTTGAACAAAATCAAGGAGAGAACATTCTGAACCTGATTTATCCCCCTCTAAGGAATAGTACAGAATACCATGGATCCAAAAATTGTGCAGTAGAAGTAGAGCAGTATAGACTGTGTGAATATAAACTATAGATGTCACTGCAAAGTCAGTCTTTGCTTGGTCTTCTTGATGATGCAGATGATCTCATCTCACTTGTGAGAGGCTCTGCACCTAAGAATCCAAATGACTTGATGATCTGCTTCAAACAAGTGGTAGATGAGGCTCCATGATCTCCTGTTAATGTACTTGTACTATGAAGGTCTCTATGAAGTCTCCTCCATAGTTTATACTTCCTCGCCTACTCCATTTTCCATGTAACGCACTGCACCTGTTACTTCCCAGAGCTTGTTGTAGCATTCTTCTGGCATTTCACACACGTCTGAAAGGTGAGAAATGGAGTCCATGTGTGTGTGTGTGTGTGTAATCTGTCTTGCTTTTGTTGATTGATGCTTGTTCTTCCATGCTAATCCAGGCTTGGTCATCTACACACTGTTTGGACAGCCGTGTGTTATGAATTAGATGGATGTCCATGTGTTGATGGTAGATGTAACCTGGGGAGTATGTTAGGCATGTAGTGAAACACAGGGTGGTCTGAAATAGTGCATCATGCTCTGCTTAGGTGGGCTGGACAATACTACTGTATATAATGTGGTATTACTTACAATAATACTATCCGTTGAGTTACTATCCGTTATGAGCTGTTATGATTTCAAATATTGGGATATTTAGTGCTTAATCTAATGTCAACAGTTGATTTTTTTATCAATGCAAATCTCTTCAAATGCAAAATACATCGGCCAGGTGCTGACTGTATTACCCCTGATGTAATCAATCAGCTCATCTAAGTAAATATATGGACTATATGGACAAAAGTACTGGGACACCTGCTTATTGATTGCTGCTTCCAAAATCAAGAGGGAAGGCTTTCTACTACATTCTGGAGCATTGCTGTGGGGATTTGACTGCATTCAGCAACAAGAGCATTAGTATTTGTAAGCACATCATGCTTGGATGATCACCACCCCACCTCATCCCCAACTCCCCCCAAAAGTACTGTATGGAGCGCCACCATTCCAGAGAACACCGTTCCACTGCTATACAGCTCAATGCTGGGGGTTTGTAGACCCTTGTACCCTACTAGCAAAAAATATTATAGGAGTGTTCAGCAGTGTTTTCAGGAAGGTTATAATGTAAAGTTACAGAAATAATGTTCTAAGAATGAAATAACTTTTCCACAACTGAAAAAAATAAACAATAAAATATATTACGTGCATTGCTTTCTGCATTATGTGTACCAAATGTGTAAAGCCCATAATCAATTGTGAGAATAAGTGAACATAAAACATAAAAAACATTAGGCATGGTGGAAATAGATGTGTGTTTACGTGCTCCAGAGTCCTTTTCTACTGATAATATTTCTCTACATCAAGGGTGAGAAGTGTATATGCTCATTGATTGGCATTAAAATTCCGTTAATAACTCAACTTTCGAACTGCTTTAAAACTGGCGTCTTTGGTTTTCTTGTGCAGAATAATATCAGAGCTCTCGGGTAAAGATGATTCCAGTTGCTCAGATTTGGATCTCGTTTATATGGTGTGAAATCATATCCTGAAATCATACCTTGTTTTAATCTACATGTCTGTGCAAAACAAATTCATTTCTGGATGCGATTAGAGCAGGTTGGGAGCTGTTTTTGGGGCATGTATTTACAGAGATGAGTTTCTGTACAATGTTGTCCAGCATCTTCTCTTCTGAACTAAAGAACAAGCTTTAGATACCAGACCTGGCCGATTTTTGGCTAATTGTATTGATTCGATTTGATTCTTCCGTTGAACTATTTTTTATTGTTGGTATTGTTTCTTCAGTTACAGTACTGACAGTGCATATTCAGTGATTCAGCATCAGTCTGAGGTAACCAGTGAAGACCTGAGGGTCCTTATTAGACTCTTCTGATGGACACGCTACAGATCTTCTGATTTTGTACAATGACATCTTTCCTATGCTCAAAGTCACTTTAGTATCAGAGCACTCCTCACATTCAGCACTCGCTGGCAAGAAGTGGCAGCCAATTACACACAGTATACGACTGTCAACTTGGAGGACTGGGGGGGTGTACAGTGGACAGAGTGCCAGTCTGTATCTGGGCATACATTCCATCACATTCATACACACTCATTCACACACTCCAGGGCAAATCAGAGCAGCCAATTCACCTGATCTCCCCAAGACCTCGGTGCTCAAAGGTGATTGCGCTGACCAACAGAACACTGATCTGCTCACAGTGGTAAACAGAAATCTGTCCTTATCTCTGGGTCTTCTGAGTGCGTTCAGTGATCAATGGGTGTTTGATCTCTTGACCTTTAAGCACCAATGCCTGTGAAATGTTGCTGTGCTGTTCGTCTTCAAAGCTCCTGACCCATCTGCAGTTTCCCTACCTGCCATCGTGAATTACTCACAACTGGCTTCAGCTAGACCTCAGGTAGGTGTGTATGTGTATGTGTGTGTGTGTGTGAGAGAGAGAGAGAAAAAGGAGAGGGAGAGAAAAGAAAGAGCGAGATTTGCAGGATACAAAATCACAAACAGGCCAAAACTTTCTATTTCAGTTTAATCTGGTTTGTGGGTTACGTCTTGGGCTCCCAGCAACAGATTAGAAAGCAGATCAAAACTAGACAAACACAGTCCAGATGATCTGAACGGAACCGCAGCTTTGTGCTCACCTCTCAATGCGCCAGTGTAACTGGATCGTTTGGTTGCCCCGTATGGTTGAATAATTTTGCATACATTAATTAGGTGCTGTTGTCAAACTAAAAAGGTTCAGAATGACGGTGAAAGAAACATGAAAACACTCATATTAAATGGCCATTCAGATACGTCAGGCATGTTAGTGCTCCCTTCAACTCTGTCCAGCAGTGGAAAAGGAGCACCACATGATCAGTGCATTACTCTAACTCTGCACCTCATTTTCAGAATCAGAATCAGCCAAGTATTTTACACATACAGGGAATTTTTCTTGGGGAGAGCAACACCTGTATGACATGTAACGAGTACACAGACTATTTACAAACATTACACATGGAAGGAGGTACAATAAACAATAAATAGAGAGAACAATACATATGTTATCATATTGGCTGGAATTATCAGCCAGATCTTATATTTGTGGGCCTAGATGATAAGATCCTGATTGAAAGGATGATGTAATGTTGATGACAGTGGATGATAATCTCTTTGTTGGTGATTAAATAATATTATTAATATTATTTGCAGATGATTAATAATATTATTCATCTGCATCTAAGCTTGAGGAATATCAGGATAAGCTAAGGATATCTGAGTGAACAGCAAAGCAGTTTCCTGCACAAACTGTAGTTTTCTGTAGCTTATTACATTAATAAACTGTGAGGCACCTGTAGCTGAATTCCAGAGAGAGTATATGTAACATTCTGTAACATGAGAAACGTGAATTTGGAATTTGAAAATTTACTGCTCTTCAGTCCGTGTCTGACCAACAGGGCGGCGCTATTGACACACGGTGCTTTTATATGCATCCCTTCAGGAGTATTCCCATCCACACACCTACGTTTTGAGCTCACGAGATGGGAGGTGAAACAGTTTAGTAGTTAATTAGCAGTTTATTGTAGTTTATGGTGGGCAAACACTGAAGCAAAAAGATTCTAATCATATTTTGTGATTTTTTTTGTTTCAGATACATAGTATAGATACCAGTCTTGATGTCCTCGCAGTGTCCTCACAGTGCCCAGTTGGCACTCTGAGTAGTAAGCTAGGTGAAGAGATTGTCGCAGGGTATGTTTAAGATCTAGAACTTCCTCCAGCAGTGCTGTACGTGCTTGGCAAGCATTAGCTTTTATTTATTTTAAATTTTGCTTTCATATTTGCCTAAAGTAGGCTTTTTATTTAACCTAGAAAGACTTTTTCAATAGACTTGGTGTATGAAAATGTAGATGCATGGAAAAATGAAATGACTCAGGACTGTTATTTTACAGTTTTGGCCCGTTAAACAGCTCTGACATTCTTTTCAGTGAGGAGACAACATTTTTTGGAGATTCATGGTATGGCTTCCATATACAGAACCTTCATTATTCAACTATGCCAAGGCCAAAGCAGTCGATTCAAAAGCCCCTTTAGTAGACATTATTGGCTGATTTTCTGTCATTATCATCCCTACTTATGTTTTTATGATAATTTCCAAATGTCAGGCATCAAGGTGTGTGTGTGTGTGTGTGTGTGTGTATGTGTGTGAGGGTGACTGTAGAAGAAACCCATCAACTGTCTTGTGCTGGTGTGCAGTTTCATTTGGAATGAAGATCTTTGCATTGCAATGAGGCTGAGTAAGCTGTCAGTGTGGGTTTATGTAATATGTGAGCAGTTACTGAGAACACTGGTGATGATCACTGAGTGTGAATGTATGTGTGTGTGTGTGTGTGTGTGTACATGTGTGGCCTGATTAGAGAAGAACAAATAACTTCACACTGTCATTTGTCTTTGTGCCTGTGCTTCAGTCATTCTTACTCTCATTGTTTGCTGATTATGTCACTCAGATCATGTCAGAGAGCAAAAGCCTTTGTGTGTGTGTGTGTGTGTGTGTGTGTGTGTGTGTGTGTGTGTGTGTGTGTGTGTGTGTGTGTGTGTGTGTTGAAACTAAAGCTCTGTGACAAAGTCAGAACAATAGCTCTCTCCCACTCTGCAGGTGGTTTCTGCCTGCAGTATGAGTTGGTGTGTGGAGCTGTAGGTGGTTCTCCAGTGCTGCTGTTTGTCGGTGGCTGTTTGCAGGATGGTGTGGGACAGTGCAGAGGCTGGAAGTGTCACGAGGTTCAGGAAGCTCTTATGTAAAGTCCCTCCATTTAGAAATCCAGCCTTCTTTCACTCCTCAGCTTTCTAAGCTTGGCACGTCTTATTATAAACCTGGTTGGTGGGTGTAGGAAGCTCCGCCCACATACTGCTGAGCTAGGCCTAGGGTATAAAACAATAATTTTCAAAATATTTGGTTTAGGTTAGATTAGATGTGCAACACGCTGCCTTTCGTAACAGTGATAGTGAACATTCCATAGCTCTTGGTGTGTCCAATTTTTTACATTATAGTTCCTTTCCTTTGGTTTCTCTGAAACTGTACAAAACACATAATACTCTACTCAGTTAACTATTCACAGTAGTAGGAACTTTGACTAGGGGTGTCCATACTTTTGTGTGCTACTACATACAGGGGTTGGACAATGAAACTGAAACACCTGTCATTGTAGTGTGGGAGGTTTCATGGCTAAATTGGAGCAGCCTGGTGGTCAATCTTCATTAAGTGCACATTGCACCAGTAAGAGCAGAGTGTGAAGGTTCAATTAGCAGGTAAGAGCACAGTTTTGCTCAAGATATTGCAATGCACACAACATTATGGGGGACATACCAGAGTTCAAAATAGGACAAATTTTTGGTGCACGTCTTGCTGGCGCATCTGTGACCAAGACAGCAAGTCTTTGTGATGTATGAAGAGCCACGGTATCCAGAGTAATGTCAGTACCACCAAGAAGGACAAACCACATCAAACAGGATTAACTGTGGACGCAAGAGGAAGCTGTCTGAAAGGGATGTTTGGGTGCTAACCCGGATGGTATCCAGAAAATGTCATTCCCAAGATGAATTGACGCTGTATTGGCCACAAAATGAGGCCAAAAATCAGTTTCATTGTCCAACCCCTGTATGTCTAAATGCAGTAAGAAGGAGGTCTCCAAAAAGAACCATAACAATACTGCGGCCAACACACACCAGCATCTGTACCAACACAAACCACCTTATCATTTTGGTCAGAAATCACAACCTAAACCTACTAATCTCAAAAGTCAGTATTAGTCAGTACTTGTTTTCGGGCACTAATAACTACATCAGCCGAATTTCAGTATCCGAATAGTAAATTGGAATTCAAACGTGATTCCGAGGGGAAATATAATCTCCCATAATTCAGTGGTAATTTATAGTAAACATTGTAGCTCACTATGTGAGCTGAATATCTATCATCGTTTACTGATGTCTCGTCTCAAATCAACACAGTGGAATGAATGGAACTGACAACAAGCCAGTGATAGTTACGACCTGCTGGATCCCATGTAAGTTCATCTTATTAACACAATCAAGGATTATTCCGTGAACAGCACAGAGCTTTACTAACTTTAATTCAAAATTCATTTGATCTGTGTGTGTACGGAGCTTAAACACAGCTCACACATGTGTTTGTTGTAACATGTTTGTTTATGTGACCTGTGCTGGCCTGCGTTACTGATAAGGAACTGTCTGAATAAAGTTTACTACCACTGGTTAATAAAATAAAATAATAAACAGTCTATTCCTATATAGTGCAATATTAATGAGGGATCTATTTCAGCCACAGCTGGAATGTTTTACCGTTTTTAAATATTGTGATCTATTTTTGCCATATCGCCCAGCCCTAATAGACTGACATATCACCGAGCATTAGCATATGGTCTTTACTTCATGTAAGCCATATCTCCTCACTGTATTATTGACCCAAGCAGAAATGGTGCACATTCAGGCCTTATAAGCTGTGACTCATCGACAGTGAAAAAGGCAGTGATGCTGTTCTGCTCCATAACTTCTGCACTTTGAGTGCTGAGCTGACTTCTCTGCAGTATTATACTGTATTATTTATGGAGCACTTGCTCGCTCTCTCTCTCTCTCTCTCTCTCTCTCTCTCTCTCTCTCTCTCTCTCTGCTCTGTTATTTCTCTCTTTCTTTTGCACCACACATGTTGTGGTCTGCGTTTCTCATCAGCATCTCTTGATTTATGGTTGATGTAAATCTGGCGTGAGCTTCTCCTGGGACGTTGTTTTTAGGTGTTTAAAACGTGTTTCTGCTCCTGCTGGAACAGTTGCTAATGCACCTGGAGGACGTGCATATAGGTAAGTGGATAATGATGCATTTAAATGATACACAATAACATACAGAATTTAGAGTTTAGTTTGGTTTTAGTGCTTTCGGTGCTTTTGTTGATATTGTTGCGTAAACTCGCAGCCTCCTGATGACTGTAATGCAGGTGATTATAGAATCTGTTAGAATCTATTCACAGTGGAGTGTGAAGTATAGGAAAAAGGCATCAACTTGGTTGTTCAATTGGGTGGAATTACAGGCATGTAGCAATCCATGGTTTCCATGGCACAGAAGCATTGGGAGGTGGCTGTTTTTTGTGTGTTAGCTCTAAATATAGCGAGAGATTTACGGTACTGATAAGACGTCTCTCGGTGTGCTGCCAAATAGCGAATGAAAGGTGAGTATAAATCATGCTGATTGAGTGCAATGACATGGATAGCTGGTGTTTGCCTAAACCCGTTGCTTGTCTCTGTGTGTGACCACCGTTTCTGAACTATCAGCTGTGGCAGATGGCCAGCTATGGTGCCTTCCAGACAGAATGTTATGCAATGATGAAGCAGCGTTAGATGATGCTGCACCCTGGAGAAAGGAAAAATGCCTTTAAGAATCCGAGGCTCCAGTTGGGATTTGCTGTCGTGTTTAACTTGCTGCTGCTTCTAAAGTTTTAAAATAGCAACGCATCTTCTTACACAGGGGCTCTTATTCTAAGTGTTGGGACCACACACTGTGCATATTGTGTTTTCCCTCTTCTAGGACCCCTGAATTAACTTTTTAAATTCCTTATTTTACTCTGTGGACAGGGAGAAAGAGGTCAGCCATCCATCACCTTGACCAATTCCCTTAACACTGACTTTTGGTCAGTATCCAGTCTGGTCTTTGAGTTTCTATAAATAATTCAGACATACAATAAAGTAACAAGGTAAATGTGCTACTAATTTATACTGAAGTAAAGTCACAGTTTATATAATGTCCTGTTCTAGACTGATGATGTCTTTATGACTGACCTCCCAGATCGTTTTTTGTACCTATTTTATGGGAAATGTGTTTTATAGCCTTCTAGAAGCACTATGAGCTGACTTACACACGATAAAACCTAACCATGTTTTATTTATTTTATTTTGAGCTGTTGTTTTTTTCATGTTTGCTGTGAGTGTTGTCGACGAGGATGTCTGACTCTCAGTGATTCTCAAGGCCATGCTTGGGCTGTGGGGGGAAATGTGGCGGAACATGGATAATGTGACTGGAGGAAGAGCCGTGTTTTCCCTTTCACATGGAGAGTGAAACCTTGTAGTGAATCAGGAACAAATGGGATGAACGAGACTAATAACCCTCCAGATTCTAATCAGGCTTGCGGAACAGGGGAACATTTGATCGACCGTGATTAGAATCGCCGCACGCTGAATCGCAGCACGTGTTGTCTATGCAAATCGGCATCTGGGTTCAGTTTGACCACAGCTGAGAATGTAGACTCCTTTATGGGCAAAAATGTTTAAGCTAAAGCACATAAAAATAAACTTTGATTGTTTTTTCAATATTTAATAATACCACAAATGTGATTCGGGTTTTGCTGCATTATGTAACCCTGCCTGCTTCTCCCAAGTTAAATAATATAAGTCTCTCTATTACGAGTGAGTGGTGTATCACATGCTTTTTAAGCTTTTAAAAGGTATAAATGCTACATAGTGTTGCTTTAAGCTAATATTTTTGGCTGTTATATTTTATGGCATCCAAAGCCGACTGATAATAAACCAAACAGCTTTATCATTTTTTAATGACAGTTATTGCCCTCTTAATGACACAATTGCTGAACATTCATTGCCTTAATTGGATTTATGACATAACTTAATTTTGGGAGATTGCCCCGATCTGCCCATTCAGTCTGTTTACACCCTCCATCTCCCCGTCTGCGCCTTCATTTACTTTTATATGACCTCATGGGGGTCTTCAGCTTCATGCATGTACCCAGAAGCTGCTCCAAACTCCAGCCAAAAAATTCGCTTCCCTGTTCCAGTATTCAGGGGTGGGGAACATGGAAAGGGTCTCTAGATTTGAAAATGTTTTTTTTCTTTGGCATGGCTGAATAAAGAGAGTTTGGTCCTTGTAAATGACCAACTGTGAACTTCAAACACTGTCCTCCAAAATTTACACACACCAAAAGTCGTTCAACAATATACAGTAAAACACGATGGTCACTTTTGGAGAATGTGATGTTGGTTTTCTGAAACAAGCAGCACATCATCACTAAAGGCTGCTCGTTGTCGGAAATGGGTCGGAAAGCTGAACCAGGATTGATGACCACAACTTTTCAGACTGGAGCTAATCGCAGAAAGGGAATTCAATGTGAGAACCTGGGGAAACCAAAGCTTGCAGGTTCTAGGCAAAAAGTTAACACTAGCTAAGTGGGATTTGACCATCTCCTCCCTTCAGTGTCTGCTTGCTTGAAAATAAACTTAAGTTAAGGCCATGTTAGAAGGCAAACTGCTGCTATTGGGTGCTAGACGTGAACCAGGCCACCTGGCCACGATCTCTTCAGCTAGCTTACTGTAGATCCTGTCAAGAGGAAACAAAGAAGACAGCAAGTAACAAATAACATGTGGAACTAATAAATAAAACTGTTCTTATGAACAATGCAATAAACAATGCCATGGTGTACTATGCTATGCAGCTCTTATTACCTGTCATGGGGATGTAAACCAGCAAATCAGAGAAGAGTTCTGAATTTTCTTCACATGTCCACCCCTGAAGGAAAATCAGTGTGTGTTATTGCTCAGTAACAGGGCTGTAATGGCTGTGTAAAATCATACATTTTGCCCCAAGTCACATCATTTCTCTTCACACACCATGTAACTTATAATATTGAATACATGTGGCTTCTTTAATATGTTTGGCCGAATGTTGGAAGAGGTTCTTCTTTCTGAATGGAAAACGGGTTTCTCACTGGCCGTGATGTCGGCAGGCGTGGCTGTGTCTAAAAGCAGAAAGTAGAGCAGAAAGTCTCTTGCCACCTTCAGCTCTGCTCCCATCCACCTCTGGGAGCTCTCTGACTTTTCTGGCCTCTTTAAAACCTCTGCTTTCACGCTCGTAGTCGCACAACATCCATTATTCAGCTACAGAAACAGGAAGTCCTGAACAAAGTTTACAAAGCATACAGCACAGCGTTGACTGCATGGGATCAAGCTTCTCACACTTAATCAAAAATTTTTCGAAAAGTATAGCCATGTGTGGAACCATTATCCAGCACATTATGCACACTGAATGTAGAAAATAACGTGAAATTTTACCTGGGTTTGTCCCAGTTCCCTTAGGTGCTAAATTTACTGTGATGTTGCAAGTATGCTCATGGTAAGGTGATGTGGTTTTGAGCAAGCCAAGATAGTGAGTGCCACAATGGATGGGACATTCAATTTCTGAAGTTGTGTGGGCAGATAACCCATGTGGATTGGGAATATGTCACAGAAGGCATTACCACCCACAGTGGACAGTGCAGTGGGTGGTAATGATTGTGATCAGAAGCATCTGGCTAGAATTGTCCATGCAAAAAGACAAGCAACCCACATGTATATCCTGCAGGTCAGATTACTAGTTCCTATATTGTTTCAGCATCATTGCAATTGTGTGAAATTGCAGAACATACAGTGTCAGGTACAAATCATGCAACATCTTTTCCTACAAAAGTGAACTCTCCACTGTTCCCATCTTCATAATATCCTGCTCCTTGACTTCTAGAAACAACTTCTGTGTGTATTTAATATCACAATTTGATTTGATTAATATTTCCAAACAAATATTCTGAATAATATTTGAAAATAAAAATATGTGATAGTTGCAGCATCACTACAATAGATTTTTAAAAAGGTTTAGAATTCTTTTACAGGTATTACAAATATTTCACTACTGAAATATTGTTTCATTCAATATTATTTTAATAAATAATAATTTTAATTTCTCATCTCACTAACTAGTTGGCCGGCTGCCACTATGGTTCATTCTTGTCTTAGGGGAGCAATGGGCTCTATCCACTGCTATTCATTCCAAATGAATGGTGAGGAGGTACCACAGTGTGTGTGTGTGTGTGTGTGTGTGAGAGAGAGTGTGTGTTTGTTGGCTGTGAGTGTGAGATGGACACTCTCTTCAACCTTTGGCTGAACCAAAGGAATCCTGCTGCTCCTCAGACTCTGCAAAGAGAAAGAGTGTTCAGACTGAAGGGCTTGGAGAACTGGCCTGGATCGCTTAACGTTCAGATAAACTCAAATGTCTGTAAACATTGTAGAGTTCCACAGTCATGCTGTGCTCTGCGTGCGGACCGAGCTTTCAAGCAGAACCCAAGACACTCTGGCGTCCTGAAATCAACTGATACAAACTATACTATACAAACTCGCTATGAATTAGGGAACCATATTTTATGTGTCAGAAGATTTTCATTGTCATTGTTTCCTCATTGATTTCAAAATGCATCCACACTGGTGGGAAATAAATGGGAATATTCATTACGCCCACACGACCTGGAGATGACAGTATGTTGTGGTGCAAGCTAGAAAAGATTACGGCAATTTTTTTTTTAGTTCATAATTTAATTAAAGAAAGTTAACTGTCATATGTTTTATTAAGTGATATATTTTAAGCTTCCTTTTAATTCTGTCTGATTAGTTATTTAGTCAAATTTGAAATTAAATATTCTTGTAATCTGAGATTCTCAGCTTCTCAGATCAACAGTAACAAAAACATTTACATGAATATACAATCTGACACATTTTTTGAGCTGCACTAGTAAATGAAGGGTTGTGTCTGACGCTACTGTAGCTTGAAAGTGTAAAAGAGTGACTAAAACAGAAATGCGCTGACTTTCTTCCAAGTACTCAATGTTTGAGTTTTAGAAATTTGAAATTGTGACTATAAGCATCAAGAATGTCCATTTTCCACCATTGACACAAGATGCCAGTTTGAATAGAAGGCCAAAATGGGAACGAAGCGAATGCATCCATCTGTATAAGTGTGGACAAGGCCTTAGAATATCCCTTTCAGCTAGTGCCAAGATATCTTCACCTTAATTAGGCGAATTGGGATATATTTGTAGTAGGTAATTCTGTTCAGGGAGTCTCTGATAGCCCCCGTTAATAATTCAGTCCCTTGGCTTTGCTTACACTCTGCACTGACTAGCAGCAAACCCAAATGCCTAATTTAGTGGCACGTTAAAAATACAAAGACTGAGGAGTGCCAGAGTGCGGAGATTAAAGGACAGGATGGGAACTATGGATACATTTTTTATTCATTCATTATTACTCTTATTTCAGAAACAGCACACGTTTATCAACTATAACACTCATTTCCAACTGAATTAAACCCCAGTTTAAACGCCAAAGGAGCTTCCAGTGCATGTTTACTGCTCTGTCCATGTGTACATGCTCAACCTGCATACAGACTCTGACTGATTAGTGAGAGGGGGCGGGGCTAATGACATCACTGACCCCAATATTGGTTTATAGAAGAAAATGAGAAGGGAGGGACTGTTTGCTCTTTATTTGCTCAGGGTTCAAATTCCAGAATAAAAGTCCTGAGAAGGGATAATACTGATACATATATAAATAACAAAAATAATTTAAATGCATTCAGGTTGTTCTGAAGGTTAATGGCTGTTAACAGCTTCAATTCTTTGTTTAAGCTAAAATTTGTGACCCTAAATCCAGGAATTGAGGCTTAAATTGGATTTAAAATTCAGAGAAGATGCAGTCTTGATTTTATTTGACCTAATGCAAGTATTTAGCAATAAATACAGTTTATTACAAAGAAACAATACTCAGTAAGCAAATACCAATGAGAAAATGTAGCAGTATAATTATAATGCTGGTGTTTTCTCCATATTGGACTTTCCTATAAAGACTCTGCTCTCTCCACAGGCTTCAATAGAAGGTAGATTATCTGCTAATCATCATGTTAAAGTGATTTAGCCAGGTTCTTGGCTAGTTGCCATGAAGCATGGCACAGTATGCGTTCCCTATCTAAGACCTTCTACAGGATTATGTAACCAGCATAAGCAGAAAGTAAACACGGTCACTTGAGTTGACCAACATGTTGAGGTGAGAAGGAAGATTGTGGCTTGGCTGGCATCTTTGTAGATGTGTTGATGTTTGAGAGGCAGGACTGAACACTGGTCTACCTCCAATCTCAGCACCCCTTATGTGCAGGGATTTGTCCCAGTAACCTACAGTAGAGGGCTGTTAGTTTAGAGCCCTCTTGCCCTCACGGGTAAGGCGTGGGAGATTACTGTGGCAATGGGCAGGATCTGTTTTCATTGGCTGAGCCCAGATGAGTGCTGCTAAGTCCATTTTCAGTGAGAGCAACAATCTGGTGTTGGACACACAGGCCTCTTGCTCATCTGAGGATCTGTTCACTGCTGGCCTCCAATACTGCCCCTCATCCATGTGCATTGAGGAGAACCTGATGGGACCTGTTTTGGCACCGTAAGTCTCCCTGACCCTGAGCAGAGATTAGCTTTTACGGTTCTCAGAATGTTAATTTACTACAAATTTACTTATACTTACGAATATTAATATGATACAAAATAGACTTGAGAAATGTATGGAAATGTATGTTCTTAACAGTGTGAGACAGTGTTATGGGTCCACATTTACATGGTATGATGTGTGTTATTGTTATGAAGTTCATGTTCTTGGCATGCACTGGAATGTAAAGGTCTAGTTGGCTCAGACTGAGAGGATTGCAGATAAATTTGGTTCTTAAACATCAGTTTAAGAACATGAAGAACATAACGTGAAAATGGATTTTAAAATGTAAAATTGGTGGATATTCATCTGATTGCTCACTGTAATTGTAACAGCTCTAATCATTATGTTTCACACATATATTTATCAAAAAACATTCATTTTCAACCTAATAATGGCATAAAGGGTCGGACTATCAACAACTTTTCAACTATGTTTCTGTGTTAGTATGTACCAGTGACTGTGGCTGTGGCCAAAATAGATCCCTATTCTCTCATTATTATTGGGTTATACAGGGAAACACTATTTTGTTTTCTAAGTAGTGATAGAAACGTTGATGAAATGGGACACTTCCTCTTCAGCAACGCACGTCAGCACTGGACACATAAACAAACACATGAATGTCTGAACCCAGTTTAAACAGAATTTTGAATTAAAGTTACTAAAGCTCTGTGCTGCTCGTGGAATAATCCTTGATCATGTTGCTTACAAACATAAGCCTCCCATTAATGAACTAACATTACAGGAAAACTTCTGAACTTTACAGCGTCCAGTGGCTCATAACTATTACTGGCTCAACAGCTATATAAGCAAATGTCGTCAGCTCCATTCGTTCTGCTGTGTTGCTTATTAATGAGACTCACTGTTGCATTCTAATCCATTTTCAACACGTAATGAGCTACAATGTTTTCTATAAATGACCAGTGTGGAGATTATAGTGCCCTCAAAATCACGTTTGAATTCCACTTTATGATTGGGACACTTGGAGGACAATGGTTAGTGTCCTTTAACATACAGTAAATAGGGATCCAGTTTGGTCTATTGTACATGAGCACCTTATTTTTTTGAGAAATCGGGCCAAAATCACATGTTAATTAAATGTTATTCTGACAAAATAAGTCAACATTTTACAAAAATGTCACTATCATATGTCATTATGACTATTTGATGTCATAATCATATGTATTTATTACAATAACTCAATACTGTCAATAATTTATTAATCTGCCATAAGTTGTAACCACTGTACAAATATGAGTAGTATGGCAATGAGAAAAATGTCATTATTTTGATATATTAAATATTAATATTCTCACAAAATAAGTAAATCTCTAGGAAAGATTATTACAAAAATCCCAAGTATTTATTCCACAAGTCATAATCCCCAGAAAAGGTGCGTTTTTCCTCTGCTTCGTAGCAGTGGGCTTCAATAAATGACCATTTACATTTTTGAGATATCGGTATTAAACTCATGCACACATGTCATTTACACTGGAAGTCAGTCTGTTGTAAAATTTACAGATGAGGAACAACAGCTTATGCACAGGTTGTTTACAGGCTCGCTGTATATCTCCTATGATACATGCAGGTATTAAGTGTTGTAGTTCTCATGATACCCATGCTACTTACACACAGTGTACTGTGATGTCATTTCCCACCCTAATGCTAACATACCATGACATTGCCCAAAGCGGTAGTACACTGACCGCAGAAAAAAGAAAGCTGATGGTCTGAAAGTAAAGTGGCGTCATTGCAGTGAATGAATTTGCAGATGAATCATCAGCATTACCTTCAAAACTAGGACACTGGGACGGAACAGTATGGGCAGTGCGGCCCTTAATCTTAATGCTGTCAGATTCTTGGCCATGTTATTGTGTTATGGAGTGTTATTAAGGCTCAGCTGACTGTGGAGTTTTATAGTGTTTAGTCTCGTAGGCAAGTGTTGATTTCAGCAGGGTCATTCATCTGTACTTCACCAAAGCATCTTCACCAAAGTGTTTCAGGCATGTAGAAGTAGGCAAGAATGCTTATGATTTTTAAAAGCGGAACTATGACGCACATTCCAGAGTTGTTTAAAACCCTTTATCGTCTCTTTAAATGCTCAGACCCTTCTGGCACCAACAATGCAAGCTCTTCTCTCTCATGAGAACATATGCACTGTGTTTTGCTTGCTTCAGTAGTGTGTTCCTTCTGTTGTGCTTCCCTGGAACCTCCCTCCCTCTTGGAGTGCAACAAAGACAGGGAAGTGGTAAACTTGGACACGGAGCCATGAGAATGGTCTCCGTTATGTCATTAAAACATCCTGCAGGGAGCCTATTCGCTGAAAAAAGGAAACATCTTTCGATTGTTTGTGGCAGCGCAGCGGACGTGCACCGGGACCACATTCCGTTTCGGACAACAAAAGCGACACATTCCACCGTCTAATTGAGTAGCCTGGGACGACCTGCGCTGCCTCTTTGAAGGAAAGGCGGCATATGAGCCAGAAGCTACTGTTATGTTTAGTTTTTTCAGTGTTGTTGCCTCTGGAATGCTGGAGGCAGGTCTTTTGGCCCGTGACCTGACTCTCTAATAGTTGGTTGCTTTGTTTAAGCATCGGTAGGGCCTCATTAAAGGAAGGTCTGAGGTATTTGTGCTTTATCTGGTTTAGATCAGCTGCTTGCTTTAGGGCCGTCAGCAATAATGGATGAAACTTGAGGAGTCAGTTTTAAGAACAGCACTGATTGATCTTAACAGTTCAAACTGATAAGCTAGTTGGCGATTTACATGATGAAAATGTACTTTTCATAACCTGATGATGTTTCTTGTAATGATGGACACATCTATTTGCTATGTACACTGGCAGAGCACTTTTAAGTAGGACTTGTACAAGTACTCGTTCAGGAAGGGATCTTCTCAGCCAATCATGTGGCACCAATATAGTGCCTAAAATCACACAGACTCGGGCCTGCAGTGGCAGGTGATGTTCACATATATTATCAGAATGGGGTGGTGGGGGCATTGGGGGTGTGTATGTTTTTGGTGATTTAAACATTACATGATTGTTGGTGTCAGATGGGTTGGTTTGAGTATTTCTAAAATTGTTGTTATCCTTTGATTTTATTGATAAACATTCAGTGAATGTTGGAAACACCTTGTTTAAGGGCCACACTTGTTTAAGCTAACGGAGAGCATAGATTAGCTCAGATGATTGAAGTAATGAAGCTACACTTATACAGGGGTTGGACGATTAAACTGAAACACCTGTCATTGTAGTGGGAGGTTTCATGGCTAAATTGGAGCAGCCTGGTGGCCAATCTTCATTGATTGCTCATTGCACCAGTAAGAGCAGAGTGTGAAGGTTCAATTAGCAGGTAAGAGCACAGATTTGCTCAAAATATTTCAATGCACACAACATTATGGGGGACATACCAGAGTTCAAAAGAGGACACATTGTTGGTGCACGTCTTGCTGACGCATCAGTGACCAAGACAGCAAGTCTTTGTGATGTATGAAGAGCCACGGTATCCAGGGTAATGTCAGCACCACCAAGAAGGACCAACCACATCCAACAGGATTAACTGTGGACGCAAGAGGAAGCTGTCTGAAAGGGATGTTCGGGTGGTAACCAGGATTGTATCCAAAAAATGTCATTCCCAAGACGAATTGACGCTGTATTGGCCGCAAAATGAGGCCCTAGTACACCATACTAATCAATTATTGTGGTCTAAAACCAGGTGTTTCAGTTTCATTGTCCAACCCCTGTATATCCCTCTTCTAGATACCCAAGGATGCTTTACAATCAGCACTACCCTAATTTACACACATAAACTCATTCACACACACCAGGACAATTTATAGTAGCCATTTCACCTGATATCCATGTTTTTGGAATGTGGGAGGAAACTGCATGGGGGCTTGAACCCATGCGACTGTACCAACCCACATTACCACTCTGTACAATTGTGGTGCTCTATAAAGCAACTCAAAATAATCAACATGTCAAACCTTGAGGTGGATCAGCTACAACAGCAGAAAACCACATTAGGTTGTACTTCTCTCAGCCAAGAAGAATAAGCTGAGGCTGCAGTGAGCACAGCCTCTCTAAAACCGATCTGGTCTGATGCATCTCAATTTCTGCTGAGGTCAGAATTTGGCAAAAACTAAATGAACCCATAGACTCAACCTGCCTTGTATCAACAATGCAGGCTGGTGGTGGTGGGGTAATGCTGTGAGGAATGTTTTCTTAGCATGCTTGGGACCATTGATATCAGTCATTCAACCAGCCTGTTTGAGCATTGTTACTGACCATGTGCATCCCTTTAGGCTAGAGATAGAAGTGTACACATGATGGCTGCTATGTGTCCTGCATCTGTCATGTCATTGCCCTCAGATATGAATTCATGGCCAAACAGCAAGTATATCTCTTGCCTTATCTTCTAAAGGTTCCATCATGATAATTCACCACATCTCAAAGTTATCTCAAATTGGTTTCATGCACTTAGCACTACGGTTTTCAGGGGCTTTTCTAGTCATCAGATCTGAATCCAAGAAAATCTTTGGGATGCAGTTGAATCAGAGCTTCGCAAACATAAATGCACTGGTTACATGATCAGGAATTGCGTGATTCAATCATGTCAACATAAACCTGTATCTCAAAGTAGTGTTTCCAGCATCTAGAGCTGAAGCGATTTTGAAAGCAGAGAAAGGATGCTGTAGTATCATGTAGTTTCCTTAAAAAGTGCTTGATAAGCGTGGGCCGAAGGGCTGTCTGGATATTTGTGATTTTACTCTTTGGTCTGAATGGAGAACCATGTGGCTTGAGGGTCAACATAGCCTGAAATCTTGGTTTAGTCTAAAGACCAACCAAGGAAAGAGAGGCATCTCCAGACTTCGATGCTGTGATCTTGGTTACAAAATAGACTAAACCTTACACAAATTACCCCCTAAAATCATATTGACCACAAAGTCTCATGCAAGCTGGGACATTATGTTCTTGCAATAATAAGCAAATCTCAAATTCTGAAAGAATTCAGAGGGAAATAATTCCAATGTGTGAATTATTGGCAGCATTCCTTTCATATATAGTATCCACTACAGATTGGATGTGTGAAGGGAAACATTATTCATGTTTTGTGTGTGTGTGTGTGTGTGTGTGTGTGTGTGTGTGTGGGTGTGTGTGTGTTGTGTGTGTGTGTGGGTGTCTGTGGCTTCGACCTGATTCCTGACCACAGCAGGTATTACACCTCTCAGTTTGCTGCATTACCTGTTCTGTTTTTAGCTTACAAAGTCAGAGATGTGTGGCACTGCAGAGAGACCGAGTGTAAGAAAATGTGTGAAAGAATGTGTGTGTGTGTGTGTGTGTGTGTGTGAGAGAGAGAGAGAGAGAGAGAGAGAGAGAGAGAGAGAGAGAGAGACTATGACTCAGCCATTTCTGCATTCATGCAGGTGAACAACTGCTCACACTTTCTACTCATATTGATGTTGTGCACTCCTGCAGCATTGCTGTACCCACTGCTGACTGACCTCACCCTCTTAAAGCAAATCTGAGAGCTATGAGGTTATTGGAGCTGACCAGTAGTACTGGGAAACTATATTTCACCCGGCATCATGCATCATGAGCTGTCATATAATGATCATTTATTAAGACCCACTGAGCCACAGGACAGGCTCTCAGGAGTTTTGGTTCATTTTGGCTGGACATCATTACTCCTTCTATCCAATCACTGCACTGGTACTATATCTACACATGTACATAACTGACAGACAACCTGAATGGCTGAACATCACAGCTGACACACTTCTGTACTTCAGTAGTTTCAGGTTTAGACTTCAGTTTTATTTTTAAAGTTATTGTATTTATTATTTATCCTATTTATTATGTTTTTGTAGTGAGACTCTTGTTTTCCTTGTGCTGCTGTGATATTTGACTTTCCCTCTGGGATTAATAAAGTTATCTGTCTGTCTATCTATTTTGTTAAGTCATCTTAAATAGACTTTCTTATGCCGTTTCAGGTACTCTATGACAACATAGCTGCATAGATAAAATCACTAGTAAGTGCTGAAAATAATTATTAGTACATATGTGTCATATATGTTGACATGTGTATGACTGACCTGATCACGTGAACAAGTCCAGTATATAAATGAGCTGAGAATGTGTTGTTTAACCCAGTTCAGTTTAACTTAACGTGGGTTAAAAGTTTAAAAATATGAAGAATTCTGGTCACACAGGACACTTAACGATACCATATGAACACAAATTAATTGCAATTGTATGATATCCAGGATGAGGTCCAGGATAGTGGACCACTGTTGGACCACCTGATGGCAAAATCATTAAATCATTGCTCAGCATCTTCTGGGCAGCCCCCAGGAAAAAAAAACAAACAAAACAAAACAAAAACAAAAACCATATATATATATATAATTATAATTATTATTATTATTATTTTTTTTTCCTTCCCAGCTCTTTGTAATATTTGTCTAAGTTTGTTTTCTAAAGTAAAGGCATTTAAATTCTGTTTTTAGGAGATTAAAAAATAGTCAGATTTTGTACTGAGGAGAATTACCTGGATGGTCTGCAAACAGTCAGCAGGTTGCCGACCTTATTAAGCCAACAGGCTGATAATATGCTCTATCTGAAATTTTTATTTAGCTAAATATTTTGCATTTTCTGATTCGTTTCATATGAGCATGCTTAATATATTATTTACATAATAAATAAATAAACAGATCTGGCTGCTTTCCAGTTTGCCCCAGATATTTATGCTGTTTACTCTTTTCTGGAGTGACAATATGGTTTAATCATTGGTTTACTTCATTCATTTTAAGTCACATTCACATAAAAGTGTAAAAGTGATCCACTGCCAAGGTTGTTCCTGAGATTTGGACACTAATCCCTCATCTTAAACTACCCCAAACCCAGCTAGAAGACATGTTATAGGAACATTCAGCAGTGTTTTCAAAAGGTTCCAGGGAAGAAATACTAAAGTCCCATTATAGAAATACTGTTCCAGAAACGTTCTGAAAATGTATAAGGTTTTATTTTTAACGGACAATGCGCTGTCCATCTTTTATATATAGTCATTGGTCTACAAAGTACTTTCAACAAAATGTCTCACCAGGCTCACTCCAGTGCTTTTATCTGTGCATTAAGGGCAAAAGTGCATTTGAGTTTTTAACCTTTCTCTACGTTGAACCACATGACCTTTTTGCACCATAGTAGTAACTACATGCTACTCATTTGTAACACACACATACTCACACACATAGTCTCTCTTTCACTCCCATCATTCACAGTAAGCGGGGGGCGTTTGGGTCCTGTGGCAGCTCAGCTGGACTTGTCTGGTTTCTTGCTGACACACAGCAGTGCTTTTCTTTTGTGTGACTTCCAGACACTGAGGAGGCGCAGCCAAGACACTGAGTGGCACTGAGAGTTACTGACCATCTGGAATTGTGTGTGTGTGTGTGTGTGTGTGTGTGTATGTGTGTGTGTGTGTGTGTGTGTGTGTGTGTGTGTGTGTGTGTGTGTGTGTGTGTGTGCTGGGTGCCACTTCATGTTCCCCTCACCACAGCTGCACAAATACACACTGCTGTGTGTCTGGTTGTCCACTCCACGCTCATTGTTCCAGCATCCAGATGACCTGTTCACAACTAATGGGCATCCCTCATCACTTCACCACTCACTGGTCTCTCCAGGGACTCTTTAAGAGGAATTTGCAGACGGATTCCGTGCTGGTCTGGATGTAATTTGTACTGCTGGAGGGTCATTGACTTTGAGAAAGTGTAAATTTGCATGATTGCTGTCCAATGTGGTCTAAATAAGGACACAGTCTGACTGAGTTTCTGCCCCCACCATAGATAATGATACACTGATAGTGATACAATAGATAGTAAGACAGTGATACAAGTGTGAATTTTTCTGGTCAGGCTGGTCAACTAATACTGGTTGATTAGTTTGTTCAAGTTGGTGGTCAGTCTGGCCGTGCTGGTCAGTCTTCATGGTTATGCTGGCTGACAAGCGTGGTCATGCTGGATGACTGGCTTGGTCATATTGACCGACTAGCTGGGTCATACTGGTTTACTGGCTTGGTCATACTGGTTGACTGCCTTGGTCATATTAACTGACTAGCTGGGTCATACTGGTTTACTGGCCTGGTCATACTGGTTGACAGGCTTGGTCAAGTTGATCAAGTTGCTCATGCTTGTAAACATGTTAAACCATCAAAACATTTGCTATGCTGGGATTGTATCTTTCCAGTCTTATTTGGAAAAAAAATAATATTTGTATTAGACACACAAAACTTAATGAAGTAGAAATAACTAACAATAATATTGTCACATCAATCGCAGAATTATAGATATTTAGAATAGATTTAGATTAGAGTAGGTAGACTGATTTTATTTGACTCCATGCCATTTCTTATTATAATAAATGATTTCTTAAAATATTTTAACCACTAACAGATGATGTGTATAGCTTTGACTTCTCTCAACAAGACTGCATGTGAAGGTCTGGAGTATAATAGATGGACTGTAAATGGTGGGTTCTTGTAGTTGATGTACAGGGGTTGGACAAGTCATTTTAGTGGGAGGTTTCATGGCTAAATTGGAGCAGCCTGATGGCCAATCTTCATTAATTGAACATTGCACCAGTAAGAGCAGAATGTGAAGGTTCAATTAGCAGGTAAGAGCACAGTTTTGCTCAAAATATTGCAATGAACACAACATTATGGGGGACATACCAGAGTTCAAAAGAGGACAAATTGTTGGTGCACGTCTTGCTGGCACATCTGTGACCAAGACAGCAAGTCTTTGTGATGTATCCAGAGCCACGGTATCCAGGGTAATGTCAGCACCACCAAGAAGGACCAACCACATCCTACAGGATTAACTGTGGATGCACAAGGAAGTTGTCTGAAAGGGATGTTCTGGTGCTAACCAGGATTGTATCCAAAAAATGTCATTCCCAAGACGAATTGACGCTGTATTGGCTGCAAAAGGAGGCCCTAGAACACCATACTAATAAATTATTGTGGATTAAAACCAGGTGTTTCAGTTTCATCATCCAACCCCTCACTTACATTTCCATTTATGGCATTTGGCTGATGCTCTTATCCAGAGCGTCTTACAAGGTTAGTCACATTACAGAGGTTGATCAGAGGAGTCTTGTACAAGGACTCATATTGGTGTAGCCCAGCATAGTTGCCCAGACTGGGAATCGAACTCCAGGCTCCCATATGGTGTGGTGGTGCAATGCTGGTGTTGTCTGTCATCAAAGTGTAAATACTACAAATATCATTGTTGTTCAGTTGAACAACATCAGCATTCAGATCAAATCCACACTCCGGGCTAATATTAGTAATATTCTTTGTGTTGATAATCCCCACTAATGTATTTTTATGTAAGATCATGGCTTTCTTCCAACTATAACAATACAAGCTTGTGTTTAAATGGCCCCTTTAATTATGTCATTGTAATGGCCTGTAAAATCCAATATAAGCCTCCCAGCAGTGCCGGTGGCAGCAGGAGGTTTTCCCCCACGGGGAAATCCCTCATGTCACCAACGATTACAGCCATTAACCCTCACACTAGCACGAGAGGGAGCTTTATCTAGGATGAGGGCAGCTTAGACTGAGCTTGTTAGCTTTGTGGTGACAGAGAAAGACTGTGACCCCCCCCACCCCACCCCTCACAGATCTCTGCAGTAATTTTGTGTGAATTGAGTGAGAGAGGAGTGTTTGATTTGTGCAGCATTGTGTGAAGGTTATATCCTGATTCTGTTACTTTGGGATTTCTTGGTTTTCTGCTTCTGTTTTCTCTGTTGTGATGCCAATGTCTGAATATTAAGGGAGTGTAACAGTGCAGCTCTGCATGGGGTACTCTAAACTACTTATTCACACCAATTGTACTCATATATGCACACACACACACACACACACACACACACACACACACACACACACACACACATGTGTATGTACTATGTATAGATGCAGGTAAACATAATCGCAGTAACGGTAACAAGAAAACAACACAACTTACAATACAACAATACAATACAATTAGGTTTTGAGTTTCAAAACATTTTATTTTATTGATTTTATTTTATTTTATTTTATTTTATTTTATTGATTTTATTTATTATTTTATTTTATTGATTGTAAAGAACTGAAAATGGTAATTTGCTGAATTTGCAGCAGCAAGAGTCACATTTACTGAACTCAAGAACTCGAAGAAAGTGGTCAGTCAGGGACTAAGGTCATTTTTGCACATGATGCAATCTTGTTGGGACATGGTTGCACAGCACTTAATAAACAAGACTGTTTACTTCATGTATGTCCGGGCCCATTGCAACCATTTCTGCATTTTCTCATTTTTGTGAGCATTGGTTTGGGAGGTTGATTATATACAACAGCAAGCCTCTGGAGGATCCTACACTGAAATGAATTTTTGTGGTGCATCAGATGAAAGAACACTGTATGGTTATTAATCATTAATCAGAGATTGATACTGTGTTAATCTCACAAGTATGTTTGTGTGTGTGTGTGTGTGTGTGTGTTGCAGGCTGTCACTGGCAGAAGTTTTGGGGAGAAGGACTTCAGAGGCGGTCTGGACAACGGTATCCTGTTGTGCGAGTGAGTATAGTTCTGTTCACACACACTTCTGCTTACACACTGGTATCAGTAAACATACAGTGAATCTGTAACTGGTAAATGTTTACCCACTGTCTCTATTATCATAATAAATGCACTGGCATATCAACACTGGTATGCAAAAACCTTGTATCTCCAAACTAGGAGAACTTTAACTTTTGAGCATAATTTTTGACAAATGTTATTTAGATTGCTTCAGCATTTTATGTTGAATGGACCAATATGAATGCTTTACATATAGTCACTATATATAACTCCATAAATATTCCACCTCCATTATTAATACATTATCAACATAAATTAGCTGAAGTGTTCTAGCTTAAGGAATCCGTCTGACTCCTAACAATTGTCTGATGACACGTTAGAATTGGTCAACAGTACCTCGCCATTGCGGTGCTTCCAACAGAATGTTCTCAAATGGAAGTAGCCACTGAGCTTGGTGTGTCAGACTGTCATCAGCAGGTTGCAACAGAGATACAGAGACATTGGAAGAGTCACAGAAAGGCATAGAAATGTACATCCTTCGTTGTGAACAGTGCCTTGCAGAACTAGATGATGAAGGCCACACAACCCCAGGCACATTTAAGGGAGGTGAGAGGCATCCAAGTGTCACGCCACACCATTCGAAACCATTTGTATCAGCGTGGTCTGCGTGCTAGATGACCTGCAAGGGGCCCTGACCACACCACCAGGCACAGACGTGGACCAGGAGGCATTTATGATGGATGAGGGACGAGTAGGCCTCACTGACTTTCACTGATGAAAGTTGATTCATGCTGAGCAGAAATGATGGGGGCTGTCAAGAGACGTCAAGGAGAACACTAGCCACTGTTATGAGCAGATGAGCTGACCAATAGACAGTATTTCTATAGTCATAGGGATTTTTTCTATAGTCATAGGGATATATATATATATATATACATTTATGTGAACTTTTCAGCATGAGAGAATCGTGTTTCCCATTTCAAAATAATTGCAGTGTGTACACAGGAAAATGTGTGTGTGTGTGTGTGTGTGTGTGTGTGTGTGTGTGTGTGTGTGTGTGTGGCCTTTTGTGACTGGTCACTTTCAAAACTTCAACAGGTGCTTCCTCATTTCTCTCACAGTCAGCCAGATAAGTCACATTCGAGGACACACACACACACACACACACACACACACACGCACACACGCACGCACGCACTCTTATTTATACTGGCATGAGTGTTTATATGGAGTGTCTCAATGCCAAGCTCATTCCTTCCCTTTTATTGTTGTTTCATTGCTCTGTATTTTAATTTTATTGTTTCATCTGTAAACTGATGTGGCTTTATATCTCTTTATATCTTCACATCTCAGTAGATCAGGGGCGGTTTAAACACTGATATACACATATCAGACACATCTGACACACTACAGCACGGTTTATGATGCAACAATGTGCATAAAATGATAAAAAAAAAGTCTTGAACAGGAGGAACCACTGACTGGAACATAGATTCAGGTGTAGAAAGTCTATAAGAGCACGAGGAGAAACTGCTGAAGGGAACCACGTCTCAAATATAGAAATTCAAGAAGAGCATTAGGAAGAAAGTTCACTGTGGCTTTAAAATCTGTTCTTGCAAAGGTTGACACACGTGACAGTCACCACAAATCACGGCAGAAGTTGGAGCGTGATGTGAGTCACTTTTTGTGGAGTCTGAATTTGAATGCTTGCTGGTCTTCACTGGTCAACAAGTGGCTTAGATCAGGTGTCTAGTTGCAGTTTTGTGGAGAGTAAAACTCTTCTTTGCTGTCTGGATGATGTCTCTAAGGGGTTTTAAAGAGCAGCTGGCTGAAAGGAGCTAAAGATGAAATACTATTGACTGCCCCAGTAGAGTCAACAGGCAGCAGAACAGAGGAAATATTCTACTTTATTACTGAAAGCAAAGATGAGTTATTTCTGGATATATACATCACTTAAGCTGTGAATACACATTCAGGGCTGGATTCCCAAAAGAACCTTATCTAACGATTGGACCTTATTCACCAACTGTTCACCAAGAAGCTGTTTCTTCTTAAAACCCATGTTTCTTACAAAGATTCTGACATTGGCCATTTTTATTTGGATTTTGTCTGATTGGCGAGGGCTGTGGGTCCATCAATTGTTTAAAATATAAGATGTAGATTTATTTTTAGGAATATTTCTCATAAACTCAAAACCTTTTTCAGAAGATATTGCTGGATGAGATCTTAAATGGTTCAGTGAACCTTGTACTGAATATTTTGCTCCAGTATGTTTTCGGGACACTGAGTCCTGATTTTTGTGTGTACATTTGGTCAATTGTAATGTTGTCTATGTACTACATTTGCTGAAGTTCTGGTGAAGAGCAGCTATATCCAGTAGTCGCCTGCAAAGTTACAGCAAACAAAATCAAGATTATACTACTGTTCATTGATACAGTACAATAAAATGGTTTTATTTAGTGAAGGATTCTATATAGGGCTGGGTAATATATCATAAATATCAATATATCACAATATATTGTAAGAAAGTATTTTTTCATAATTAAATTAAAAAAGGTAAACCGTAATATATTTAATATTCATTACACATGAAGTGAAATGCAGTTTCTCAGATTATTATAATGTTAATAAAATATTGCATTATGAGTTTGAGTAAATTACTATTGAAACAGCATGAATACTGTTTGGGAAGACCTGACCTGACCTGACCTGACAGTTGTCCAGAATCAACACACTCCACAAAGAGAGTAAGATGACTGTAAGGTGACTGTTCTGGAATGTGTTAAAGCATATTAATGCAAAGGGGATGTGTTGACTGGAAAGGAAGCATGGATGACCACAGCCTTGAGAGTATTGTTAAGAAAAGCTGATCTAATAAAGGAAGAGCATCACACATAGGCTGAGACTGGTGACAGTCCATCGAGAGCCTCCACACGTTACATTGCATTTCCTTTGGAAATCAGAATTCCTAGAGTCTCAACTCAAGCTTGTACAGTCTGTAGGAAGAGTGGAGAGGCAGCGTGAAGTCCAGTGTTTCTACAGTCTGTGATGGTTTAGGGGCCATGTCGCCTGTTGGTGTTGGTCCACTGTGTTTTATGAAGTTAAACCAGGAGATTTTAGAGCACTTTGTGATTCCATCTGCTGACAAGCTTCATGGAGATGCAGATTTTTTTTTCCAGTAGGATTCACTTGCCCACAGTGCCACATGATTTAAATATTTTTTAAGCTTATGGAGGATCTACTTTTTATGGTGGAGGAAATTGACAGTGTTTGCTGTAAAACATTATGACCAAACTGTTTGATAAAAGCAGCTGAAAACTTGTAGATGCCTGTTGTTACACGTAACGCTATGACTGTGATCATCTTCTGCTGAGATGTTCCTGAGAGTAGCACATTACCTTGTGTTGAATTGCATAACTAAAACATACCCGTGCAAAATGAGTGATATATGCATTTAGATCTGCTAGCTATGCAATCTGCTATGGTCACCTGGGGTCCTTCCTGAGGATTTTGGTGTGTTCTTCTCATGTCAGTCCCACCTTTCAAATACACACATGGTAGGTGAATTGACTATGCTAAGCTGCCCCCAAGGTACGAATGCGTGTAAAACCTTGTGATGGACTGGTGCACTGTCTGTCCTGCCTTGTTCCCGATGATTCTGGGTGGGCTCAAGACCCACCATGACCCTGACAAGGAAGAAGGGGATGTGTAGATGAATGAATGTCTACTCACTTTCCTTTTCTCTCTTTCTGTCTTTCAGGTTGCTCAGTTCCATTAAACCTGGGCTTGTGAAGAAGATTAATAGGTTGCCTACTCCGATAGCTGGCCTGGTGAGCATTCCCTTTTTTTCTGTCATCAGAAGGTTTCAGATGGAAGAATGTCAGAGAAATGTTTTTTTTCTTTAAGGTTTTCTGCTTGTTTGTCCATGAAGAGTGAGGGCTCCTGTTAGACCACTTTGTTGTTTCATGTTCTTGTTCCATTTTCCATTCAAGTGAACATCAGTCATCTTCGGTGTGGCTGTAGCTTTACTTGGTGATGCTTTGTTTAAAGCGAAACAAAGATAGTAATACGAGTATGTGTCTGTATGGAACGTGTGTGTGTGTGTGTGTGTGTGTGTGTGTGTGTGTGTGTGTGTGTGTGTGTGTGTGTGTGTGTGTGTTTGTATGTGTTTACACTCTCCTACTGGATGCTTATTTAACTGATGTTGAAATCCACTCAGCTTGGCAGACTGAATGAGCACCCCCCCACTCCCACCCCCCACCCTGGTTGGCTCCTTATGAAGAAGGCTCTGAGGATGACAAATCACTTTTATTACTTTGTTGTTGAAAGGACAGAAGAACACAAAAATAGAGGAATGAAGGGATCATTTCTGTGTGGGGGAGGAATTTTAATGTGCGGTTCCCCAGATTCCTCATCCCCTCAGTTATTTTTATCTAACCTCCTCTCAAATACTTCTCCATGTCTGCTCTGAGCAGTTTCCAAGCTACTGTTGTACAGTGCTGAAACCGAGAGGTTGTTGTAGTCTGCCTGAGAGGTTACAAATGCAGCTGGATGCTGTAATAATAATGGGTGGTATGCACCACTACGTGTTATATTTATTATTAATGTTACATCACATTTTTTTCTGATCTCAAGATGAGCTGAATTGTATGAGTGCCTGTGTTTCACGATGATGTCACTCTGGATGCACGACTCTCAGTAGTAGTCTGCCTGGCTCGCATGTAACGTAGTAATGGCCAAGAAATAATGAAATAGTAATACCCATGGTTAATGAGCCTGCTGAGAAGAAGGAACTCATAATGAACTAATACTGTGATCTAACAATAAAACCACCAACATCATAAGTCTGAGTGCTGAACCCATGCTGGGATGGGAACTGATGATCTCCTCACTCTTGATGAGCAGGTAGTTAGACCGTTGGGCCACCCTAGACCTGACGAATTGCACCAACTAAAACACAGTTTGGTTTTAGACACAGGCATGTAGATACAGTCATGTCATCACCTCCATCTCTCAATCTAGTTAAATGAAGATCAAATGTTTAAATATGTTAAAAAGGTTTTCATGGGGTGTCCTAACTTTTTCACTCGACTGTACACGGGTTCCAAGCTTGTCAGACATTATAACTGTCAAGAAACAGAGATTATAACTTCAAACACCCCAGCTCCCCAAGGACGGGAGTCTGAGATGTAGAACTAAAAATGTAAGTCAGCTTTTGAATAAACCATGAGTTAATAAAAGCTCATAATCAGTTTCATCAAGTTTTTATTGTGTAGGAGTGAAAGGGTGTGTGTTAATTTGTGATGGATCCTGTCCAGGGTGTATTTCTGCCTTCCTGCGAGTATTTCCAGGCTGGTTCTTATTAGCCTCTTATTCATTTTTACTCTCTTATGAATATACATTTTGTAAAAATGAAAAATCTTAAAGGAGAATGAAACTGTAAAGTAGCCATGCTAGTATTCTGATCTATTGTCATAGGTGCAGTGTGCTTTGTGTGCTCAAATGGATGCAGTGTGTGATTTTTTTTAAAGTGTATGGTTTTTGGATTGATTCAGTCCTGCACTGCACTTTCTGCCATCTGTAATCATCAATATTATGGGTTTTTTTTGGCTACAAAACCAATAAAAAATGGTCTTCAAATCTACAGTCGGAAACTTGTCAGTACAGAATGTAAATGGGATGTAGATTTCAAATTATATAACCAACTAATTACTTTTACTACAACAAATGCTTCAGTAATAACTAAAGTAATAAATATTAATGCCGTTTCCTGGGTTGTGGCTGTGGTTCTGTCACCAGATTCTCACCCTTAAAGCCCAATGAATCCAACTTGTGTTTTCCTTCAAGGTGCTTTTCTCTCTTCCTCTCCAATCCCTTTGGCATAAATACTTGCACATCAATGCCGTGCTTGTATGTCCCTGGGGGTTGGTTGGAGTGTGTATAAGGGAGGTGGGGTTGTTCGGAGTCCTCTCACTCTATTCTGCTTCTGCTTCGAGTGAATGAACACAAGTGTGCATTAAAAGCATCTGGGGAGGTGGAGGGTGTTTTCATTTCACCTCAGTCATGGCAGAAGGAGGCCAAAGTGCATTTGAACAGTCGACAAAGAGGGTGAAGGACAGAAAAGCAGATGGAGCAGAGGTCCACAAGTCCATGCACTTGGTCAAAAATGTATAGATGGACATAGAGTTTAGCACTAATTCCACTTTATTCACAGCTGATATTAGTTGGAAGAGACAGGCTGGACTCGTGTGGTATGATGAGCACATACAAGGTCACAGGTTCAAATCCATGACTCCAGTTGATCAACTGTCTACAGAAAACAAGTCAGTCTAGGGATTGAGGTTGTTGGATGTGATTTAACTAGACTTTTAAAAATCGTTTGTAAAGCATCATTATTTCTAACGCAATTCTTTAAAATTTCTTTAAATGCTGAACTTAAGAATCAGATGCATCAGCACATTTAAAGGAGGGCAAGACGGCATGACGATGAGTCTCCAACGATCCTAAAATGTCATCACTGGATCCACAGGTCACTCTTGCCATGGAGAAGTGAATGAATGCAGCTACCATCAGAAAGCAGTTGCACAAGTTTGATGTTCATGGGAGGTGTGCAGTGAGGAAACAGCAGGAACACCTAGACAAAGAGCAGGACATCTAGAACATTGTGTTTGGACAGATTAATCCAAAGATGAACGGCCTGGAGATCTTTCTATCATGGAAACCTCTATAAAATCTTTGTTGTGTCAGAGGGAGCTTGAGGAAAATGTAAGATCATCTGGTGCTGGAAATCACATAGCTGAAAGAATTCTGCACGGAGGAGTAGAAATCTCTTTCTTCCAATCCATCTCAGAGACTGGTAGATCGCTAAAGGAAACATCTAATCTAGTTCACAAAGGAAATGAAAGGAAATGCCAGATATAAGAACATGCTATTTTTCCTAAATTTTAGTTCAGGGTTCGTTTAATGAAATGGGTAGCTAGAAAGGGAAGAAAGTAGAAGGAAGAGAAAAAGAGAGATTCTGAAAGAGAGCGAGAGAAAGAGAGGGGAGTGAAAATAACAGGCTGGATGTTGAAGAATCAGGCCGCAGTAAAAGTGTTTTGAAGGAAGTTTGGTTTGGCCGGGCAGTTTCCTCCTACCTCCTGCTTCAGCCATCTTATCTTCCCCGTCCACTAATCAACACTGCCGCCCACCTCGGGCCTTCAGCAGGCGTGGATAATTACATGCCTGCATTCCCTGCTACCCCCACCTCTGTCCCTCAGCTACAATAATACTGTTATCTCATTACACCTTCACAGCTGTGAGATTCCCTTGTGCTCCTTGTCACTGTCTAACTTGCTGAACCTTAAATGTTTATACTGCCACTTTATATCCTACCTTAATGGGCTTGCAGCGACTCCTCCAGTTCACTGTGCACCAGTGGTCCACTTTCTTGGTAAAAAACGTACGTAGGTTCCTCGGTCCTGCCCCAAGTATGGGGGGTTTGTGGACTCCTGTAGTAATGTTGTTGTGAAGTCATCCATAAAGGATGTTTTTGGGGTTTGCCATACACCAGGCATGGCAGAGGGCCTCAACACTTCAGGCTCATCCCTCATGGCAAGGGCAAAGAGTCTGAGGTTGTGCCCCCAGTTATCCTTCTTTTCTCCAGCAGATGTAGTTTAATGTTGCAGCTAAAAAAGCCTGAAATTATTGCAGTGTTCCAGGATTATGTCCTTGACCTCTAGGATGATCCAGTCTGGCTCTGCATCATCAGTCTGCAAAAAGTCTTGGACCTTCTTCCAGTGATAGAATTGTAAATGTTTTGTGGTGCCCCAACTCTTGCTCTCTCGCAGGGTCTCTGATGGTGATGTGAAAGACAAGGTTTTCTTTTAATGGGCATCCAAGGCAAGCACTCCACTTCGGGCCTATGCAGGCAGTCTGAGTCTTCCTAGATCTTCATGGACTTGTATCATCTCCTGTGTTGTGTAGGATAACAGACATGTTCCTCTGGAAGTCCCAAAGCTCAGTCAGTAGAAGTTTTTTTTTTTTTACTCATGCCTGAAACGGTTCTTTTCTGATGGTCTTTGTGCAGCTGATGGATTTAGGTCACCCTATGATTCATGGTGCATTGAGATCTTATGAGGATCTCTTCTGACCGGTAGAATCATTATCCTTAGCCATCTATCACCAATGCGGTTGACAATTGCATCTATGTTCCTGGCTACATCTGCATCAAATTTGAACCACTGTAATCATTTGCTGCCAGGGGGCCACTTTGTCTGTGGTTAGTACATTACTCTGCTTGAGGCTTTAGCTCCTGGCACATTGAGCTTCTGGGCTCTGTGGGGTACCTCCAGATTGTGCTCTTCTTGTGTATCAATGGGCCTAGGTTCTAAGCAAAGTTTTGCTCTCTCCAACTGTAAGAATTGCATTATGGCCCCATTAAACCTGTCTGAAATCTCCAAAGGGTTCCAAAGGGTGTCTGATAATTATTAAAGATAATTCACTCTTAGAACCTCAAATCTGCACTTCAGAGGGCTGAAGAGGTTACTGACCCAGATATTGGGTTACAGAGGAAACCGACAAAGGAGGGCTGCTCCCTGGGAAAGGATAATACTGATATATGCATCAATAATAAAGTTTTGTATTTTGAAGACCATTGTTATAAATATTCTTGTCAATCTAGTCATTATAAGTAATTAATCAAAATTCTTGCAATTTCAGCCCAAAGACCAGCTGACCATTCAGAGTGAGGGAGCATTTCTGCAGAATTGTTCACTTATTGAGGTGTCGCGGTCAGCCTGTGCTATGAAAGGGTTACTGCCACCCCTGCAGTGCCTCTCAGCAGCTTATCAACAAGTCGGGCTTCGGGATAAATGAAACAACTCTTCAGGCCTGTGCGTGACATGGCCCTGTGAGTCTGATTTCAACGCTAGCTTTGTGCATGTGCTCAGCAGAGAGGAGTTTATGCGCTCGCACTCCACCCAGCTGCTAAAATGGCGTGTAACTGTAGCAGTCTGGGCTTACTCTTGGTAGGTGAGAAGGGCAATTAGCGGAGTGAGAAACTCATAAACAGAGAGGTCCACTGTTATCTCATTCATCGTCATCAGAAAGGGTGAACCACCCCCTCCCCCAAATTTCCCTTTCCTGTTTTCTGCTAATGGCAGTCTTGGCCTTCCATGAGATCTCTACTGTTCAGAGTTCATTAGCGATGCAGGTGAAAGAACTGGAGAGCAATACTTTGACCGACAAAGTGACATGAAGCTCGCTGCATATTCACCAGTTACTGTTTCACTGTTTTCCTGGTGCACTTTAAATCCTGCAGCTAAAGGAGAAAAAAAACTCATATCAAAAAGGAAGCTGCACAGGAGGAGGATAAACCTTCTGAACTGTCACTGGACGTCAGTGTGAAAGGATTTTTTCATTGTCATTTTGAATCAGATCTATCATCATGAAATTTCGACACAATGTAAAGAACAGTCAGATTAACCTTATGACAAAACATCAAAGACAAAAAAATGGACATTTGGGCTGCACAATATGTTGCTTCAGCATCATCATCAGAATGTGTGCATGCACAACATTCATATCTCATATGAATGTTCTCATATGGTCATTCATGACAGATCCACCTGAAGCAGATTCTGTCTGCCCAGTATCATTTATATTACTCCAGTCTAATACACACTGGACATTATTAATGATCTGACACACTCTATCACTGACATCAGATTAAATGTGGTCGAAATTCCTGTATTTTTCTATATCACAGAGAAAATGATATATCACAATGTTCGATTTTTCCAACACCATGCAGCCCTAATGGAGATACAAGGTTTCTGCATGACGCTGATGATGAGAACTGGAACTGCTGCACAATTGAAACTGGAACAGCATTCAATAAGAAGCAATCTAGGCACTTGGTCTTCTCACATATATTAGATAAGAGTAGTTAACCATAGTTATGACCAAGTTATATATTGTGAAAGAGAGTGTTTTAATAAGGCAAAGCTAAAGCATATAACTAAAACAGTCATATAGGCATTTCAAAGAATTCTGCTCTCATTTAAAGAGTCTGTTACAGGGAGTTACACAAAATCTCAATTCAAACTTTGGGTGCTATGCTGTTTTATATCAGATGACTGAGTGTGAGAGTTTTAATCAGCCCAGTATGTTAAAGAGATTTTGGGATAGCACCCAGAGTCAGCCAACCAGGTCTCACAGATAGCAAGTTTATCAGCCCCCCTCCTCCATTGTCTCTCTCTCTCTCTCTCTCTCTCTCTCTCTCTCTCTCTCTCTCTCTCTCTCTCTCTCTCTCTCTCTCTCTCTCTCTCTCTCTCGCTCTATCTGGTGTATTTTCCTGCTCACTGATGGCCTTGTTTGGCTGATGTCAGCTCATGGTGTTTTTGCTGTGTGTTGTGTTTGGCAGTGTGTGTTGTGCTGGTGGACGGGAGGGGAGAAGCTGAAGGATGTGAACCTGACGACTGAATCTGATTTAGTATCAGCTTCCTTTACTTCATTTATGTGTCGCTTGGTCAACAAAACGTATCCATTTACAGTAGCTGCGGTGCTGCTCATTCATTCAAGGTTTCACCGCTGTGAATAAACATGCACTTCAGTGAAACCACTCAGTCTATCTTTTTGTAGCTGAAAGTATGGAGTCTAAATATTTGCCCGTCCATCTGAACTTTTCCTACCTGGGTCCCCAACACGGGGCCCAGAGTGACACAAGCTTTCATTCACACCTATGGGTTTGCACAGCCAAGTCACCATCTGTATATTTTTGTGGAGGCTGTAGGACACTGGAGTACCTGGAGGAAATGGGATGGAATGGGGAAAACACATCCAGCTCCTCGCAGACCGTGACCAGGGCAGGGGCTTAATCCACAATTAGAACGAAAGAAAAGGTTTACTGGGGACATCTGTACATTTGTACATTGGTCCCATAAATGCTTGATTGATGATAAATGTCCTGCCCTGTGTGTGCGAGCATTATCCTGCTGAATATTGCCAGTTGGTGAGTGAGTGGCAACTCACCTAGCTATTAGTGTCCCTCGTATCACTACTAGGGGTGATGACATCACATCAGCACTTGATGCTTCTTTCAGTCGAATGATGTGTCCCCTCGGAATGTCTGTCAACTGGGCAGAATGTCTTTGAGTGCATCGTAGGAGAATGTCTAGCAGGCTGCGATCTCTCACCAAGAGGTACCTTACCCGAAAGGAACACTTGGGACCTTTTTTAGGGCAAAGAGGGAAAAATCAGGCTGATATATAAGGATTACAGGTGTCGTCTGATTAGACTGAGTCATGACTCCATGCCAATGTGACGTGTGTTGTTTATATATTCAGATTCACACTCGTGACTACAGGCAGTGAGCATGCGCACCACCTCATGTCACCTCAGTGTGGGGCAGCACTTAGGGTCCTGAATCATATCTTGATCCCCAGGGCGTAGGGCTGTGTTCTGATCCACTACACAGACCAGGCGTGTAAATTTAAAAGAAGGGAAGTTCCCATAAATAAATACATTAGTGTGTGTGAGTTGAAAAATACCACACACGCTCCGGTGCAGTCAATGGAGCGTTTGTTTCCTGTTCATCACTGATCCCGTCACTCTGATTCTGATGCAGTGCAGATTTCTAACGAGCTGCATATGGCTGCCTTGATGACCTTTCAATAAAAAAGGAAACCTGCATGGTATGTCTTGTTTGAGTAGCCATGGTACCTCAACAGGGTACTAAAACCAGTATGAGTACAAAGTATGGGCCGTTGAAATGACGTCAGAATTAGGGATCGTGCACTTTGGATTCTCTGAAGCAGCTTCATGAAAGCATGCTTGTGCACAATTCACAAACACGCTTGTCTAGTCCCTGTAGCGAAGCATTGCCAATAGAATATGACTCCCAGGAGTAGATCAACGTGAATTTATTGGCACCATGCCTAATGCCATGGGCTGGAGGGGTACAGAGCCCCCAGCATTGAGCTGAGGAGCAGTGGAACTGTGGAACTCTGGAATGATGGTGCTCCATCCAGTACTTTTGGGATGAGTTGGGGAGTTGGAGATGAGGTAGGGTGGTGATCATCTAACATCTTGACCTCACTTACACCCTTATCACAGCAGTGAGTCAGTTGTACTTCGATAAAGGCAGGATAAACTCTTTTCTATACCCTTGATTTTAGAAGAAAGAATGAATGAGCAGGTGCCCCAATACCTTTCTCCATATAGTGTACTTTAGATGGTAGCTCCATGTTTAAAGGGTCCTTTCTCTGCGCCAGGGGGTGCCATAGCATGGCAGACCCTGTTCTGTGACCATAGCATTCCAAGAAGTACATTAATGAAGCAGGTTTTGAGGCACTGAGAATGTCTTTATGATTATAAAGGTTATACATTCCATCAGGTGTTCAGTGCCCAGTATGTAAAGGACAAAGTGTTTGTGTGTGTGTGTGTGTGTGTGTGTGTGTGTGTGTGTGTGTGTGTGTGTGTGTGTGTGTGTGTGTGTGTGTGTGTGTGGCTTAGTTTGTGTCCTGCTGGCTCCTTCTCAGGCGTTCTTACAGGGTGTCACCCAGTCCCGTCAGAAAGCGCTGGGTTGGTAGGGTTCGTTCTGGGTGGGGTTCAGTCTCTTGGGAAACTCTAATAGAATGTACACAAATGAGAGGAAGAAGGCCTGGATCTATTATAGGGGGAGGTCTGGGTCTCTCTCTCTCTCTCTCTCTCCCTCTCTTTCTCTCTATCTGCCTTTCACTTGCTTGTTCTCACTTGATAGAAAACAAAGCGCCCCCTTCCTCTCCCCGTCATACCAAAACAACTGTGTGACAACAATCATGAGGGAAAGTAAACCATGCCACCCTTCCAGATCTGAGAGAGAGAGCGAGAGAGAGAGCGAGAGAGAGAGAGAGAGAGAGAGAGAGAGAGAGAGAGAGAGAGAGGGAGAGAGGGAGGAGGAGTCGTCAGGGCCTTTTCAGAGGAGCTGGGAACCAGAGAGGAGTGAAGGAAAAGAGTGGAGGAGAGAGGAGCTCAGGTTGCGCACTGGAACAAAAGACACCTGGTGAGTGAGAGAGAGAGAGAGAGAGAGAGAGAGAGAGAGAGAGAGAGAGAGAGAGAGAGAGATTGTGAGAGAGAGGTGTTTACTGCACCTGAGAGGCAGGTTAAGTATTAGAGTGTATAGGATGACCTAAAATGAGAAGAGGAAGGAAAGTGAAGCACAAAGAAGCAGGAGGGGCATGACCACAGCATCTGTAAAAGCACGAGAGCAAACAGAGAGACACGGTGAGAGTTGTTGTAGTTGATGTTGTTACATTGTTATTTACTGTACTTGTACTTTACTATTATTTTCTACATTCTTAAATATGTTTTACAATTTTTGTTTCTCATCAAAGCCTTTGAAGAACTATCTTTAAGCAACCATTCTATAAAGAACCATTTGTCTTTATGAAGTGTGAGAATCCTTTAAGGTTCAAAGAAGTCTGTGAAACATTACCAACGTTACCAGTTTAAACCTCTCTGGTGAGAATGTATCATTACACAGAACATTGCACAGAGTACTTTTAAAACGTGATCAGTTTGCAATTAGTCAACCAGTGTGACTATTCAGAGTGGAGAATTGAAATGTCTTCAGAGCTAGAGCTACTGTTGTCATTGTTACACCCACAATTATGCAAAAAGCTTTTTTTAACTTTTAATGCAGGTTAATCTAAATACATTTCCATGTGAAACTGTGTTCTGTGTTTTTGAGCAGGTTGTTTTGTTCATTTCTGGTGAAATACTGTCACAATGTAGAGGGCAGTTACATCCAACAAACGGCTAGGACTATTCGTTGAGGTGCAGCAACATGGAAATAAACAGTCATGTTTATAATAGAAAATGTGACTATAAATCTCAGTTCTCAGCTGGTAGCTTGATATTAAGTATCCAGTCTGTCTGTTATCTCTTGAGGTGGCCTTATAGGTTGTGTTTACAAAATGACAGCAAGTATACGCTTCAGATTTTCTGAAATAGTGACTTGCGATTGTTTTTTAACTGGCTAAATTGTTATATAGTACAGCAGTTGCTCAGCAAAAGGTGCTGGATCTTCTTTCGAGGATGCACGTGGTGTAAGTATGTAAAGATGTGACAGAAAAACGGTTAAAACCGGCATTTCTCAGAGAACCCATTGAACCCTTTATTTTAAGAGTGTGATCCAAAATCCCAAGAACAGATCTAGACTTAGCAGTATATCTTTGGCTGAATGCAATCCAATCCTCACAGCAGTGTTCTAATATCTAGGGTAAAGTCTTGCCAGAAGGACAGAGTCCATTACTGCAGCAAATGGGGAAACTAGTTATTCTTTCCCTTGATTGATTGAATGAATGAATGAATGAATGAATGAATGAATGAATGAATGAGCTGGTGGCTAAAATGTGTCATGTTTAAAGAAGTAGATATAAAGGTTCTTCACACACATCAATCAAAGAACACTTTATAGGATCTTTATTTTTAGGAGTGTATGTTCAGACCTACACAGATAAACTTTGAAATATTCAGCTTCGTGTGCTTAAGCAAAAGTGAGAGAAAGCGAGAGAGTGAGTGAGAGAGAGGGAGTGAGGGAGGAAGAGGAGGATGGGAGAGGTTTGCTGAGTGTGTGCGGTCCATGACTGGCCAAAACCACTGGCGTCACTTCGTCACTTTGCTTCCTCTAAAGTTCCTTGATTGAGAGAGACGGGGAGAGTGTTAGTGTGTGTCACTCACTGTTTAGGTTGGGTACTGAGCTTGTGTGTGTGTGTGTGTGTGTGTGTGTGTGTGCAGGATAACCTGGCACTCTTCCTGAGAGGCTGTGAAGAGTTGGGACTGAAGGGTTCTCAGCTGTTCGACCCCGCAGACCTGCAGGACACACGCACCAGCAACAAGTAAGACCACTTTACGTGTGTGTGTGTGTGTGTGTGTGTGTGTGTGTGTGTGTGTGTGTGTGTGGTGTGTGTGTGTGTATTATTGCAGGGCTGGTCAGCGTATGATTTTAGGCAATTAAGTTATTTTGCATTATTGTGTGTGTGTGTGTGTGTGTGTGTGTGTGTGTGTGTGTGTGTGTGTGTGTGTGTTATTCCACTTAGCTGTTACCCACAATCACTTTGTCATGGAACTACTGAGGCATTTAAAGGGCTGGTTCTCTACATTTTTATTAAACCTGGTCTGGAGCAGAATTGCAGTACTAATGATGATTCAGCAAACATTCTGCTTAGTTAAGGCTGTGCTTAATCTGTGTCAAGGGTATGTTATACTTGTTGAACGAGGAAAACTGGGCTTTAAAGGTATATATTCCTGTCTGAAACGTCCCATCCTTAGTGTGACTGGATCATGGTTAGCACTGCTATTGAAACCTGATGCTCAACCTCAGCACTACAGTTAATACAGTGCTCCTGCTGTGGCTCCGAAAGAGCCGTTTTCTTCTACAGTACAAGTTAAAAAATTAGGAACACACCTACTCCCAGACTGTTTTACTGTTTAGAAGAACAGTGAGGCCATTATAACTGTGTAATAACACATTTGGAATCAATACCACGACCTTAAAACAGCAAACACATCTTTATTTTAGGCTCATCAAACCACACACTCGACATTCCCACAAAAAGCTTCATGAGGAGACGTCTGTGATGCATTTCCAACAAGACTGAAGATGTACATGTGAAGTTCTAAAGTTGGGGAAATAATACACATACACAAGATTCAGCTTCACTATTTGGTCTTCAGAAGCTTATGAGGCCATAACTACAATGTGATTTGTGATCATGTGGTTGGGGCTGAAAACAACCAGACCATTTGTCATCTCCTTTAAGCCTAAACTCACCAAAGAATTCAGGCAAATTCAAAATCCTGAACAACCAGCTGGGATACCATAACAACCAGCTAGCAACCACATAGCAATAACCTGAGATACTGTAAGACATTTTTAACATAGCTCACCTGTTTTCCACTCTTTATAATCCGCAGAGATATTAGATCATGAACGACAAGCATTCATTTAAGAGTGTTAGGGGCTTTAAGAATCTCAGGAGCTTGCAGTGAAGAATGAAGACCTGAAGGTACTGTGCCACGGCCCATTGCATTGCCAGACCTATCGCAAATTGAAAAAGTGCGGGATGCTATTGGACGCACTATCAACTCTGGGAATTGAATAAGAATATTCTAAGAATATTGTACAAATGTTATTGTAGAGAACTTTCACAACTCCATTCCGAACTTTCACAACTCCATTCCGAGATTTCTGTTGGGTGTTTTTACATCATCTATCTTATCGTATACTGTATATGTTGCCATTCAGTTAAAATATATCGGGTTGATCTTTTTGTCCATGTTGTTCAGCCCTAATGATTTGCTAGTAATAAGAGTAACGTTAGGACAAGACAACATCTCAACATAAGTAACGTTTGTTAAACAGTATCATAGTTGTTCAGAGTTCTTTATGGGGTTTTCCTTACATTGTATTCATCATTTGTGATGGATGGACCAATAGAAATGTTCCAAAATGACTTGGAATAAAATCTTTTTACATTAACGTGCATTGAACCCGTTTCTCTTCTACTGTAAAGTTGACATTTAGGATATATGACAGTTTTCAGGGACAATGTACACGTAGATATATACGGTATAAAATGCTCATATGCATAAGAGCATATAATATCATCATAATTATTGTTAAATTGCACACCACTATGTTCAAGCATTCTCTCGGGTGTATGCAAACTTATGACTGTTGGCCTTCCTTCCATGTCCAGCATGTTTGGGTGTGTGTGTATGTTGTAGCTTGCGTTACCAAGTGAAAGGTTTCACACATCCTGACAGACTTTAGCTTATCCTTTTCATTGTGTGTGTCTGTGTGTGTGTGTGTGTGTGTGTGTGTGTGTAACCTTTGTTCCCTCCTGTTGAGCATCTGCACCATCTGTATCGGAGTGTGTGTATGAACATGTGCTGTTGTTTTCTTTCTCCCTCTCCCTCTCTCCCTCTTTCTCCCTCTTTCTCTCTCTTTTTCCCTCTCCATATCTGAGACCAAATTTGTGTTATCCTAAGTGATCTGGGCCTGTACCTCTTCTCTGTCTCATCCCTTAAGCTTTGTGTTGACCAGTGTGAGAGACAGGTTGTCAGTCATGAAGGGGTGTGTCTGATAGGTGCTGAGAAACTACTGCGAGAACTAAAAGAGAAGGTCACTATGGTTACCAGACTGGTCTGTTCAGTCTGAAAGGACAAGGAGGAAAGATTGCGTTCGAAGGGTTTGTGTGTTTGCTTGGACATCTGCATTTGCGTGTGTGTGTGTGGGGGGGGTTGTGGTGAGTGGGGGTTCCTTGTATGCAGTAGGTATACAGTTACTGACTCTAGTCTTCTTTAGGTCTGTTTCTGCAGACTGTATGTGCACCCCCTGAACTCCATTCATTCATGTTTGACCACATGACAGCTATTACCCAGATATTACTGGGGTGCTGAATCATTCACAGACATTGAGTGACTCATTGAGTGTCAGGCTCAGTGGTGCTGCTGGGCTGAGAGTGGAGAGAAAAATGATTCTTTAAAGGTTCTTTAGTAAAGGCAGTGGTGTTATATACAACCAAGACAGCTTAAAGAACTATTTAAATAATTTCATGGTTCTATACCTGGAAAGACCTATCCAGTCATCCTGTGTTCCTGATTTGAATCCTACCTTGAGGAGTTGGCGACATTAGCTAAAGTTTGATGGTTACAAAGATCATGGATTGAATTTGTATGTGTTTGCATAATTGTTCCTGTCTGATTAGTTTAAAAGGAGAGCACCATTAATCTGGTGTAAAAATGCATTGTCCCATGCAGGTTTTTTTGTTGTCCTGTGAGAAAATGACAGTGATACTGTTTTTATCTCAGTGATCTCAGTCTGATCATTTTAGCCCTGTCTGGAGTCACATCTCTGTTTGTCCAGGCAGATGTTGCCTCACATTGGTTGCTGCTGAATGCCATATTTACGATCATGTAACAGAACTCCTCTTGTGGATATTAAACACTTTCTGAAAAAGTCTGAAACCAAAAAGAAATCAAAGTGTAAGAGGAATCATGATTTAAACATACTGAACATGCTTAACATCCTTCTGGATGTGAGAAACTAGTCTAATTTAAAAAGGCTTAGACACCCTATGAACTCAAATAAGCAAATCCCATAACATTGCTAATACAATAAATTGTTTGATCTTTTTTAATTACATTTTAATAATCTTCATCGGGTAGCTAAGACAACCAACACTGACTGATTTATTCATAAGAATGAAAAGTTGAATATAAGTGGAGATGTTACTGTAATCATTTAACTATAATTAACCTCCATATACCTTCTGAAAACAGCCCTCACAGCTACATGCCATGAATAACCTCTTAGTGGCACCTGGAGAATGCCAGAAGCAGAAGCTGTTTTCAAGCACTAAGCTTGAAAACAGAGGCAAAAACAAAGGATCGGGACAGTATTGGGAGTCTCATTAAAATATGTCTGGTGCCTCAGCGGTCTACAGTTGTATCACTATGATCCGAGGATTGTGGGTTCAAGTCCCGGGTCATGCTGTGTTGCCATTGGCAGCCGGAATCAGAGGGAAATTGGCCTGCTCTTCCTCTCTGGGTGGGTAGACGGTGCTCTCTCTCCCCACATGATGCTCAATATGATGCTTGTCAGCAAAGGCGTCTGTCAGCCATTGCATCAGAGCTGGGGACTCAGCACTTTCCTCCAAGCACATTGGCTGTCCGATGAGGATGCAAATGATGGCAGTTTGAAAAGAGGTGGTCACATGTATTAGAAGAACCAAGTGCTCATCTCCTCCCCTAGTGTCAAGAGCATTACATGTGATAAGGGGGTTGGTGAATTGGCACAGGATAAACATAAAAAAATTGGACACGCTTAGATTAAACAAACTGTTTTATTTGTATTATTGTATTATTTTTCCACTACTTTGTTTGTAACTTTGTACAAATAATTTTGAATAATAAACAAATCAAATCATGGTGAGCTTTTTCTACATTTTCCAAGTTGGACAGTTGCTTTTCCCTCACTTTTACCTGGGCTGGCCTGTACTTGTCTTTTCTTTTGTCATCCTGTCCTCTTCATATCTCTCTCTGGGCATCACTCTTTCCATTGGTTTGTGCACGAGAGAACTGGAGCATGGTCCGCTCCATGAAGTGAGCACACACCAAAAGTATGCAGCCATGCAGTGTGCTGATGGAAACTGAGCAGTTTATGACAGGTGACAGAGAGCAAGATAGAGACAGAGCGGGTCTGAAGGAGTTGGATGGAAGGGTAGAGTTAGCATGAGAGGCAGAAGTAAAGATGTTATCAGGAAAGGTGATCTAATATTCTGTGGAATCTGTTCTTAAAAAGACCGTCCTTAAAGCAGTAAGCTTGAAGCTGCGTGTGCATCTGAGTAAAGCCAAAGATTAAGATCCTGTACAGAGTATTTAAAATGCTGATCTAATTTACACTGTTTTTCGTTTCAATTTTCAATAAAAAAATGCAATTCACAAAAACAAAAAACAAGAAAGCTGCTGTTGAGCTCGTTCGTTTGTCACTCGTTCACTTCTGTCATCTCCTCACTTCTCCCCTTCTTATCTACTCATCCGTTGACTCCTGTGTTTCTTTTAATTGAGAACATGGAAAGCTGTATTTTCAGATTGAACCTGAGTAATTGCAATGTTGAAATACCGAGAATAGGACCACACTTCCCATGTTCAGTGTCTAAATGTGATGAGGACGGACAATTCACCCCATTATCCCTGCTCCTCGGCAGTGTAATTGAATATGTCCACTAGATTGGGCAGATATACCTCGCTGAGAAAACACAGTACTGTTGTCAGCTATTACAGCGTTTTCACTGCTCAGAGAAGCAGTGCCTGTGTTTTCATTAAGATATCAGCATTAAGATCTGTATGGATCAGGTTTGCTCTGGTTAATCAGTATCAGCACACCTGGTTTCGGGGCCTGGACTTTCTGGACATGTGTGTCCACCTTGTGTGTGTGTTTGGTTTAATGCAGTTTCAGGACACATTGTGGGGTTTGTGGGGAAAGTTAATTATTACTATTATTAAAAAAACAGACATGGCTTGTTGGCATAACACACAAATCCAAGTGACTATGATTCTGAATCTCATTCTGGTCACTGTAAGGAGTTTGGCGTGTTCTCTCTGTGTCTGTGTGGGCTTCCTCTGGATACTTCATGCTTAGTGAATTGGCTGTGCTAAATTGCCCCGTGTCCGGGGCATTGCCTGGCTGCGCAGTTAGCTGGGGCTCAGCCCACAAGAGGTTTTGTTCAATGGGTTGTTGTCAATTTCAGCCCATCGACTGGTGTGTATAGGGGGTTTGTTTTCCCTTTATTGTTTCATTTCAGGGTCCCCTGGGAGTCAGATTCTCTTTCGTATCATGGTCGGATTGTTTCCCCTAATCCATAATTTCCCCTAAAGGGAAAATTGTGACTAACTGGTGCCCTGTGAAGGGGGCATTTAAACCATGTGCCCAGAGAATCTGGTTAGACTCACCACAGTTCTAACCAGATAGCAGGTAAGATGATGAGTGGATGAATGAAAAAGTAGTGGGTTTAGGGTGGTTTAGGGTCGTTAGACTGTCTAAGCATTGGCCCTTGTTCTTGTATCCTTGTTGATGCTACAGCCATCTGTGGGCAGGAGTCCCAAGACAGGGACCAGTAGCTTTACTTACTCTTGTTTTACATGAACTTCCATTCAAAGATAAGAGCAAGTGTCATGTAAACTCTACATTTTGGACATTGACATGGACATTGACACTTTTCATTGAACCGTGATGATATCTGATGATGTCATAGAATGTTCTCCTCCAAGTGTGTTGAGCTCCAGTGTTTTTGCATTAACTGCTGTTCTGCAAGAGGTGGTTGATAGAATAGAAAATAGAATAAGAAGCAGAATGTGTATGGAGTAGTGGCACACCAGTGTGTGTGTGTGTGTGTGTGTGTGTGTGTGAGAGAGAGAGAGTTCTGTGGAAATATTCTAAAAGGTGGAGGGGTGTGTGTGTGTGTGTTTCTTGGAATTCTCTTTGTGTGTCCCTCATTTGCTGTTTATATCTGTTTACTGAAACATTGGGACGATACTGAAGAACCTTGATGAAGGAATAAAACGCTTTCTCTTTCTCTTTCACAGGGGCTTAGATATCGGCAGGAAGCTCAAAAATGTAAGTGTGACAAACTCACATTGATAATCATAACCTGTGCAGTTCAGTCTGGAAGCTTTTACCTCCTGCACACCTTCATCTACCCCCTCTATCCTCTCTCCTGTGCTTTAGAGCTTTTCTTTCTGCTTTTTTGCCTGTGATGTTGTTGTTGCTTGTCCCTTGCTTGTTAACTTTGCAGGACATCCCCGGCCTAAGGCTCATCTGTCTGACGTTAGAGTGTGTGTGAGTGTGTATGGCTAACTGATTACGGGCTGATTGCATGCTCTTGTTTCCTCCATGCTCAATGATCATACAGCCTTCATTTCCATATTGAGTGTTTCTGATCATTACTCTGTGTTCTGGAACACCAGTCTTCTATGTGAAGTGCCCTCATTTTTGCAAAATAAAGCATGTATAAATATAAAAATCAAATCATTCTGTTTAAATAGCCCAAAAAGTTTGTTTTACATTTGAATAAATAAACACACTGCAGCGCAAATGTGTGCTTTGATGTAAAAAGGGACCTGTTATTGTGTTTGTTAATGTCTGGTAGTTGTTTGTTCCTTATTAGTTCTACATAATACAACTAGGTGTTAGATGATATTGGGGGCAACAGTCACATTGCGGTTCTTTTGCTTTTTGTAAATATTTTTTAAATGGCCAAAAACAGCAGATATAAAAATATTTAAAAGTCAAAAATGATTACTTATCAAAAATATTCAGTCAGCAATGGTCAGTCATGCCAAAACATTAATAATGATCTAATTGAAACCTAATTGAAAATCAGTTTTAAACATTTAAAACAACAAACATAAATAATTTTTGAGATAAAATTTATCACAAATACTGTGAAGCATTTGCTCTGTTTCTAAAATGTATATGCAACATTGATCTTGTCACCAGTTCTGTCCAAAAAGGTCAGCTGTTTTGTACACATATTACTTTCACTGAAGCTCTTGTTCAGACTTCACTCATGTGGATCTAATCTGCAAACCAGAGGCTTTTACACATGCTTGTGGAGTTCATGCAGCCATGTCCACATTGTCCACATTGTGGAGTCCACATTGTCATTAAAGCAAAAAAAAAACTTTCTTTAAAAGTTTATATTAAATGTATTTTTGTGAATTTTAATATTTTAAGTCTTACTATGTTTTAAAGCTGTTTATACTTGTTTTATTAAATTGTTATTAATTTCATAAATAATTAAACTAGGGATGTCTCATCACCATTGCTTTTCCACAGGAGTTTAGAAATGCAATGCACAATCTGAGATTCTCCAAGAACAGAATTCAAGAATAAAGGTGTGGTGGAAGTGTATTTCCTCATGTGGTTTTGGTAGCAGTAGCAAAACCAGCAGAGGTTTGACAAAGGTCTGAGGGGGGATAAGTGGCATTAGAATCACAGATATTACAAGTTTTCAAGGCTGTTCTGTTACCTCCTGAAAATCACACTCCTGACATTGTGTGATGTCAGCATTACAAAAACTGAGTTTGTTACAGGTTAACAGATAAGACTTAGTACTGACTGGACGTTTAGCGCTTTCCCCCTGATTTGCTGTTTGTTTAAAGGTGCTGTTGAATTCTGGGTTCTGGGTCAGTCTATTACAGGTCTATTACAGGTAATAATAGTACAGATGAAATGCACTTTGAAACGAGACTTTAATGTAGTGGTTATTTCTTTTCCTTTTTCTGTGCCTTTCCTGTGCATTTCCTTCTCCTGCACACCTGATTCTACTCACTTGTTAATGACCAGGTGTAGTAGTTCTGCTAGAGGTGGGAAATCAGCAAACTGTGCTGTGGTCAGGCCTCCATTGTCCACCCCTGCCTTAAGAGATATCTGATTTGGGTATATGTGGCCAAGCATGGTATTGTCAAATTATGTTTAATTTGTTTTCATGGACATTATGGTGTATTAGATTGTATTTCATTGGCTGACAGCCACACGTATCAGTAAAAACTGCAGCAGAGTTCATTTCACATGCACGCACACACACACACACACACACTCCGGCATGCTGTGTAAACATAAATCCTGCCGTGATGGAATCGATTCATATCTCTGCTTTAAACACATCATTCCCCTGCCAGCTGCTTGTTGCTTGTGTTTTGAAAGTGTGCAAAGGCAACAGTGCTTGTGTTGAAGAGTGTGTGTTGACAGTGCATTACATTTCTAAACTCCTGTCAGTCTTATGTAATGTCAGACTGTTTACAGAAAGAGATCATTGTTCAATACCAGTGTGACGAGTCCTGGTAACCATAACAGAATTGCCAGAGGGATGTCCTGAAAAAATAGCTCCAAGAGCCGATGAAGTTTACTGATGGTGGGGCTTCTCACATAGCTGGCATTGTACTGAGACCTCACTGGAGTCACAGTGGAGTTTACAGGCTAGCCAACACTACCTGCTTGCCAGTATTGCTTTGGAAAAGCACATTCTTTTATGTTTTTCTTAAACATTTTGGCATAAACTTTCTGTTTATTGGGGTGATGCTGGTTTCAGAGATGGATTCATTGTAGTGATAAAGTCTGTTGTGAACATTTCTTGCTGAAACGGCAATTGTGCATTTTGTTTTTAATTATATAACAGATATTTAAGAAATGTTTAATGTTTATGTAAGGCCTTTCTGTTGGTCTATTTGTCATGAAATTGACACGTAAAGAACAACTGCCAGATTCCCATTACATTAAAAAGTCAAAGCAAAAATGGAGATGAAGGGTTTTTACAGGACAGTGATATTTGATGGAGGATGTTAAGAAACTGAAGGAACACAACACAAGTTGATACATATAAGGCCCTGTCAGCTGACCTCATTTAAAAGTGTGTTGTTTAATCAAAGGGGTTTTTATTCACTTATTTTAATTTCTGTTCATTTCTGTTCAGTCTGTTCAAGGACAGGGGACGTACGTCAACAACAGCACGCTTTTATCCGTCTATAATGTCACTTTTTTGTTTTTGAGGTTTTCTAGCAATGAAACATTTCAATCTTAGAGCCTGTCTTCAGAGTCGTCAGCAGCCCTCTGGCCTGTATACTGGTTATTTATGATGCTGCTTTAAGGAAGGCCTTGTCTTGTTTGACCAGAAGCCCAACCTACACACTGCAGATACTGTATTACTACAGATATAGTGAAACACTGACCATTTCCAGACACCTTGACTTGTGTCCGAATGAATTGCTGCTCAGTGTGTGTTTGCTCTCTCTCTCTCTATCTCTCTCTCTCTCTCTCTCTCTCTCTCTCTCTCTCTCTCTCTCTCTCTCTCTCTCTCTGTGTGTGTGTGTGTGTAAAGAGCTCTTTGTTCACCTTGCTCGTGACAGTGTCAACTTTAAGACAGGCAGTTGGATCAGATTGTCGTGCATCTGATCTGCTCGATGCTAATTAAACTCAGTTTGGTACTTGTTTGTATGCTGTTTGGTAAATGGTCCAAAACTAGTTGCTTAGCTAAACATACATATCTGTTCAAGCTTGACTTGAGGGTGCTGTTTAAATGTAGCTTCAGTTGCTGAATCTAAATACACTGGGCTTTGATGTGAAAACCAAGGCCATTGACCTCAACTTAGATCTTATCAGTCAAATGAAACGGTGACCTATTCACCTCAACGTGTCTGCTTTAATTCAGTCCTTAGACCTGGAGAGTATAAGCGAGGCAACATATTGTTGTTGTTTTTTTTAACAAATATTAGGAAAACATTGTATATAAACATACCACCATAATGGTAATGGTATTGAATTAAATTAGATTTATATTGATATTTTTTTACACCCCTATTTGACTGTAGACTTGGGTTGAGCCTGTTCAGTTTGATTGCTAATAGATGGCTGGGTGCAGTGATGTGGATGGGAGGGAGAGCTAATCGACCAGACACCAGATGTTAGTTTAACATCAGAAAGATGTTGGACTCTTAATATCAGACAGGTGTTTTGAGCTGAAACTTAAAATAAAGTTGATGTCAAAACCCAGTGTTGTACACTGTTAGAATCTTGGTTGGAAATCAAAACCAGCATCCACCAAAAGCAATGTTGGTTTGACATTAAACGACAATGTTAGATAGATGTTGAATCGATTACTTCTTTTGACACTGTGACTTAAAACCAATAACATATTAACGTCTACCAAAAATGTCCTGTTGTGTGGACATTAACATGAAGTAGGGTTTTGGTCTCCATACCGCACAACTAAATGTACTCGTCCCTTTAATGTCCTCGCCAAGAAAAACTATGGATTTTCTATTTATTTGTTTGTTTGTTTGTTTGAGGCAATTGATTATTGATTTATTTATTATCAGTATGACCACTAATGACATTGGTGGCCAGCTTTTTTTGTGTTGTTTTTTTTTTTTTTTTTTTAAAGCTCACATTATAACAATATTAACACTAAATGTTCACTTTCAAATCTCAAACTCATGGTAAATGGTTAAAGATCTGCTTTTGTGCTCTTTCTAGGTTCTGATCACCATCTATTGGTTGGGCCGGGCAGCCAATAGCAGTGCCACTTACAACGGGCCCACTCTGGACCTGCGCGAGTTTGAGGGGCTGCTGTCACAGATGCGAAAGGTAAACACTGTACTATTGAAGCAATTACAGCACCATTCTGTAGATCTCAAACAAGAGCAGTGTGTCAGCATCAGTCAGGGACAGCAAGTCCGATCCATGGCAGTCCCACCTGAGAACTTACAGGACTTGCAGACCAGATACCACTTTCTTGTACAGTGAAAAAGTAGGGATTTTTGAAGTTTTTCTCGACAGAATGTGGTAAACCAACCGTACATTAGACAGATGACCTAAACGGTTTTGTTACATAAAAACACAATGGCTGTTACAAGCTGCCTTGATGTTACTGATAACACATGGCCTCTATTTATCTTAACTCATAAGTTTAATTACTAAAATGTAATTCTGCAGTTTGAGGAGTTCATTTATAGTGCGCTGGACTTCTTTCTGAGAAATGAGAGACTTTGATTTGTCATCTGGAAAACAGGCTTCCATTTATGGTGCACCATCACTGCTTGGTTCTGTGTCATTTTATCATTTCTTAGACTGGATCTTTATAGAGCATTGAGTTGCTGATTTTCTTAGAATGGACACATGGGAACTTGCGATTTTTATAGAGCATGGTCACTGTGGTCATGGTGGAGCTGCTTGAGGCTGAGTGGTCTCTTGGGATTTGTGGAAGCATGTCCCCTCCACCCCAACTGCAGTGTTGGAGTCATTAGTGGAAGAGAGTGGCTCTTGCTCTCCAGAGATGAGCTCATGCGCACTTTGCTGAAACCTTTAGAGGACACTGTTGAAGCACACACATATGCATGCACACACATACATACTTGGTCCAGCAGGCTATAGTTAACGGAGCAGTTCTGCAAAATGTCAAAAGAACATGACTTATTTCTGACCCCTGGTGCAGTTTAGTCGAGGCATGTTTGGTATCAGAAGTTTGCTTCACTAATTTAGAATGGGAGATACTGGAAATGGACTCTTACCAATCTAATCTTTATAAATACACATCCAAAGAAACATCTCAAACCATACAAAATGCAAATGGTCTACCAGCAAAACCAACCGAATCACTCAACAACATCAACAAGCTTGATCATAGCATGACCATGCTGGTGCACCAGTATGACCAGCTTGACCGAACCACTCAACTAGTATGTTTTCACCTGGATGGCCAGCTTTTCAAGCACCCTGACCTTCAAACATCAGCTTAAACCATCTGAAACGAGATGTTGGAGTAACTCTCTCTACTGTCTGGAGAAGGACACAACTTAAACTAGCTACATGCATTCATTAAAACGGGTGTCCACAAACATTTGGACATATAGTGTATCTTTTGCTTTAACAAAATATTGCAAACCAGCCCTCAATTCCCATATCAGTGCATCCTTACTGACATCGGAAAGGTGGAAAATTGGTAGGATATAGCATTTTTCTACTTCTATTAGTGTTCCTTCAGGTTTGTAACTTCTAATGTTTGGTTTTACTGATGCTGTCATCCACACACAACTTTCAGCAGCCAATAAAGGCATGATGTCACTAGGGTGGGATTTATTTATCCCACCCTTTATTTATTGTCTTGTCACATGTCTTTCTCTCTATCATCTCAGAAGTGATTCTTCATTGTAGATTGCCTTAAACATCTCATTCTCCCAGCCTGTGGGCATCACCCCTGGGCTTTAGGACTAATGAAAGGCCAGCTTGTTTTGGTGACACAGCAGAAGCCTGTTGAAAAAAAAAAAATAGCTGACTCATCTCACTCTGTAATTGCACCAATCAGAGCTGTAGGCCAGACTTCAAATTCAACACAGCAGCAGGCTGGATTGTTCACTGTCTGACTTCTTAGATTATTCACACAATTGGACGGGTTGTGGGGGTCCCTGTTGGGTGTATCTATGAAAGTGTATGAGTGTGTGTGTGTGTGTGTGTGTGTGTGTGTGTGTGTGTGTGTGTGTGTGTGTGTGTGTGTGTGTGTGTGAGTGTTATGGCAGAGCAGATATGGGCAGAGAGAGGAATGTCCCTTGCAGTGAGTTGTCAAAGAGGGCCATTGTGTTGTTGGACCTCCAGGATGAGGGTCAGCCAACAGAGCCTTCACATCCTCCTATACACGGTCTACCAGACAGCGAGAAATTACTGTGAGATTGCACCACAGAAAAATGTCCTGCTAGCATTGCTTTGAGTGATGGAGGGCAAGAGCGAGACATCCTACCCACCCAATAAACGAGGCCAGTTATGGTTTCTGGAATGAGGTGCATTAAGCACAAAAATGTGCCAAAGTGTTTCCAAAGCTGGAAAAAAACAAAGGTTTCCATTAAGATAACATATTAGAAAATACTATTTTATATTATTATATTATTTCTTAGATAGAAAATGGATAAAAGGAATGGAAGGCTTTCTGTCAGATTTTGTGTTGCCATGAGGACTGGATTACATTCGGTGACAAGAGCATTTGTGAGGTCAGGATGTTAGATGACCACCATCCTATTTCATCTCCAAGTCCCCAACTCATCCAAGAGTACTGGATGGAGCACCTCATTTCTGAGAGCACAATTCCACTGCTCCACAGCTCAGTTCTAGGGGGGCTTTTCTTTTGTCTGCAATGTAGGGAAATAATATATTTCATTTGGTCCATGTTATTTTGATGAAGTGATATGGGTTCTAAAATGAGGGAGGAGAACAGCGGAGAAGAGCAGGAACTGAACCATAATGAAGGGAGGATAGGGTGAAAGTAAGAAAGAAGGAAAGTATGGAGAGGGAGGGGTGGGCCAATTGTGAAACAACTTGATGGGCTCCCAGGATGGTCATAACAAGGGTCACTTCTGCCCAGATATGAGTCATTTGATCCAGTTACGAAGTAAAACCATATGAAATGGTATCTACACTGACACTGAAAGGCTAACATTGAACTAACAGTTGAAGCGTTTTGATGTTTAAGTCTTTATATGCCACACAGTGTCCGCTTAGTAGTTTTCACCTCCTTCTAGAAATAATTTACACTAGATATTGAAACGTTGCTGCAAGGACCAGATTGCATTTATTTATGAGAGCATCATAAAGAGTGTTCCAGCTCAACCCCATGACGGTGTATGGAGCTCACTCCATCAGTGCAGAAAACGCAGTGCTCTAGCTGAGGCCTTGCATTGAGCGTGCTAACCATAGGCTCATGTGCAGCTTCTCCAGAGCGTCCCATTCTATTCCCATTCCCATGTTACAGCAATGGCCGTCTGGATACGTTTGAAAGTAATGCAGTGGAGAAAATGTATTATGATATAATTTAGTGCATATGCTTGTGTTTTGATGGGACAAAAACTGGTTCTTCATTGAAATTTCCAAACATTCAGCTTTTGGATGTGAATATTATAATATGCAATATTATATATTTTAAATGCTGTTAATAGCAACGTCAAACATTAATATGAATGCTATTTCTAATATGTTTAAATTAATTCATATGTTTTTAAATTGAGTTGACTAGCACCCTGCATAGGATGAGAAATGAATGAATGAATGAATGAAGGTATATTGAATGTATAGAAAAATAGTGGTAATAATATTGTGTATGTGTTTATCTGTGTGCTGTAGGAAGGGGAGGACTGGGACAGTCCAAAGCGCAGTATCAGGGACAGTGGTTACATTGACTGCTGGGAATCAGAGCGCAGCGAGTCTTTGTCGCCGCCGAGGCACGCTCGAGACGACTCCTTCGACAGCCTGGACTCCATCGGCTCCCGCTCACGCCATACCCCCTCACCCGACGGCCTGCTCGCCCGCGGCTCCAGCGATGGTGAGCTCCAGCTCACACAAACACACACAAACACACACTCTGTCTAGCCCAGATAAAACACAGCAGCTTTGTTGTGGCTGTTTGGCACATGGGTACAGTACTGAAAGTCTAGCTGAATGAAGCTGGCCATTAGGGATGGACTGGGATCAAAATGTGATTTATGACTTGCTCAGCACTTATACATCCACATTGTGTGCACTGGTCATTTATTCTGCTTTTGTTGGAGCAACTGTACTGCTCAGGGAAGTCGTTGTAGCAGATTTTTCAAGCCTTGTTGTGAGGATTTCATTGCTTTCAGCAACAAGAGTGTTAGTGAGGACAGAGAGCTGGACGATCACCACCACAACTCATCTAAAATCTGTAGATATGCATTTGCACATCTGTGTAAGCAATGTGTGCAACTTTAAATGCATTCATTAGAAGGGGTGTCCGCAAACATATTGGACATGCAGTGAATATTCCAGCTGTCCAGCTTGCTAATTAGCCTCCCATGTGTGGGTGGACAGGGCTTATGTAGTGTGACTACACAGAGTGACCCAAAACCCATTAACTAATGTTACATGCCTCAGTGCTGCAACTCCGTTGTTTTCTTGCTGCTTCAGTTGCACAGAGCCGATTGGATCACGTTCCAGTTTGAAGTGGCTCATTTCCAGAAGGCACTGAGGAGTTGCAGCAGCTGGAGCTGAGACTGGGTGGGTTTTGACCCAGTAATACTCATGTTCCCTCTGAGCCAAACATGAAGTTAATCCCAAATCAGCACGTAATTTGCTGTGTGGAGTACACAGCTCTGCTGCTTCTGCAAGTACAAATAAAAAAGTATGGTGTCGTGTAATGGTTTTAAAACACGTTCAGTGAGGCTTAATGTTTATCATATTAAATGTTCACTTCTAAAATAAACAGTAGATTTCAAACAGGAATGTGGCCCTTTATGTGTGGCGTGTGTGGCAAACACGTCTTATGAGTGACGTGACGACGACTAAAAGAAGTGCTGTACTTGAAGGCTGTGTTAAAGGCCACAAGCTCCAGTAACACAACAGTGAAACAGAAACTAAAAGTAAAGGAGGTCAAATGTGGAGGATACGCTCAACCAAGCTCAGTTTCGCAAAGGCTTCTTAATATTAAGATGATCTATGGTACAGAAATTCTATTATGTTATGCACAACCACCGTTTAACAGTGATCTTTTGTTTGTGTTAGGTATTTGACTAATAAATTGACTACAATCTGTAACTACAGAAAGTATATATTTCTGTTCATACTAAAGACAGTAGTGCTAAATGAAAGACAGCAGAATAAGTATGATATAATATAATGCAATTTATTGTTGAGTGAAATAAAGTAATTAAAATGTAAAGATACACAATATAATATGTAATGTTTTACAATATTTCACAATATTTGATGGTTTGCAATACAAATGCAAAATCTATATATTCAACTATTAGCACTGGTTTAATCTTTGTGTTGTTCAGAAAATGTCAAATTCTGATGCCGTTCATATAAAGCCATAGAATTCTAGTACATTGAGTACTTTGCTTACATTAGGTGATCTCTATTGCTGTCATTGTTCCGTTAGAAATGAACCTCTTACCTCATGTATATTTTGCACATGTGACATTGTACAGTATGGCCAGGCATGGACACACACACACTCCTGTATCTGGTATTGATATCTGTGCTGAGGTTTCTGCTGTGCGCTCAAACCAGACCAAATGTTTCTGTTGATCAGAGGCCTGTTGCCATGGGTTACAGGCCTCTTATTTCATAAGAATATAAATCATAGCGAGAGAGAGAGAGAGCGAGAGAGAGAGAGAGGGGGGGGGGGGTATAAATGATGTTGTTGACAGATCAGTAGAGGATGTGGATGTAAGTTGATTGCTGTGTTAATGCTTCTGCCTTGCTTGTTTGGTAATGAAAATGAATTCAAATGGCATGTGATGGAGGCTCCTCATCTGCACAGTCTACACCAACTCACACGTTTACTCTCTCACTCCATTAATGGTTTTAAAAGTCCACAGTAATGTGAATGTACCACGCCTGTGGGCTGAATGAAGCTGGGAATTTAATTGCTGAGTCGGAACAGTTAAAGCCAATGAGGCAAATGTTACACACACACACACACACACACACACACACACACACACACACACTGTAGTAAAACCACTGACCGAATTGCCATCACTCTAATACTCCTTTGAGTTGCCGACCTCCTGGAAAAATGAGAATTAGAATTTGCTTTCTGTTTTCAGCAGAGGGAAGAACAGCCATAAATCACTCTCCTCTGAACAACAGGGCATCCAAGGTCAGTCAGAGTTACCCAACCCAGTCAGACACTGCAACAGCCAGACAGACTCTAACCACAAAGAGCTTGATGCTGTACGTGTATTAAAGCAAATGTAGCAGTTCAAAGAAACCACAGTACACGAGCCTCTCCAAAAGGGACAGAATAGTTCTTACCTAGAGGTGAAAAATTAAGGTCCAGTAAGTGATAATCCATCCCAGGATTTTGTTCTGACTACCTGTACACACAGCAGTCCAGGCGGTTGAAAAAAAATCCTGGATTTTTTCTTTGTGGACCTGGATTTTCCCCCCATAGTGTATAATTTCCCCCCATATAATATAATTATGATATTATGACAGTTTTAAAGTGATCATTTGAACTGATGTAAACGACTCTATAACCCATGTAAGTCCAACTGTATCAAATATATTTGTATGTATATTGTAAACAATATTAATATTCTATTATTAACTATTATTAATTGTTTACAAATATTGGATACAAATCAAATTCAGAGCAAAACAGTTCACTTTACAACACTTACCCCACAGGCGAGGTTGATTCTAAAGCCACCACTAAAAACTGACAGACTAGTAATGGTTGCTAAAAATCTTGTAAATAGGCAAAAAGGTTCCATTGTGTCATTTCTTTCAATGACTGCATATTAAAGTTGGACAAAGTGGTTTCATTCCCTTTTTCGATTTATATAAATGAAGCTAAATTTGCAGCCTGTCTGCGCAGTAGAGACCAGAGGTCAGGGCAGACCTGCCTGCTCAGTGGTTAGCTCGCAGACCGCAGAGGCCTGGGCCCACCCTCTCAAATCACATCATCTCTGTTTGACAAGGCTGTCAATCACGTAATTTCTAAGCATAATCTCACCTTCTTATGATAATCCTGCCTTCTAACCTTTACAAAACTGGGCCAGTAGTATCACAGGGAAAACTAACTGCTGGAATTAGAGAGTGGAGATGAAAATACAGTATAGCGAGTCGAATATGGGCAGGTTTGCCACTGAAAGGAATGCGAATGGGTGGAGTGGAATGATTATAGTACAACCAGTCAGCAGAGACCTGTGGTGGCTTCATTGTTGAGAGTTGATGCACTGTCCATCTTTAACACACAGTGGTTGTTTTCTTTGCTTGTTGGAGTGTTGTGTTTCTGCATACAAATGCCTTTTCACCTAATCCTACACACGTATTCTGCATCAAAGACAGTATGTGTGGACTTATGTGTCAGTGTTTGCGTGTGTATTGGTGTGTACTGGACATGAATTTATTGTTTTCTTTCAGTGCTTCACTAAAATATTCATTTTCACAATAAAATATAGCCTTTTTTCCAAATAAATTGTGTGCTCTTTAGACTGCAACGTCAGTGCCTGCAGTCCATTTTCATTTGAACAGTAAACATTGTCCAACTCCATCTCCAAAGCAAATGTGTGTAGCGATTTCATTTTACATATGTTTGGCTTTGTAAATATTTAATGAAAGCAGGGAAGACTCGTAAACAGCTGTGAGAGTTATTTATGTGCGGCTTTGAAAGAAGAAAAGGAGATTTCATTTTAATTTGGCCAAATATGGCATATTTTATAACGCCAGTCTGGCCATGAGCTAGCACAGTAGGCTGCTGATTGCTGGGGAACACACCACGGTGAGTAGTTAAGGTTTTACATGAGGCGCTTGAGACGGATTGTGGTTTTCATCAACAGAATGTACATAACAGAAAGTGAATGGATTATTTTGGACAGAAATGCTTTTAGTTTTTGAGAATTTTAGAAATCAGTGTATTAGAATATTAGAATCGATTGTACATGGCCATTTCCTGGAGAGGGTTAAAGTCTAATCCTGGAGTTCTGTATGGGTTACTAATAAAAGGGTACAATTATAGACAAAATTCATCTAATTCTAATCTAATTCAACAGTTGTACTGTTCAGGTCTTTTTTGCAAGACCAAGAAGACAAAGACAAAAAAAATCAATTTAACCCATCTGTGCAGAGAACACACATATTACACTAGTGAGCAGAGACACACACACACCCACCACAGTGTTGAAGTGAGTACTTGTGTCTGGAGCGGTAGGCAGCCTCTACTGTGGCACTGATACCTTGCTGAAGGGCACTTCACTAGTAACTTGTTGGATTTTGGACTCCAGCAGCCAAACTTATGACGATATTACGATAAAACGATATTAAAGATTTGGTTGTACATTAATCTACAGTTAGATAAACTCGTTTCTAATTCGGGAAATTCATGACTGTTGCTAGTCTCCATAGGAATGGGTGTCCTCAAAAGACCTACAGAAAACATCTTGTAATTGTATAGAGAATTAGATCTGTCGCAAGCTTTTATATTGCCTGAGTCACCACTTCACAGTGATAGTCACTATCAATGACTATCAGCAGGTCTATTTGGAGTTTTGTTGCTTTTACACAGATTGGATTTCTGCCTGTAGTGTCCTACAAAGGGCCTAAGGAGTACAAAAATGAGTACCTGATTAAGTGTTTACGATAAACAGAGCCGGCCCTTGGTGACCCCAAGCTGTGTTTCTACTGACCATCTCTGCTATGAGACTGCACTTACCCAAACAGTAATTAAGGCAACTGAAGCCAGTTGGATCCTGACAATGAAGAGAAACTGGATACCAGCTGTGGCACTTTTTGTGATTTATAATGGTCGAGATGAGGAGAACAAATCACTCTCAACAAATCTCTTCTCTTCTCTTCTCTTCTCTTCTCTTCTCTTCTCTTCTCTTCTCTTCTCTTCTCTTCTCTTCTCTTCTCTTCTCTTCTCTTCTCTTCTTAGTATGTCTGCCTCACCTGAATTTGATCACTGACATCTTTGGATCTTTTTTCAGTCAGGAATCATCAGTCATAGCAGTGAAAGGTTAAGGTTGAGTCATGTGGAGTGTAACAAAAGTAGACGGTTCTCCTGCCAGACAGAAAGCTTCATAGTGCTATAGCCACATGTGGGGAGCATCTTACTAAAATATTTTCATGAAGGAGCAGATCTTTGGAAAAGAGGCAGGTTACCCCAGGTGTCCTGTAAATATTCGGCTGAACCTTGTTGCAGCACTGAAGCAGAAAGGTTTTTTTTTTTTTTCAGTTTCTTTTTCTTACATGCCAGTCTGGACATGGACGTCCAGTGCATGTTGTAGCTCTTGGTGTGACATAAGACTTTCCTCGCACAAACCCAGAAGATTATCATCTTCTGAACTTAATTATTGGTTTGGACATGCTAGAAATACATCTTTAGTGGACAACTTAGAACAACTGAGTGCACTTTGATTAGTAATCTACCTTTTAGGTCACTGTAGAGTTACAGACCTTACTATATGTCTATATGGGTTGTTACAACACATATTAGCTCATTCCATTATAAGTCCATTTCTAATCAAAGAACTACTGTGGACCGACCAGATGCACTATGTAGACTGTATGTACTACGGTATTGTCACATGCAATACCAAGAGTTAAGTAAAGGTTATTCTGCTTTTGTTGGAGTAACTGTCTCTACTGTCCAGAGAAGGATTCCTACTTGTCCAATAATTATTGGATGGAACACCATCATTCCAGAGAACACAGTTCCACTGCGCCACAGCTCACTTCTGGGGACCTTTATACCCCTCTGTTCCGTGCCGGGCATTCCTATTCTATTTGCAGTACTCCTCTACACAATAGATAATTGTTCTTTAAAGGTTCTTTGTGACTTTGAGCTATGCCATAGATGAACCATTCTGGTTCCATGAAAAAAAATTCTTAAATTAAGAAAGGTTAAGTGTGGTCCACCACCCAAAATACCCATCCAGGCACAAGTCTGTGGTCAGAAACCACCCCTAATGAAGGGCTAGAGGAAGGCCAACACTAATAAAGTGGCCAGTGAGTGTATATCATTATATATATATCGGTATCAAAGTCCATTTTAACCACAGTGCTAGTGTAGCAGGGATAGTTAATGCAACCACATGTGCATGAGAGACCTGACATTTAAGGTGGTGTTCATTCAGTGTTTATTTTCATCCTGCAGGCCGTGGCAGCGACTCGGAGTGTGACGTTCCCCACAGAAAGCTGCCGGACATGCGGCGGGACGATATGCTGGCACGGCGGACCTCCTGCAGTGAGCCACGGACCGCCTTACCCTTCAACCAGTACCTGCCCAATAAGAGCAACCAGACAGCCTACATGCCCACACCACTGCGGCGGCAGCGCACTGAACGCGAGGACAGCCGAAAAAGCTGGAGCAATGCCACCTCCCCTATAGGAGGAGAAAGACCTTTCAGGTTAGCTGCTTTATGACCTTGATCTCTCTACAGTATTGAACAGGTACCTGCACTTGCACTTTCTTTCACTCTGCACGAGTACTGCCCTGTGTTCATGATTTATTATGACCTTCTAGACTTTCAAAGATATATGGTGTTAGTTCAGGAGAGATCTGGGGTGATGTTGATGTTGATGGTGTGGTAACATTTCATCCATTCTGCTATTGCCCTGATCAAACGCTCATGTGGATGAATGTGTACAAATGCTCACTGCAAAAGTTTATAATCCACTATATAAAATGTTTATAATACCACTATAACACTATAACACTGATCAGGTACCATGTCAAAGCTCTTGGTCAGATTTGTGAAATGAAAGCAAAATGTAACTCAAGAGGCAAGTCTAAGGAGCCTTTCTATATTATTTAGATCAAGATAGATCTAGAAGTTCTGAGAAGGTCATCTCAGAAGCTCATAAAGACGAATCCTTAAACTGTGCCTTCAAAGCCAGAATGTTCCTGCTTTGACTCATATCTTTAGTGGAGCTGCATATAACTAGTGCCATGACGTTTTTGCCATTACACACTTCCTCTCATCATCTGATGCTTTAAATAACTGCCATCATAACCATATAGAGTCTACACTATATTTACAATTGTCTGTGCATTCAGCTACTTTAAGCTGCACAAATTGTTGACACAGGTATGCAAATGCACACACACAGCTTCTCCAGTCCCATAGGGAATTACTGACGAGAATTTGACCATTCTAATACTCCTAATGAGGTAGAGGGCCCCCAAGCTTGGAAATGTGGAGCAGTAGAATTAGGAAATTATGGTGTTTCTTTGAATACATTTGGGATGAGTTAGTTAGGGATTGGAGGATGAGGTGAGGTGGTGATCATCCAACATCCTAACCTCACTAATGCTCGTCACCAAATGCAATCAAATGGTCAGAGCAATGCTCCAAAATGTAGTAGTAGCTTTCCCTGGACAGTAGAGGCAATTACTCCCAAAATATCCTTGATTTAAGAAGGAAAAATGATTGACCAGTTGATTAATACGTTTGGCAGTGTAGTGCATGGAGAACCCACGTCTGATGATGGGGTTGGTTTAGCGTAGTGTCAGACTAGGTTTAAATTCACTATTTTATGCCAATTGGAAACCTTGGGCAAGACTACTTATGCTACATTCTACAGTATGTGTCTAACAGGATTCACATTTAACTTTCTCTTGATAAGAGTGTCGGGTAAATGCTGTAAATCTTTTATAAAGAAGTGTCCTAACAAACATTTTGATCACTTGTTTATTTGATGAGTCCAAGGGACATAGATTACTACTAGTAGTTATTATCAGGCAGTTCATATTGATTATGGGAGCAAAGAAAGTTTGTTTATTAGAAGAACAGTGCCTTGTGTTTCCCACCCAGAGCAATACAGCTTCTTTAACAACATCATTTCAGCTTCTGGCAAAAACATTCAGACATATTAAAGTCTAAGTGTGCACATCATCCGCCAGAACATTTGGGAGAAGTGTTTTGGGATGGCCTGTCTCACACATACTCTCCCACCACCCTTAACCACTGCCAAACTCAACATAGCATTCTTGACAACACAAGAAATCAGCCAATTTTCCCTCACGGCCCGACTTGATGGGGAAACAGATCGGGGATATGTTAAGTGCTTGGCACTGTGGTGGGGACTTAAGGAAGAAAAAGTGAGGGGATTTTCTCTTCCTTTTTCAGTCGCTCTGTTGATTAAATACTGTAGTGGAATGGAGGGGAGTGGATGATGGAGAACAGATGTGGATGTTAATTGAAAGCTGGTCAGCAGTGATCTCCCTTATTGGTCATGAAACTGAGGGTCTTGGGTGCATCCTTCTAAGATGCACATATTTCAGATGCAGAATGCTTTGGATCATCTTTCGTAGTGTACAAAAGATGGTAATGTACACACCTAACTGAGGCATCTAGCTGGTCATACTTATTTCTCTTTCTGGGTGAACTTTATACAAATGAGCAGAGTGAAAACCAATCAGATTGCTGATATTGAATATTGGCATTGGCTAAAGCTAAAACTAATGCTATTCAGTATACAAACACTGGTTATAATGTATGTACTGGTTACAGGGTAACCACAGTCATTACCTGGCATTAGTTCCTTCAGTATGATGCTACTAATTTACATGACTGATAATACAGTTATATACAGCACTGATGTACAGGGGTTGGACAATGAAACTGAAACCCCTGTCATTTTAGTGTGGGAGGTTTCATGGGTAAATTGGAGCAGCCTGGTGGCCAATCTTCATTAATTGCTCATTGTACCAGTAAGAGCAGAGTGTGAAGGTTCAATTAGCAAGTAAGAGCACAGTTTTGCTCAAAATATTGCAATGCAAACAGCATTATGGGGGACATACCAGAGTTCAAAAGAGGACAAATTGTTGGTGCACGTCTTGCTGACGCATCTGTGACCAAGACAGCAAGTCTTTGTGATGTATGAAGAGCCACGGTATCCAGGGTAATGTCAGCACCACCAAGAAGGATCCAACAGGATTAACTGTGGACGCACGAGGAAGCTGTCTGAAAGGGATGTTGGGGTGATAACCCGGATGGATCCAAAAAAATGTCATTCCCAACAGGAACTGACGCTGTATTGGCTGCAAAAGGAGGCCCTAGTACATCATACTAATAAATTATTGTGGTCTAAAACCAGGTGTTTCAGTTTCATTGTCCAAACCCTGTACTTTACTGTAATTCAAGAGTGATACCATAAGTAAAAATACTATACTTACCTTACTGCAGACAAACATTTCATATGCACCAATCAGAAATAACATTAGCACCACTGACAGGTCAAGTGAAAATCATTGTTTATCTTCATCAATGTTGTATTTGTCAAGGGATGGGATATATATTAAAATCAAAACAAGAAGAGTCAACATGATGACATGTAATGAGATGTTATTTCAACATAATCCTGTGTTGTCAGAGAGCACAGAGCATTACATACATTTGCCTGAGAGCAGCAGCTGGTGGTGTACTGTATACTATGAGGTTTAATTTTCAGTAATGATTATTAGGTGTATCAACAGTACCGTCATCAGCCAGAATGACATATATAATGAAAGCATCAAACAGTGGAGGGTCGTGGAATATACAAACTCCCACTTCCCACATCCCCCAGGAATATAGTTATGTCTTTCAGTTTCCTGTCCTTATGTTGGTGTTTTTATTCATATGTAAATGCTCTCCATATTCATGTCCATGCATGCTATTAAACATGAACCCATGTAAGCAAGTAGAGTTGTATCTTGACCTAGTGCGTCTTCTCAATCATGTGTGTTTGCCTATGGTGTGATGTGCTGGTGTCCACATTTGTGCTCATTTCTGATTACATCATTTCTTTTTCTTTTTGTCCTTTTCCTCCAATTCCTTTTGCTTTCCCTTTGTTGCTGTTGTTGGTTTGTAACATTTTGTTGCCCCTTTCCAACCCACTTATGGTTGTTTTTCTTGACCACTGTTTGTGCTTGTACTGTGTAGTGAAGGTCATTGTCTTGCTCTAGAATCATTCCCTTCAGCAACCAGCGTAACACACCATTACGTAGATATAGACTCTAAAAACCACCTGTCCGAAGACTGTCACTCAACAACTGACTCTTCCCTTGGTGACACCACCGACACCTTACCTGAAACCCCTCAAATTAGAGCCTCCCACGCCAAAGACCACCCATCCCCTCCCTCTTTAGAATCCCAGGAGCCAGAGAGTACAGACGATGAAGATCCAGATGAGACAGAAGAGCAGAGAGGCATTGCATCACATACACTTATTCAGAACCTGGCCTCTCCCATTGAAAGCCCAACAGCTCTGGAGAATGGAGAAGAAACTGACAGCATTTCCTCAAAGACCACGTCACCCATACAGCTGAGCGATGCAGAAAACCCCCTTGAAAGTACCATCACTGATCTAAGGTGCACCATATCCTGCTCTTCACATCATATCTTAGATTTCATACTATTCCCTACTAGAACACCAAGTCCATATTTCATCATGCAGACATGGTACACATACTTAACACTCAGCACTCGTCTCTTAATAGTGATATCACTGAGATGTGATATGAGAAAAAATCAGAAATGCGTGACTGCAACTGAGCAAAAGCTGTGTACAAAGCTGTAGGCTGCATTTATCGAGTTATTCTGATGTGTTGCGTGAACATATGAGATTTTGTTTAGAATAAAAAATGTTCAAATATTAAGCCTATTTACAACCCTATTATTTTACCTTCGAATAAAATCCACTTTTCTCCTTATACAGAAGGCTTGCGGCAAAAATATAAGGACAGTGTTGCTGTACTTTTGGTGGCCAGAAGACACAGTGTGGGGTTAGATAGCTGAAAGGTTGTAGCTGGATGTCTGGGTTTTTAACCTCAATACACTAGTTTCCCTGCATCGTTGCTGATTGGCTGGTTGAGTGGAACTCTGGACCCTGGGGCATAATGAAATATATATCCTTCAATTGATGAATCATTAATACATATTTCTGTTTAATCAAAAGGAATAGAGTCAATATTAACAGACTTTTCATCTGAACATAATCCTTAATGAATTAAGAGATATGGATGGAGCAGTACATATACCTGAGTTGGTGGTGCACTGTTTACTAGGTATACAGTTTTTCAGGATTGTGGGTCAAATACTGCCGACTTTGCATATGTGACAACCCCAGTGATTCTCTGGCCTTGCAGACACTTCAGCAAACTGAGAAACTGTTTAATTCATCTGCCTCCTACTGAGACCTGAAGCATTCTTCATGTTTTCTGCATGGGTCTAGTTTTTAGGCAGGGAACTACAAAAATCCTTCGTCTGCTGGCTGGTTCTTAAATTTGGACTTCTGGCTCTAAGGTGATGAGTTACATTTTGTCCCATGCTCAGGTTCTGGCCTGGCGCTTGCTCTATGACATGCAGGAGAAGGCCAGACAGTTAGGTTTGAAGATTTATGAAGACGTGGAGACACTCCAGAGAGACTTGCTGGATGCACAAGCTGAGATGGAGCCAAATAATATGGTCTATGACAGGGTTTAGATGCTCATAAAATAGGGATAATCTAATAAACATGAAAATAAACATGGAGAATGTCAGTAGAAGATACATTTGATGTGGGATCATAATGCAGTAATGTTTTCTCATTACAATCCTTGAGTTCGGAGGTAGAAATGGATATTCAGTCCACATGCTTAACCTCTCTGGTTTCTTTATATGACAGTAGCCCCTTTGAGTCGTCAGTTGTTTGAACCGTAAATTAAACATTATAGTGTTAGTGTTTGTCTCTGGTTGGCATCACAGAGGATTATGGTCCATTTCCATATTACCATGTGGTTCATGATCACAAAACAACGTAGAACAATCTAGATCTTCCAAACTTGCATTCATTTACAGTGGGGTTAGGAACGAGGGGACGTGATGTCAACAACATGTATGAATCCACAGTCACAGTAGACTTTTTTGGTTCACGATGCCTTTTCTAATTGTGACTTGGGATGGACTGGAAGCTTGGTCATCAAAATTAGTGAGCTAGCCAACCAAAAACAGTAACAACAAAAAGAGAAGTAAGGATAATTATGCCATTTCTTTATGCAGTATACTCTTCAATGTATATGTCAGGGTTTCTCAACCTGTGGACTCTCTAGTGGTCCACAGGCCCATCCTTAGGTGCAGAACGTTGATGCCTTATTACTGTAGATACATTATATTTCTACATGGAAAAAAATTGTGATGTAAAAATTAAGAGATCTGTCATGTTCTAATGATAAACAGTATATAAATGCAAAAATTATAATGCAAAAGTAACAATTTTACATTAAGAGTAGAGTTGTTTCCTTGTGGGCCGTAATGCTTTCTAGTCTAACAGTCGGGCTGTGATGTGGAGAAGGTTGAGGACCTCTGGTGTATATTGTCAGGACAGTGGGTGATTTGAACCTTAGCTCTTCTTAGTTGAGGAGGTAAATTTTACCACAACAGTGAAACCAAAAAAGTGAGCTGAACTTTGTCAGATAATGATATACGAGCTGCAGTGCAGTGTAGCACATTGTGTTATTGTATTGTTAACTGTACTGTGTATATAACTGCCGTGGATGGTGCAGAGGGGGATTTGAGTGCCAGATCCTTCTCAGAGGAGAATTAGTATGCTGGCTAAGTCACCTTCAGTAAACAGTCAAATCACAGAAACATGAAAATACAGTCTCCTGGCCGACTGTGTGTGCATTCACTCGCTTTTATTATTTATTTAGAGCCCGTGTGGAAGAAACAGCCGTGCTTATACAGAGCTAACATGAGCGATTGCTCCATTTGAAAGATTTCAGAGCTGAGCCACTTCGGCGGTCAGTATAGCCAGAGCAGGAGCCAAACTGAAACCAACAACTTCATTTAGATGATTAAAATGTGACCCATAGTGGTCCACACAAATAAAACATGTTGCACAAACACACTTTCTTTCAGTGCATTTGCTCTTTCTGTTACCAGTCGTTCGCATTGCGACATATTAAACCTATTTCACTGATGTGCAATCACATGTTTCATTTTAATCATGTGAATTCTACTCAATTAACATGTAAACATTGCCTATACTGTAAGGCAAGACATTTTTAATGCCCGGTTCCAGTTATGCTGCTTGTCCTACGCACACACTCCCACACACTTTATATTCTCACACATGCAGAATTATATAATAAGCAGAATTGACGTGGTCACTTTCTTCTTTCCTCTCACCTAGACATGCAGACATGCTAAGACACACACACACACACACACACAAAGTCACACACTCATGCACCCACATACAACACATGTCCCACCCAGAGGAAGAGGGGAAATGAGCAGGTTTCCTGTGTTTGACCCTCAGCATAGCTGAGCTGGGTTGAGCTGCTTTGGCTCATTCAGGGACACAGTTAAAAGGATATTATGTGGCTGAATGTTCTATTATAGGCAACACGATCAGAGTAGAATCTGGAATGATATATTGGAAATGAAAGTCTAATGTCACATAATTAGACATGCTATAGCCTGTGTGGTCTGTTTCTGTCTGGTAGAGATCAGTTTGCCTACACAATCATCCAGCACAGTGTTGTGCAGTGGGTCATTTCAGATTATTTACAGGCCCGGACCGTGCAGCTCTTTGGAGTTTTTTCTCCTCTGGAGTTTCATTTACCACGCTTGGATCCAGCACTCAAATCCCCCTAAAGGCCATGTCTGGCTGGATCAGGTGTGTTGGGTTTGGAGGTAAATTCTGCAGGAAAGCAGATTCCAGGAGCTGGGTTAGACATGCTTTTTTTTTTGCTGTTTTGAGGTATTGTGTTTTGGCATTGGCATTTCTTGACAAGTTTAGCTAAGTGAATAAAACATGGCCCTGTTTTGTTGGTTGAATGCACTAAATTGGAAAATGATGATCATGCAAGCTCAAATGTAAACCTATTTGATATTATTTTACAATACCCTGCAATAGTAGAGTAATTCAATATTTATTTAAATTAACTAAGGACTGCTCTTCAGACTGCCACCCCAAATCTGATTTTGGTGTATCTGCAGGATTATTGAAGAAACGAATACTGAATACCCCAGTACATCGCTGCCATCTTGAACGCTACCATATTGGATCAAGGGCAAGTTTTTTTCATATCAAAAAAGACCAGAATTGCAGTATTATTTGGTTCAAAGACTCAAAGGTTCAGAACTTGTGTTTTTCATCACAGGTAACTCAAGATGGGAGGTGATTTTGATTGTTATTTTGATGGTTCACAAGATGTCAACACAGAAAGTTGAAACAACAAGCAGGTGACGTGTTCACTGTGCTGTCCCTGGTGCTGAAGATGCAGGATCCAGTCGCTATGAACCCACATGAGAATCTCTGGAGAAATGCTGTCACGAGAGATATTGCGAATCTGATTGCGACAATTGATTTCTGAGACAATTCTTTGAAAGGCCACATGACCACCTTCCCATTGGAAAAACGTTCAAGATGGTGGCCATGTTCCCAGCGTAGCCTTAAAGATAGGCCTTACTGGGGTTTTCAGATGTCATTTTCCATTTCATTTCTGAAATTAAAAGGTGTCTCATCCTGTAGATTATATTAAAACTGATTTTTGTTGATTTTCATTTTGATTTTCATATATATATATATATATATATATGTTCACCTGAGAAATCTTTGATCATGTAACAAGTCTAAAACAGACCATCTTAACATCCTCAAAAAGTGGTTATACACCTGCTGCTGAACCCGGTCTGGATTTGGATCTTAACAGGAAGGCTCCAGGGTGAGGGCTAGGATTAGGATTTAGGTTGAGGTTAAAGTTAGGATTAGGCTCAGGAGAAGAGTTAGCATTAGGTTTTGGGTTGAGGTTAAGGTTAGAAAAAGGAACAGACTGAATGTTGTGATTAGGTTTTTGAATTTAGAACAAGGATAATGACCAGAATGAGGCTGAGGATTACATTCTGGGTTGAGTTAAGGGTAAAGATTAGGGACATGATTATGGCTGGGTTGAGGGTTAAGGTTAGGATTATGGGCAGGATGAGGGTTAGGATTACACTTTGGGTTGAGATGAAGGTTAGGATTAGGATTAGGACCAGGGTTAAGGTTAATTTTACTTAACATGTTAAGTGTAATATAAGTAGTGAATCAACAGAACATCTTCAAGATATTTGTTGCATTCAGACACTTCACTACGGCTACTACAATGATATGTGTCACTGATACTCTGTTAAGAGTTTATTAATCATCTGCTAGATCCGGTCTGTGTAACTGTCCTCTGGGAGCTTTTAGGAAATAATGTAGGGGAAGTTTAAACTCTCCAAAGTCTTTATAATCAGACCAAAGGCCATGGCTTCACTGCAGATGTTGCTTCATTTTCAAATGAGATTAAAATAGCCTGAATTAGCCTTTGAGTTAATTTAGCCATTCATGTCATCTCATGTTTGAACCCCTGATGATGTTGATGAGAACATTGCTGTGTCAGCTCTGTTCCCACGTTGCTCCAAGGCGTTGTACCTCGTTTCGTAATGTCTGTGTGTCACTATTTCCCACAGATTAGATTCCATGCTGGTCACTTCTTTTACCTCTACATGATGAGCCTCCACTCTGTCTGTACCAAGACTGAGTGTGTGTTTGTGGGTGTGTATGCTGGCATGGGGTTGGCGGTGTTGGCCTGTGCCAGTCGTGGTGGGCATATGGCACTAGTGCTTTTGGGAGGGTGCGTTGATGTGGGTGCCAGTCGACAACCACTGAGGGTCCTTTGTGCACAAGGACCAGAAAAGAAAGGGCTTCTTTTGGGCAGACTTGAAAGAGCTCCATTCAGGAGCGTCCCATCTCTCACGCATCCAGCACCCGCAGTGACACTAGCAACCCAGTGTCCAACATGTTCAGACAAGGAAAGGCCGAGGCAGTGCTCAGCACTTCAAGTGTCTGCCAGACCATACTTTAGGTTATTTAGGAGAGTTGTCTTGCTCGTGTTTCTTTCTTGGCAAGGTGAAGAGTTCTGAAGGACGTGGTTGTAGTAGTGCAGGATCTCACAGTGCAGTCTCTAGTGCTGAACTGCAAAAAAGTGATCTCAACCAGCAGAAATCTCTGCCAGTAGAATAAGACCATTTCACTAGATGATGGGAGATCAGTTGATAAGGGTGCATCCTGAAACGGTCTTCTTGGCTTACTTCCTTTCTATGCTGGAAGAATGTAGAAAGGGTGACACCACTTCAACGTCCTCAGTTATGACATTGATCACTTTTGACTGTATTTCTTGGCAAGTACCCGCTGGTAGCCAATCACATTTGCTGCAGAGGTCCAGGTAGTTAATAACTAATTGGAAATGTAAATATGGAAGTAAACTTAATGTAGACTTTTTACATACTCTTGAATATATATTTAAATCCATGTTGTTCATAAAAGTAAACTGAAACAAAAACACACAAGTATTACAAAGGCATGACTAATGTAGATGGAAGAATATAAGACATTTACTAAAACATTAAATATATTTACATTAGAGCACAAATATATTTCTATTTAATGTCATTCTACTAAGATCATACGCTTCTAAAGATACTTTGTAATGCAAAAATTAATATCCATCCATCCATCACCTGCTGTTTATCTGAGTCTTGGTCACAGGGGCAGCAGCCTAGATAAAGAGACCCAGACATCCCTGTCCCCAGGCACCTCTTCCAGCTCTTTAGGGAAGATACAAAGGCGTTCTGAGTCATGCTAAGGGATATGATCACTCCAGTGCATCCTGGGTTTTCCCTGGAGCCTCATCTAAGTTGGACATGCCATGCCTGGAACCCCTCACAAGGGAGGCATCTGAACCATATGCCACCTCAGCTGGCTCATTTTAACATGGAGGAGCAACGGATCTACCCTGAGCTGAACTCCTCACCCTATCTAAGGGAGAGTCCAGCAACCCTGTGGAGCAAACTCATTTCAGCTACTTGTACTTGGTATCTTATTCTTTAGGTCACTACCCAAAGCTGGTGGCCATAGGTGAGGATTAGAAACATAGATTAACCGGTAAATTGTAAGCATTGGCTTTTGCCTTTTGCATAATAAATATATTTTTATATTCTGTACTACAATACAGTATGTTAGAAATATACTTACATCATTTTATTGTGTGTGCTTTAAGTTGTTTTTAATACTCATTGCAGAAAATTTACAAATGTCTGTTTGAAAACAAGTTTTTAGAAATATATTAAATGAAATTTTAACTAAATGTGTTACTTAACATTAATGAATTTATGGGGAAAATTCTATCTATTTGCAATCATTTCCCGAAAGGGATTTTAACCATAATTTCAGTAAGTATATTTTACATTTGAAAATGTAAAATAAATATTGTGATATATATTTGACCATATCCCTATTTACAGCACACTAAATCCCACTATATTTTAAATACAATTATGTGCATTTATGCCCAACAATTAACCATTATGTTCTTTTACTCAAGAACACAAATGAAACACAGAATCCATAGTATGCCCGGCCTCCTCCAGGTAGCCTGTTATCTTTGGGAGTGTGAGCGTTGACCTCACTCTTAAAATCCTGAGTAGAGATAAATCCTGAATTGTGTAACTTAGGTGCTCTCTGCTGCAAGTCTTTTCAGCAGCTTTTGAAGTGGCTTCTTTGGCCTCCTCCAGTATTTGAAATCCGTTTTTACTTGTCACAGAAGTGAGGTGGAGGATCGATAGAACAAAGCAGTAACTTTCAGGACCTCTGGATGTAGGCCAAGAACTCCTGCTAAAATAAACACTCTTACATGAAAGAAATGAGTGAAACAGGTTGTACATATCAGTAATAGTGAAACTAACCACCAGAGAGTGAAGAGTTTATCAGTAACGGTGGATTCAAACACCAGGCAAGAAACCTTGAAGAGCAAGAAGAGATGAATGGAAATGGCAAGACAACATTAGTCAAAAACAAAGCATCTAACAAAGCAGCTACCAGATCAAAAAGGCAATCTGATAAAGTTTCATAGGGGAGGAAACCACTTGGCATGCAATGGGAATGAATGGCAATACACTTAACAAGAGAAGAACACTAGAAGGACATTCATACAAACATATCACTGAAAACCATGTATCTTATTTTTGTCCATTTAGACTTTTCTCCATTGAACCGTGTAGCTGATTTTTTAGTGATGTAAATAATTATTGATGATCAGACCAAAAACAAGCTCATGTTTTACAATAACTTCCTTTCAATGTTACCAACTTTTCTGACTTTATCTGTAAAGTCACACGGCAGAATGAGATTAAACACAGGTGATAATGTTTAGAATGTAGGTGATATGAATCTAGTGAATAGTTTGGAATTGGTTGGCTGAGGATATGTGACGGTGACACCGAAGTGGGATGATGGGAAGTGGGGCTCATAGGGTTGATGGGAATGGAAGTGTTGCAAAAGCATTGCTCATTTGATTATTTATTTATTTATTTATTTATTTATTTATTTATTTATTTATTTATTTATTTATTTATGGATCGTTTGAAAGTGCCCGCTTCTCGTTACATAGCTGTTTAGGTAAGGGTTTGCAGCACCCAGCTTCATGTTCATCGACGTGACTTCCCTTCTATGAAAAGGAGGTTTCTGTTTTCTTTTGCACACTGTTTCTAAGATCACATACTGAAACACTTTTGACCCAAAAGTGGTTTAAACAGCTGAAAAGTGATGAGAGGACAAAGTTCTTATGTAATCTTTGTAAATGTGATGCAACGTACAAAGAAAACGTACTTATTCATATTAAAAAACAAACATTTTGAAACTTTTGAAGGGCAGTGTAAGTCATTTACATTGTTTGCTACTAAATTATCATCTGCGCTAAAGAGTTGTGTTGGTTCTTAGATGTGGTGACGATATACTGAAGTTGTCCACAAGGGACTGGAGGCTTACAGTAGAACTGGGACATATGGTCCATACCAGCTGCTTCTTATTTCATGCTTTGCTGCATCCATGCGTGTGTGTGTGTGTGTGTGTGTGTGTGTGTGTGTGTGTACCGTGTGACACACCCTCAGAATGAGAGGAAAGACTATCTTGTTCTTTTTTGGACAAGTGTATCATTGGATAGAAAGACCTGCTGTGTTTTCCTTCCTCCTACTCTCTTAACCAACTGAATTCATTTATCTAGTTAAGCGCTGAAGTATGAAAATAGGAAAACATAGCAGGAAGATGAACGTGTTTGCCATTTGATGTCGTGTGTATATGTCTGGAATGTGCATTAAATACTGTATAAGCAAAACTGGGATTTAAAACACTGCAATAAATGACATTTTGACACTAGGGCTGTGCAATATGACCAGAAAATAGAAAGTGATTATACAATACATGATGAAAACCATAACAACGTATAATATTAAAGTATCAGTGTTTATCTGTAAAAGCAGAAACACAGCATGACTGTCCTCTGGGGTGTCATCTGGAGTGTCATACACAGATGGTAACCTGCATAACAGATGTGATATTGTGATATGATCTTGTACAAATTATATCTCGATGTATGGATATTTACAATATATTGCTCAGCCCTATTATTTGTCATTACGGTTTTATTGTAAGAATATTATTGGATTATTCAACTTCCTTATTTCTAGATATTTAAAGTGTTTACTTTACTTATTTAGGGACTGCATAGAGACTTAACGCATAAGCATTAAATAACAATTTTACCACAATACTGGGGAATTTCTGTCAGATTATGTTGGTAATTGAAAGATGTTTAATTACCTATGGACATTGCATTGACATGAAACTCTTAATCAGACACTTCATAAGTATTATTTCCACAGAATGTTTGAATAGAACTCATAAGGTAAGGCAGTTTACAATTGACTTCATTAAATACTTCTTTAAAATGAAGCCGTTTTTTAAATACTCAAAATATTTCTTTACTTTCTTCAGTTGCTGTGCATCTGTCATGACGGCACTATTGTAGGTAGCTTTAAAGTGTAGTGTTACTGATTCATTTTACTCATCAGTAGATACTTTGTTTACTTATGTTTAAAAGCAACATGTTCATTAATAAAAAAAACATTTGGATTTAGATTCCCATGACAGTTTAAGAAACTATGTTTAACTGTGTTGGTGTCCTTCAACACTTTGTAGACATCTTGTTAAGTTGTAAGAAGCAATAAATAAATAAATACATACATACATACATACATACATACATACATAAATGGAACAATGGCCATCAGTATAATGTCATCATGCATAATAATCCATAAATAATAATGTATTGCTTTATTAGTAAAAGTATAAAAACATAAGATGGTGTGGTGTACTTGAAGTTCAAGTAAAGTTATGTGTGATTTTTTTTTTTTACATTTTCATTGGCATCTTTTGTTTTTCCACAGATAATACTTAAAACAACTGTTTCAAAATAATTAAAATTTAGATTAAATTATAGTATTCTTATAACTATCTCATAACGATCTGTTTTAGTTATATTTGAAACTATTAAATCTGTTCAACATTAAGTTAAGCTTTAATATTATGCTTTTTTACACTAAATTCTATTCTAGTTCTATTCTATTCTAAATGGAAAATACAGAATGTTCCAGAATTGCCATTTTTCTGTTATCCATCGCAACACAGGATAGATTCATTGTGCCTCTGTCAGTGTGCATTTTACTAATGCTGTAATGAGCACGGTCAGCTTTGTTTAGTTTTACTTTGGCGAGTTCCACTCGGCTCTTCAGGCTGTCTCATGTTGCTCAGTGTTGTCCATGGTGATAATCCCATCATTCTCTCAGCAGTAACCCCGCCCGCTCTTGCTCTGAAGAACTCTACCACACATCCTTGACTACCAGCTCCATGACAACAAGCATCATAGTGACAAGCCCCCTCAGTCCCAGCCCCCAGCGCAGCCCTGGTCCATGCAAGAAGTTCCTTCCACTGGCCGTGGACAAGGTGGGCGGGGCATCCCCCACAGCTGATGCAGGCCGGGGTGATATGTGGGCACGGCACAGCCTAATGTCACCCAAAAATGGCAGCCTAAGCCCTACTCATTTCCTCCCTGTGCCTTTGTCCGCTGGTCAGATGGGTCGGGCGGAGAAGGTGGGGTCAGAAACCGAGAAGATGCAGAGGCGACCCTCCTGGGTGGATGATGACCTTTTGCCAGCGTGAGCCACCCCGTCTTTGAGCCTGCTGCTTTAAGGCAAAAGAGCACCTTTCTTTCCGACTGCAGTTGTTTATTTTTATAAAACAGTCTCTGACATGATGCCACTTAGTGATGAACAAATGATGCCACTTGGTTTGGTGAAACTTTATCTGAAGTGTAGTCAGTCAGTCAGGACCTGTTTGGCAACACTGTACTAGTATTTGCAAATACTATTTCAAATATAAATACTAATTAACAGGAGTGATTTCTGATACTGATACATAAGAATGAATGGACAGAAGCATAGATTGGCTACAAACACTTCTAGTAGCAGTTCTTTCATGTTTGTCTTTCTTGTATTGATCAACTACTTTGGGACTAAGGTGAACATTTTGCACAGCTTTTAAACATCTCAACAACTTTTTCAGACAAGCACATTTCATTCCAGTTACAATCAATAGGTGAAAACCACAGAGAGTTGACTGAAAGGCATCATCACACAGACGTTTTTTTAACCCTCCATCAAAGCAGGTGGAGCCTAGAGCTTGAGCTACTGATGCATATTTGCTGAATTCTCTGCAACTCTCAACACTGCATTTTCCCCCCTAAAATGACAATATAACATTTTGAATGGCCAGTTTTCCCTCGTTTTGCATTCTGATAACAATCTTGCTGTGCATGTTTTGTGCGTTTTCATGTAAACATCCATTTTCTTTGTGAGTTCTTGAACATCCAGACAGTTAACAGAATATGGACTGTACTGCTGTTTTGCATGTGCTGTTAAAGTGAAACTTAATACAGGAAAGATGAGGAACGACTGACAGTTTGCATGGAAGCTGTGTGATTTGCCTCATGGGTATTTTTAAGCTTGTGAATTTAACATAAAAGTCGCTGTGTGACCTTGTACCCAGTGATTATATATTCTTGGCAATAGGCCAAGGTCAAGCCATGACCTCCCCTAGCCTTTTTCAGAAACGCAGGGTTTCATTTTCTTCCTGAAAACTGTGTCATTTCTAAGTAAGGTACAATGGAAGGGAGCTGAGGTTTAATAGTTTCAAAGGGACTTGTTAAAAAAGTATAATAGGAGTAGATTTGCTACCAGGAACACCAGAATATTGTCCTACATACAAGATCTAACTAGTTTTTAGCAGATTTTAAATGAACAGACTTTTATTTTTGAAAAACAAACAAACAAATTAAGACACAAATTACAAACAAGTAAAAATAGAATGACTAGGCCCGATTATTTCTTTATTTTTAATGTTTTTGACTCTGAGTGGCTTTAATTTGATGATCCGCCTGTGAACCGCCTAGAAAACAATGAGAAAAATGCCAGTGGACCACCAACTTTGGCTTGAGCAGCAGTGGTCTGTTATCCTCTTGATATCTTTGTTCTCCAATAATATTTAAGTGGAAGAACTTCTGGAGTCTCATTTTGTTGTATTATTCATTGTTCTCCACCCCAGTTTGATAGCTACAAATTCCCACTTTCTTGGTAGGACTTTTAAATTGTGTCCAAATTTCATGATGAATGGACCAATAGAAATGCTCTAAAATAATTTGCAATAAAATCGTTTAACATGGACTTCCATTGAAAGTTTTTTCCCCCTATTTTGCTCTAAAGAGAAAACTTTTTTTGCCCTGGTGAAGATTTGTCTTTCAGCCAACTGCAACATGCAACATCATAGAAATTCTTTACATTTATTTATAGTATAGTAGTTTAAAGTGCAAAAGTGAAATATGGAGTAATCAAAAAATTGATGCATCACTTAACAGATGCACTGAATAAGCCAACAGCCCTTTAGTTAACACGAGGGGCTGTTCTAATGCTGCTAGCAAACATTGGACTTTGACTGGTACCAGTTTAATCTTTTCAAATTCATGCCCAAAAACTCAAAACTCAGCCACATCATCATTTGGTTCATGTGGACAAATGAATGTGGTTTAGAATGCATGTGGTATTGTTCCAGGTGTTCTCTGGTGTTTATAAATGATCAGGTGTTTAGATCATGTCTGTTTATACAATTTTACTTTGACTTTTTTATGAAATTTAAATTAAATAAATTAATAAATTAATATTTTGGTCACTTCCCCTCTTACAGTAATGCATTCTCTTCAGACGCTGAACCACTTACATCCACAGAGTGTATTAATAAAGATAAAACCTGAGCTGTGCATTAGATTTTCTCATCCTGAGCAGATTTATGGTTTAGTTGCAGCTTTGCATTGTTTTGGCAGATACATCAAAGCCCGGTAGGCCAGTCCTGTTCGTTTCCTTCACTTGACAAATTAACTGCAGTCTTCTGCTGTAGTTACATTTATGAGGAGTGCATGTGGAGATGTATCTGGTTTGGGTTTTTTGAATGGCCTGTATTCTGAGTGTCTGCATTCCTTGTGGTGGCTTTAAGATGAGCCCGCATGCCGCACTGTCACGCGCACACACCCTCTCATCACGTCACAGGCGCTGTTATTTTAAAGAGCCCTGTGGTCTACAGATGCTTTGGGGAAGCCGTTGTGGTCTGAATGCTGGGTGACATTTGCTTTGAAGTATGTTAATCCCGGCTAAATAACAGACATGATTTCGAGAGGATGGTTTTGGATGAGGCCCTTTTCCACATGTTTGCAGTGAAGTAGTGTATGATGTGACGCTGAGTCTGTTCTGCTCTGACCCAGTGAGGTTTGTTTAGGTCTCCCCCTTGTGTTCACAAGCGTAATGGTGTTCAGTGCACAGTTCCCGTCATAATTATTTGCACCCTTGGTAAGAATGACCAAAAAGTGGTTTTATTGAAAGTACAAGATGAAAGATGAATGAATGACTACAGAAAACAGCACTTTGATCATGTAAATTCTACCAAAAAAGCTTGAAAGTCAGAATGATTTAGCTGAGAAGATCTTTTCGCCTCATGTAAGTGCTGATATCACATAAATGTCTAGTAACAATGGATAATTGGATGAATAGATGGCTGGATATACAAATGTATAAACGGAAAGATGGATAAATGTATTCATGGGTGGATAAATGAATAGTTAGACAGATAGAAGGAGAATTTGTGAATGCCTTTTCAAATTGATGGATTGATGGACAAAGGAATGGAGATGAGTATACAGGATGGGTAGATGGATGAAGATGGTACATGGATGAATGGATGATTGATTAATCAACAAGTTAATGGATTTCCTCAAGGGTGCCAATAATTCGGAGTAATCTTGATTTCCATCAAGAACTCATCCAGTAAACTGACATTTTAAAAGCTGAAGTGTTGATTTGCGTGATCTGATGATAATCCGTTGTGTTTTCTTCTCTCCATCTCTTGCCTGTTGTAGATTCGGCCACAGAGCTAGTGTATCTGAGTAAGTTCCTCTAATGCACACTCACAGCCTTAGACATTCACATATATGTACACATGTACATGTGTGTGTGTGTGTGTATGTGTGTGTGTGTGCGTGCGTGTGTGTGGGTGTCTTTACGCGTCCTTTCTGCATGTGCTCAGCTTGGCTCACTAAAGGCACCACCAGTAAGCATGTTCTTAACTGCACGAATGTGCACTGGGCAGGAGTATTTCAGTAAGGCTTATGGTTGCACCAAGTTCTTCATACTGGTATCGCTGAAGTGTTTGCTATCAAGCTTTTTTAACACTGTGGCACATGATGGTCCTTTGTTTTTTACTGTCTGAAGTGATGTGTGAAATCTTGGATTGAGGTTTCTCACTAAGCAACTCCAACATCCACAAAAGTCCTGAGCAGTTTAGCCCCACTTATGCCAACAGCTCTGACCCATCATGGCATGAACTCCACAACACCACAAGTTGTGGAGGCACCTTCATTGATCATATCAACGAGCATTTGACCCTGACCCCTGTCCTTCATTGTTGCAATTGTGGCAAGTACAGACTGCTGGTTAATCAGTGTAGGAACATCCCATAACACCTGCCTGATGTTTTGGAGATGTTTCCTGACCCAGTTGAATATTCATCATACTTTGGCCATGTCTTGGATTCTTATGTTTGCTCACTTTCCCTGCTTTCAACAGATCAAATGGTCCCCAAAATTTAAATTCTGCACTTCCACTTAACTTTTTTAGTGATTCTAATGTTATGGCTGATTTGTGCATCTTAAAGGTGCAGTAACTCAATGGTGAAGGCTAATAGAGAAAGAGAATTTGGAAAACTGTGATCTCCTAGGTTAAGATGACAAGAATGTACATTTGATTTTTCATCTCTAACTTATATTTCATAAAATTCATACTTGTTATGGTACAAAAGTCATATAGTCATAAATTCATACTGCTTATCCATGGCTCTCTCTTACAGACAGAATAATCAGGCTTGTCTTGAACATAACCTTCAGTGTCTCAGCTGTCTTCTGGAGAATGTGGAGCACAGAATCTGCTTGGACTGGTGAACATGAAACTGTTCCTAACCTCAAAACAAGGCATAAAACCAAACTGTGTTGGTCATTGCATTGCACCAGTATGGGAATTTCAGACTGAGATTATAAATCCCTATTTTAAGTCCGAAAACAGTATAGTTGGTTAGATGATACCAAGCATGCGTTCCCTTCATTGGCTCCCTGTAGCTGAACATCAGATTCAAAACCTTGATGCTGACCTACAAAGCCAAAAATCGACCGGCCCCTCCATACATGATGGCAATGGTCAAAACTCGAGCTGCACCAAGAGCCCTTCAAGCTTCAATTACAGCTCGGCTTGACCCACCGTCCCTCAAAACACAAGGAAAACATGCATCCAGACTCTTTTCTGTTCTGGCATCAAAATGGTGGAACGAACTTCCCCTGCGAGTCCAAACGAGTCCCTCACTGTCTTCAAACGCAGACTGAAGACTCATCTGTTCCAGGAGTATTTAACTCCATACAGACATTTGTTTCAACAGGATCTAAGCGTGAGGAACCTCTAGATTCTAGCCTTGTCTTCTAGCTAAGGATATTCTGAGTGAACACCAAAGCACTGGATAAGGGCATCTGCTAAATGCCGTAAATGTAAATGCAAGCATGTACAATCAACTTATCAATACAGTGATGTGGAAAGATGCCCCATGAATACCTTTGTGATCCTTGAATATCCCTTTCTTGGTTGTTGATCTAGCACGGCGTTGATTACCTCGATCTCTAGTAGCCTATTAGTGACTATTTTGGATAGTAGTGTTTGGCAGTATTGCACTAATTAGGACGAGACTTATTGCCCCAGTATTTGTTCCAAGCCCTTTATGGTTACTTCTCCTGTCTTTTCTGAAGCTGCATGACCCTAATGAGAAGCATGGCTAACTCTTGATAGCCTCATCCATGCTTACCTGGTGTTCCAGTGGATCTGTCCCTTCACAATCTTGTTCAGGATGGAACATGTCTGACTGAATGCTGTGAATTCAACGTGCTGTATTTGTCATTCCTGCATTGTCTTAGGAGTATGAGTATGATTGACATGAGGAATGAGGAGGACACCCTGCTGCCGCCGCACAGTCACGTCCGTCATGAGCTGATGCATGGTCAGTACAACCGGATGAAGGAGGAGGAGAGCCACTGGCAGGACGTGAGTGACCATATTAGTGCTGGAAACAGCTAAATGTCTTTTTGTTCTTTGTGGATCTGCATTATTATTTCAACAGTACATTGAAGTATTTGACTTACATGATAATATGATATTCTAACATGAACATTTTGATTGTTATGAATAGGTCTGTCATGATTAATCAATTAAAGAATTAATCACTTAAACAAAACATTTTTAATGAAGTGCCTTAGTTCTTTGTTTGTAATCTGAGTAATAAATAGAATAATAAATAGGAATTTTTAGATCATTATAAAGCCATCTTCAGCCCTTTCTTCCAAAACGAATGCCATTAAAAAAGAGTTCATCCTTGTTGTATTGGAGTAACTGTCTCTACTGTCCAGGGAAGGCTTTCTAATAGATTTAGGTGCATTGCTGTGATAATTAGATGCATTCACTGTCAAGAACGTTATTGAGATCTGGATGTTGGATGATCACCAGCCCAGCTCATCCCAAATGTACTGGATGAAGCACCATCATTCAGTGGAACACAGTCCCACTGCACCACAGCTCAATTCTCAATCCCATGTCTGGCTTTGATGGCAACAGGTTCATGTTTATGTCACCACAGGGTCTTATTCTTTTGCCAATACTTCTCTAGGAACTAGACAAGCTGTGTGTGTATTTCCACATCTGTGTCAGTAATGCGTGCAATGTAAAGTAGCTGAATGCATTAATTAGAAGGGATGTCCACAAACATTTGGGCACAGACGTTTGAAATACCCAGTACCAAGGGGAGCTAGTAGTGATTCTAGGAGCAATATGTAAATGTGAGGACATTTGTGACTTCAGGACCTGGCACGGTGGAAAAGTCGCAGGAGGAGTGTGTCTCAGGACCTGATAAAGAAAGAAGAGGAGAGGAAGATGATGGAAAAATTGTTGAACAAAGAGGACTACACACAGAGGCGGAGGAGTATCAAGACCTACAGGGAGATTGTGGAGGACAAGTACGTCCATCTGTCCTCATTTTCTGGCTTTCTTTCATTCATTTGATGTTGTATTTTGTCATCTCTCTCTATCTCTCTTTCTCTCTCCGTCACCTCTCTTTCTTTCTCTATTAGGGAGCGGCGTGAGCGGGAGCTTCACGAGACCTACTTGAGGGCTAAAACCCCAGAAGAGGCTGCCGCTGTGCTGGATCGGTATGCTCAGCGTTTCACCATCAGCGAGGCAGTGATGGAACGCCTCAAACTGCCCAAGCTGCTAGAACGGAGTGTATCAGCTGACCCCACACGCCTCTCCACCTCGCCCACCACTCCTGACCCCTTCACCTCCTCTTCCAGCCCGCTGCAGTACCTGCGGCAGCAGTCCCTGCCCACACCTAAATTCACCTCCACTGTGGAGGCCCGAATAACAGGGTTTGGAACAGAGCAGGGAGACATAAGAGGAGTATCAAGGCCTTCCCGTTCAGGACGGAGCGCACCTTTACATGCCCCCACACTCTATGGCCATGGCAGAGCGGCCAGTGCCGGGGCAAGGTCAGCCAAGGTACAGGGTTTCTGTGTTCCTGAGTGTGGTGCCAACCTTTTCATTTAATAATGTTGAAATAGCCTGTAAAACTGTGAAAGGTATACAGGATAATAATATCCCAGCCAGCTTGGTCATGTGAGGCTCACATGGGAGGAATGTGGGCTAGGTAGGTTCCAGGTGAATGTGCATTACAAGGACCCTTTTGGGATTTCCAAATTGCCTACCCCTGGCCTATTCACAGTTCATGGTTTCTATTCATGACGCCTTAGGCATCAGTCTAGTGAGTGTCTCATTGCAGCAGAAACAAAAACACCAAGTTAACAGATCATATTTACATATATATATCATATATACACTTTGAGGTCATATTTCGGGTTATGTACTAAACTAGAAGTGCTTAAATATTTTAAATCTGAAAAGGGTGTGTTCTTAATCTTTTGGTCAGTAATGTAAATGAACAAATACTCAATTATTTTTCAGAATTAATAAGAAGCTTGTCTCACAAATGTTTATTGGTGCTTGACTGACACTGGACTGCCTGTAGCTAGAGAATTCAGAACACAGGCAGGAGTGTTTTCAAACCGATAGCAGGATTGTGGCGCCCTCTGCTGGATGGCATGTCTTGTGTATGGAGTGGGAGTATATTGAATAGATAACAGTGTTCTATGTTCTTTGTGAATGTGTGTGAGTGGGTTCTCTCTGTGTGAAGTGGCTCAGCAGGGACGTAATGAGTCAGGCATGATGAAACACTCCATTCACCAGCAGTGATGTCTAGATTTACAGCCTACACACACACAGAGCGGGCACTCACACGGGCACACACACAGGGGCACACAGGACTCTAACTCATTTAGACAGTTTCTCTGTTCTAATCAGTCTCTGTGGCTAATGAGCTTGGCTCCAGTTTACATGGTGGATATTTACATGGATCTGTTTATTCCAGTAGAGTGTCTTGAGTCGGAATGTGTTTGAGCGTCTGTGTAAAGTCTGCCTTTGTCTTTCTCTCTTTTCAGCAGGATGAAATGGAGCGAGTGAACGGTGAAGCAGAAGATGGTCACAGTGCTGGAGAGCAGCAGGAGCAGGGTGTACAGAGAGAAAGGCGGAGAGAGGAAGACTCTTCTCCTCTACTATTCTATCCATCCCTCTCCCAGAATGCAGACTCAGACAGCACAGAACACTCCACTACAGAGGCTCAGCTTTTGGATGGATACACAACCTCACACACACCGACACACACTCCTGAGCCAGAGTTTGTGGAGAGAGCTGAGCCACAGGAATCTGGACAGTGTGGCATTTTGCCAGAAGCACAAAGCCAGGAGGAAATGGAAACGCAGAAAGAGCAGACGCCCAGCAGACCTACATCCTTACCTACGGTCGGCACATACACACACACACACACACACACAAAAACACCGTTATGTCAGGACATTGGATCATATCAGGGACCCATACACACAGGGTCTGTTTACATATAGCATAAATGTGCATTTCGTATTTGGATCTGGATATATTTTGAGATATATTTTTAAGATCCAGTTTTGCATATAAAACACACCAACACTTACACCATATCTATTTTACTTACTTCTATTTTTAATCAGAATTGACCTGCTCTGGTAGATTGTGCACAATTTTGAATAAGGATGTGGGTTCTACAGTCCAATGAGACAATGGATGCTTCTGTAACAGTGCTTTCAGAAAATGTGGTGGATTGCTTAAACTACAAGGGTGTAAGTGAGCACACAAGCACAAACACAAGGTAGAAAGTGAGGGAGATGCAGCAAGAAGAGGGAGAAGACAAGATTGGCAGTAATTTTATTCATATTAACATCTATATTTCGATATTTTTCCACTTATATCTGACACTGTGCACAGACAGAGAGACAGACAGACAGACGGATGGATGGATGGATGGATGGATGGATGGATGGATGGATGGATAGATAGATAGATAGATAGATAGATAGATAGATAGATAGATAGATAGATAGATAGATAGATAGATAGATAGATAGATAGATAGACACTGTGCCAACTAATAAGATTTGTGGTGTTAGCTTTAATCCTTCGTGCAGTATGGAGTGAATACAATAAGGAATTAGGAATAGGGACAGCTTCAAAATTGTTCAGGATAACAGTTGAATTTCAGACACAAGACAATGTTCCAACAAGACAATGACCCCAAACATACATAAAAGGTGAATGAGAAATAAATAAAGAAGAGTATTGACATAAAAGTCACATCTGTACTAAAACTAGTGTTCAAATATCCAACTACCAGAAGCTTGTTGATGGCTACCAAAAGTGATACTTTCTGAAAACCCATATAAAATTTGGAATTTATGCGCCAAAATCACACGTTTGTCAGTACAACTGCAACCTTGGCATCAGTATGTTTTCAAATGTGATTGGTCAAACAAGCAATTCAAAAAATGATGCCCATACAGTACAAACACACTCAGTCTGATTGATTGGGCTTGTATCTTTTTAGCAGCTGCCAACTGAGGTAGAAGAGGTCACACAGACCAGGGATGAGTCTTCACCCCAAAAGGAAGAAGAGCCTGTGACAGAAAAATTACCAGGTTGGTTGCCATAGCTCCTCTCAGCAAGAGCTTCTGGTCCTACCCCAGGTTTGCACTTGTAGATGTCAGCAACTTCTTGATGTAAAGGGCAGGAGTCAGTAAGGACACTAGTTTGAATCAGGTGTTGAGTTGTAAATTGTCTAGGCCATGTGTGAAACATACAAGACATTTGTTACTGATTATACCTGATTTTATAAATATGCCACTTGATCTTTGATGATCTGCAAAATTGGTCAAGCAGTTGTAAGCAAAGCCATCTACCGTTGACCCTAGTTGCTTCCACCAAAGGTGATCACTGAGAGCTTGCAGATATGTGCCTCTCAGCTGGCACATACCTCTGAATGCAGTGGGGTTTTTTTTTCCTCTTTTCTCATCAGTGCTTTTTATTTATAGAGAGTGAGCAGTGTGCAGAGGAACATACTGGGGAGACCACTGACTCTACTGTAATCAGCCAGAACGGTGCGATGCAGACTGCACAGGAGACTCCCATTCACACTGACACTACAAATAAAGAGGTCTGTGATGAATTACAACTTCTCCACTATTAAGAATGACATTTTTCCACATCTAGTGGATCAATCCAGGCACATTTTAATGAATCAGGTATTAGCTATTTTAAGCTCATTCTGTTCCTGATCCTGCATTTTTACCATGTCACTGTTCTAACACAACCTCCTCTAGGCCACAGTTTATTACCCAGTGAGCTGGGGACCACCAGTGTCTACACGGAAAAATAAAGATTTAGTTTAAGTGAAAATCGAGAGGTCAATTGTGCTCAAACTATAAACAATATAAGCATTTATGGAAATGAACAAATTATAACATCACAGAAGTAACACAAGAAGCTAAATCAGTTTGAATCAGCTTGCGGCTGCACTGTGTCAGATGTTTCTTAGCAGAAGAAAGAATGGAGGCACTGTTCAGAAAATGCAAAAAAAAATACTGCCACTATATGATGTGACGGCATAAGTAGACACTTAGTGCTCATTCGTGTGAGGTATTGTACTTTTGGGACAGATGTTTTCATAGAAACATTCTATTTTATAATCTATTATTTAGGCCTTATTTCTCATGTTTTTATTGTCATATAAACAAAAGGGCAAAAACCATTTTAGTAAAGTACAGTTTTGTTTTCTTGTGGGCTGTTATGCTTTATAGTTATATACAGTAGGGCCATGAGCGGGAAGATCACAGTCAGCCTCATTCACCAAAACTTTCTCAAGAATTTTATTACATTTGTTCTTGAGAAGAGTCCCATCAAAAAGTCTTCCCCAGATTCCTGATGTGCATTAAAATGCCGAATTGTTCTCAGCTCTGCTATTATAATGATGGATCCCATTGTTCTAAACTAAACAAATTCCAAATAAGAAAATATTAGTGACTCTGTATAACTGCATAATTTGTTTTTTGAGGAGTAAATTGAACTGACAGACAGTTAGTGAATAATAACATATAGCTAATATTATGATATTAGAACAGTTTGAAGTTTTCTGTGCATTTTAAATTGTGTGCTTTGTCTTCTAGGTCAAGAAAACTATCTTGGAATCTCCCCAGAGAACTTCAAATCAGCCGGAACCAGCCAGTCCAGACCAACCTAAACCCAAAGTAGTCTCTGGACCTCCTGCAACAGGCAAGTTACTTTGAGTCCTATTCCCTGAAAATGTCTTAATCGTGCAGACGTTTTGAGGTACAGTAGTGGCTCATGTGTCCTCTCCTCTCTCCTTGACTGTGGGTTGTTGTCTAGAGCTGGACAACAGCGCCCAGTTAACACCATTATCCAGTAACCCTAAGTTACGCTGGGACTTCTTCACCTCTTCAGGTAAACCTTGACTAATTGGTTGAGCTTTGCCGCACCCCGTGATGTGGAATGTTCCTCTAGGCATCCCATTGCCTAATTTGCCATGTTCGTCACGTTGCTCTAACCCTGCACTGGTTGTTTTGTCTGATGTTCATGTGTGGGTTTGCTGTTTACTGAGGGCTGTAAAACAGTCCCTTAAAACTGTGTGAGTTTAACCTGTATGGCCATGTTTTATGTTTACTACATTGACTAAGCTTCATATTGTGAAACAGTAAACTTTAACTCGTACTTATGGTATATTTAAAGCCTTTGAAATCAAGAGTTTTAATTGTTTTTCTGCATTATTAAATTAAATTTCATTCAAATAATGATTTGTTCATTTTATCATAATTAAATATGGCTAAATACAATTACATTCTGGATTGATGGATGGATGGATGGATGGATGGATGGATGGATGGATGGATGGATGGATGGATGGATGGATGGATAAGTTGAATGGATGAGTTGGTGGATAGATGATGGATGGTTGGTTAGTTGGTTGGTTGGTTGGTTGGTTGGTTGGTTGGATGGATGGATTGATGGATGGAAGGTTGGTTGGATGGATGGATGGATGGATGGATGGATGGATGAATGGATGGATGGAAGGTTGGATGGATGGATGGATGGATGGATGGATGGATGGATGGATGGATGGATAAGTTGAATGGATGAGTTGGTGGATAGACAATGGAAGGTTGTTTGGATGGATGAATTGATGGATGGAAGGTTGTTTGGATGGATTGATGGATGGATGGATGGATGGATGGATAGATGGATGGATGGATGGATGGATGGGTAGATGGATGGATGGATGGATGGGTTTATGGAGAGAAGGATAAAAGACAGTAAAGAAGTGCACTTGGTCTTCATTATATGTTTGTAATGTCTACAATGTCTTATGTCCCTGCTGCTGTAATTCCCTTGAAAATTTCTATTTTATCTTTCTTTCTTTATTTCTATCTTTATTTACCACCAGTATGTAACGATTTTATCATTACAGCAACAAAAAGTAGTTCTTTATTACTGATCAACAGATGCTGATATTTACTCTGTGCTGAAACTGTTGAATCAAAACCTTGTTCATGCTGTTTGGGTGGGTAGATTGCGCTCTGTCCCCACATCATGACCAGTGTTGATTGAACCAAAAAGTGATGCAAAAGTGGCATTTTAAATGGGGGCGATGGCTGGCTTCACATGCATCAGAGGAAGCAGGTGCTTGTCTTCAGCCTCCTAGGGAGCATCATATGTGATAGATTAGAGTATTAATGGAATTGTGTAATTGGCACTTCTAAACTGGGGTGGAAAATTGGAATGAATTAAAAAAGAGGCTTATTACATAATAAGGGTTCTTATTCAGTACCTTCAGGGATGCAAACTGAGGGGGCAATTCTTAAGTTATCAAAGTGTGTACTGACACTTTCAGCCAGTGGGTCACTGGCTTTTTAAGGGCTTGAAACAAAAAAAGCTTGAAATATTGAAGAGACATATACATATATATGATACATTATATTTACATTTACATTTCAGAATTAAGTAATGAACAAAAATGAACTTTTCCGTGATAGTCGAATTCCCTCAGATGAGCATAAGTGCTTGATTTGATAATGGATGTTTATTTTCATGTAACTTCATAAGAAAATAGATACAGTGTCTACAACTAGTGGACAATCCCAAAAGGGCTTCCTGCTCTTTTCTATATTAAGTGCATATTGTTAAACATCTGTCTTTTTTCCTTACAGAACCTGCAGAGAAACAGCAAGGGAATGTAAGTGGCAGCATCACAACCAATGCCCTCCTTTCTCATTCTTAGTTACTTGTCTTGCTGTTTTTCCTCTGGTATCAAAATGCATATCAAATTAGTAATTACTTAAACAGTAAGTAATTAGCAGAGGTGGGTAGTAACTAGTGACTCAGATCCAAGCACAATATATTCCAATTTTTTTAGTTATATTTCACTGGTGACTACATCCACACTAGGTTTACACACATAACCACATGTTTTAGGTTGTACTTCTGACTGAGTTTTGTTCTTTAATTTTAGACTTAAAAGTGAAGAATGACAAGAAAATATTAAACTATTTAATTGACTTATTTGGCCTTCTGCTCAACATTTGAATCTTTTTTTGGTTTAAAAAGGCCCCTGTAATGTCATTTATAAATGAACATTAGCAAAACATACCATGTGGCAAATTTGCATGTCCTGTTTTATATTCACATGTGATGCAATGTCTCCAAAAACAACGCATGCATACTGTGTATCACCTCTTCGGCCTAGAATAGTTTATCCTTGTTTTGTGAAAGAGACACAATATAGGGGAGCCAATCAGAACAGAGCTTATTTACATATTTCAGTGTTAAAAGTACAGTAACAAAAGCAGCCTGTTTAATCCTGTGGGAAATAGTCACAAGCATTATTTAAATGTTTGTGGGCTTCAAAAAATCTTGGTTCTCCAAAATACAGTAACTTGAGTTTGGGTTTAAACTACTAGCCTCATCTTGCAATAATTATATTATAATTACTAGTATGTATGAAAGTCTGAGCAGCAAAAAGGAAACTACTGCATCTCTTTTGTGCATAAATGGCAAATAAGTTGTGATATTATTTAGTAAGATAAAGTATAATGGTATTTTATGCATTGTAAAATAATAAACAATACCAGATGTGCATTTCCAGATGGAAAGGTAGTAAGATGTTCTCAGACTGTCTTTCTTTTCCCTTTATATCATCTTTTTTCTCTCTCATAGAGTTAGCGGTGGAAACTTGAGAGTAGTTTAGACCAACTGTATCTATCCCCTCATTCCTTCTCCTTTGGTATGGTGTGTGATGGGTCTGTGCGTGTGTGTGTGTGTATGGGCATGTCCATGTGCGGATGTGAAATCGGTACGGTCAGGTTGCTCCTGTGGTTTTGAATCTGGTGAAGCGGGGTGAGCACTTTTCATGGGACCCCGAGGAAGAGCGCAAACGGCAGGAAAGGTGGCAGCAAGAGCAGGAACGCATGCTTCAGGTACAACAGCTTCCCTAACCTAAGCCTCAGCTTCAGCCAGAGCCCCCGCTGGAGAAACACAGGCTGTGGAAGCAGTAGAAGCATTTACCAAGCATGCCCAAATGCCCACTAACCTAAAAAATGAGAGGAAAAATGAATGACAATTGAACTGTACATTGTCAAGCTTGATCCGTGTTTGCTTTGTTTTGGTTTGAGGGGTTTCCTTGTAAGACTTTACATAAGTTAAATCTAAGTTAGCCCTTAAGCAGCCTTAGGATTATGAAGCACGTTTGAAAGAACGAATCAGATGCATGCTTTAGATGCACTACTCTAACTTAAAAGGCCCGTATCACGGAACACTTTTCCTCATACTTACATACAGGCACCCCTGGTCTAAATTGTTTTATGGATTTTAAGTAACCAAAAGGGTCCATTTGTGCAACCCTTCATGGTCAGTTTGCTTGCTGAATTTGCTGGTATGTAATTGAAACCATTCTTACTAGTGAAATGTTCCCTGTACATCTGTCTGCAACACAAGCCAAAAGCTTGATCAATCCAGTCCCGTGTTTAACTGTTTGATTTGCATTTTTCGCAATTTTAAGTGTACTTGGTGTTCCTTGACCAGTCCTGTTAACGGCCATTTTTTTAATTACATAATGGACTGATGAAATTATTACATGATAACATTTGGCTGCCTTCATATAGCCTTCTACTGCTTTGTTGAGTTTTCACTGTGCTAGCCAGCTGCACAGAGGAGTCAGAGTACTTCCATCACCTGATTGTGAACAAGACATAACCCTTGTGAGATTATTATGGTATGAAATCTTATTTATAGTTATCAGGGAGCTCAAATGTCTTGGGGAGCCTAAATGTTTGCATAGTGTTCCATTCTTGTCTCTCTCTCTAAAACTGTACAAAACAACAGTAATATACTAATCCTGAAATTAAAATATATATATTTTTATGTGTAATTATAATGTGTAATTGTTTTTGAAATCAGTTTATTTTCTAATCACATAACTCTTCACTATAACAGAACGTTTGACCACGGGTGCCCAATTTCTTGCATGTCATTATTTACCTCCCTTATTTCTACAGAGGTTTACCTCCATCTATTCAAGCCACAAGTACTTCAGCACAGATTAACCTATTTTTAAATGAGCCTCAATACAGGGGAACCAGTAGTTGCAGAGCTCATGCATGCATATCAGACTTTCAGGTACACTAACAAAAACCACCAGTTGAAGGCATGAAGTCCTTTACAAACACCATAAGTAGAAATATGACAATGACAAATGTAAGATATGGGCCCTTTAACTGTTGCCTGCATTAGGCATAAGCAAAATTTTGCTTCTGCACTAAGTTATCTGTTTAAGGGACAGTTCAGTAAAAAATCTCATTTCAACAATTTTCCCAACCAGCCAAATCATATGCTTTTTAGTTTTATATTTACCGTATTTTCCGGACTATAAGCCGCACCAGAATATAAGCCGCACCAGCAAAGTTTAAAAAAAATAAAACCCTGGAAAATAACAGAACAGAACAGAAGAAAAGAAAGGAAAAAAGAAAAGAAAAAGCTGCACCTCGTTATAAGACGCATGGTTTAAAGCGTGGAAAAAAAGTAGCGGCTTATAGTCCGGACAATACGGTAGATTGGAGTTACAAAGCTATTGAAAGCTGATATACCTCTGTGCAAGTGATTCATAAATGCATCTGATCCAATCCTGTTATTCATAGAAGCACAGTATATCAAACACAGATTGTGTGATAAACGTAAATAAAAATAGCTTAGTTTGAAACACAGTAACTTCTAAAAAACTCATTTCACTATTCGTGCTGTAAATGAAAAGTTTAATAATGTATTTGCTTAAGTGTCACCTGTTGATGCTTTAAATCATAAATCTCAGTTAGATAACATGCCTTTATTCATGTTGCTGCCCAAAATGCACAATGCAAAATGTTGTCAACTCGTTTGCCAGGTTATGCCCATACTTTCAGTTCTAAGCAAACAAACTTCAGACACTAAACACATCATGGCTGGTCAAATTTATTTGAGGTAAAATTGTGTAAATGATTTTTTTTAATTTATAAAACTTTATCAGTCTTGGCTAATTGGGTGCTTTGGTTAATTGCTCTGGGTTTTTTGTCAGTACTTAACTACTTAAGTGAATCATCTCTCTGAGCAGCCTTAATAGCATTAAGCATTGTTTGGTAATCGTGCAGTAGATGCATGCTTAGTTCACTCTGGCTTAGCTGTTGTCTGTTTTAGGAATAGGGAAGCCAAACTCAACTTTAGCACCAAAGGAACAAGTAGAGCTTTCACCCCATTCCCAGCTCTGAGCGTTAAGAGCACTGAAATTAAGGCATGTTTCAGCTTGAGAACCCGAGGTCTCTTGTGATCCTGTAACCATAACAAAGATTCAGACACTGCTTAGAGACATAACCTGAACCCTGCATGGTGCATGGGTCCCCCTGCTTAAGATAAGACACCCCTTCTGTCCACAAGCACCACTGTGCACATGTGTGTATGAGAGAGTGTATGTATCTGAGTGTGTGAATGCTCTGTTTCCTGCCAATAACCAACATTTAAATGCACAATCACATTTAGACTCAACTTCAGATCTTGGAAGATGTATAGAAAAAGATACAGCTCTGGAAACAATGACTCCAGTTTTTTCCCTTAAATCAGTGAAGTGCACATAGACCCACTGTGCTTGCACTCAGAGGTGTTTGTCCTCCGCATTTATCCCATCCACGCACAGTGATATACACACATGCACACTAGTGAATGCACTCACGAGGGGCAGTGAGCACATGTGCTTGGAGCAATGGGCAGTCCCATACACAGTGCCCAGGGAGCAGCTGGGAAGTTAAGTGTCTTGCTCAAGGGCACTTCAGTCATGCCCTGACAGTTTAGGGATTCAAACCAGCACATCTTCTAGTCACAAGGCTGCAATTTTGAAATCTGAATTTGTGAGAAATGTTGTCAAAGCTTTATAGAAGTGTAGAATATAGAAATATAGAAATAGAAATGTTCATTTTACTAAAACAAATGCCTGTAGATAATAAAACAAGAGAAGCCGGTAAAATGCAGTGGTCTCTTAATTTTTTCCAGAGCTTTATTTAATCAGGATTTATAGGGAACCTCCAGATCATCCATGTTTTGCTTTGTCTCTACATGTTGTTAGTAGTTTCAAAGCAATAATCTGGACCATTTAGAGAATTATTGGTAGGAGAACACTTTTGGCAAAAATAAAACAAATTCATGGTGTTTTTTTCTAACATACTGCTATTAGAAAACAAAAATGAACACCAATTTCTGGATATTGAAAATGTATTACTTCTAAGGGTTATTGGTTTAATCAGAGCTGGTCACTTCCAACTGAAATGTCATGGCTCTGATGGTCACATGGAAGATTGTGCCTTTAAAATGTTCTGCACCACCGGTTTTGGCTTTTCTTCGGCTGTTGCTTTGCTAACCTGTTTCTTCCCCACATTAAACTTCTAACTGTACTTTATTACTCTTATTATTATTATTATTATTATTATTATTATTATTATTATTATTATTATTTTCTTAACATTTCATTAAGTGTAACAGTCATAAGTGTAGATACAGTATATACTTAATACCAGGATCATTTGGCAGCTGTTTGAATTGGCAAAGGTGAGACAAACTTCTGAATCAATTTCTTTGAATGAAAAAAAACTTTTCATCCTTTCTGTGTGTGAGCAGGAGAAGTACCGTCGTGAGCAAGAGAAGTTGAAGCAGGAATGGGAAAAGGCTCAGAAGGAAGTTGAAGAGGAAGAGAGAAGATACCATGAGGAGGCAACAATATTCTTCTTATTTCAGAATTATAGACACTTAACTGTTCCTGATAAAACACCCTTGTGAAATGACAGACAGGTGTTGACATTATGTAGTGTTAGATAAAGCACCGGAAAGTACATTTGTTAAGACACAGAAAACACAACAGAGCCATATGCTTGAAAAGCACGTGGCAAACCAAAACAAGGACAGACAGGGAACAGAAAGTAAACAGGACTGGACAGAAGCGTAACAGTAGGCCCCTCACTGGCGCAGAACAACGGGGTGAGAAAGCCAACACCCCCTGGAGCAGGTGAAGGAGAAGGACCCAGAAAACAAGAGACCAGACAAAGACTAGGGACAAGAAATATACCTAACTATGCACAAACAAGAGACTTAAAACATGATAGGAGCAGGGGTGAAACAGGAGACAGGAATTGAAGAACACGAGACAGGACAGGAGACTTGACATAGGGAGACGTGACCAGACGCACTTGGGAGACTCAGGGAGCGCTGAACATGACAGGGGACTGGACTTGAGACATGATAGGACTAGACAAAGGCACAGGGATGAACACACTGATGGGGACAGACGCATAAACAGTGACAGGGACAAGAACTACAAAACCAGAAACGGGAAAAGGAACCAAAACTGGAACCGAAATAAAATCAGGGAGAGAGACAGGACTTGCTGTCACAGGTTTTAGATATTTTATACATTGAAACACTGATGGAAGGTATGTCTGACTCTTTGAACTTCATTTATCTTTTTGCAGGAGCGCAAAATTCTAGAGGAGACAGTGGCACCTTTGACACCGCATTCACCCATCCCACCCTCTCCCTGCTGGCAGGAACCCTCCACCCTCCTCCTCAGCCCTGCACAGCACAGCATTGTGCACTCACGGGCTGACTGGGAATGCAGGCAGGAGGAGCTGGAGAAGCAGATGGTGAGGAAAGGATGGCTGGATAGATGTTTGCAGAGATAAATGGATGGAATATTAGATAAACAGTTTAATGTGTGAGGATGTCTTGTGACTTAGTAGCTTATGAGACTGGTATATCAGTATCTCTCATCCTTTGCTAAAGAACCCTTAATCAATGTCGTGGACTATTATTATAGACCGACTGTACATTGGATGTCTTTTTTTATCCCATAGAAGGGGACTGTTGACAATAAAAGCCAAAGGGAAAAGGAGAGGACTGAAGCAACAGGGATGAAAGAGGAGCTTTCCCGGACTTCTGGAAGGTCTGAAATAAACACCAGCACACTCTTTCTATTTGTACACTTCCAACACTTCATGCTGGTCACTCCCCTGCTTTCTTTTTTGCATTTCTGAAGCCCTCAACGGCCAAGCTCTACCGAGCTGGTGGCTCAGCCTAATGGACAAAGAGAAGGAATAGGGCTGCATAACCAAGGACATGAGCAACTGCAGCCCAGTCAGAGTGAGTACAGGACTGTCCTGTAGTCCCAGCTTCTAGGAGATGAAAGGTTGCAACTATACAGGGTTGTTATCACATTTTATCAACATTTCTGCCTGGATTGGCATCATATGTTGCCTAAGGAATGTATATATATTGGAAATGATGTGTGTTAATGTTCGGTGTAGGTGTCTCATGGAGCGCTAAGCCTCACAAGCAGCAGCAATCATCAGAGACCTGGCAAAAGAGTGCTTCACTGGACAGCACCAGGAACACACAGCCAGCACCTGGTGGGCGTAGAAGGTGAGTGATTGAGAGTGTGTCTGTTGCAGTGAGGTACAACAATAATACATAATGAATGATGCCACCGTGATGTTCTTTCTTGCAAAAACTGTAACTGCTGAGGTATTATATTGTTATGGATACATACGCCTTTCAGGACATTTACTGTATAAAAGCTTTTTGTTTTTGTCAATTTATGTCACTTTTGCTTTGACCTCAGAAGGTTTTATGACACTTGTTGGAATAATCCTTAATAAATGCTGTTGTAGGTTTACGTCAGGTGTTATAAAAAGGCTCATCTATGTACTAAAGTGCCACTAAAACTTGTTTGCGGACCCGTTAAGTGTGCATGTATCCATGGTTTTGTTTGTAAGCTCATTTCATGTACTATTACCCATGTTGCTGAAGCCATTCAGAGTTCATACTCATGTGCATGTGTTTGTGAAAGAGTTGAGCACTGCATGTGGATTCTGATCCTCAGGTGTGACTCCATAGAAAATGTTGGTTCAAAGTCATCCCATTCATCTCCCTTATACACAGACACACAGCAAACTCCTCCATCACCAAACAGGTACAGGGACTCGATGTCTTGGTTTTGTTCAATTTCTGTTCCCTCTTTCTCCCTCTTTTAAAATGAGTCTCTATGACCAGGAGACATTGTTATTCCAGTATTAGCTTCCACAGCAGACACGTTGGGGTTCTCTTAATATCCAAACTTACCTAAACCTATCCTAGACTAGCCTATACTCATATATCTTAACTTAGCATAGGCTAGACTGTCCTGGCCTTGCCCAACATACCCTAGGTGTGTCAAGGCTGTGCCTGTCCTTTAGCCTTTGTTAAAGGTGCTAAATGCTACATTAATTCAGTGTGTAATTATCGTTGTATAATTTGTAAATGTATGATTTTTGCACGGGAGAAAATGGTCAGACTCAGCCAAGCCAATTTTCCACATTTTCCTTTTGTGGTGGGCTTAAGGATTAAGGAAATATTAAAAGCTTTTATTATCTAACTTATGTCTCTGTGAAGACCCACACCAGCATTGCTCAACCTAGCCAGACTGCAACAAGATATTTTGTAGTTACTGCGCGGCTGTCTTCTCTGGGCCCTCTTGGTGTCCAGGTTAGCTAATTGAAGAGCTGGTTTTAGGGTCTGCTTGGGTTAGATTTTGCCCTAGCTCATGCCTTGCACCTAAAAGGTTCCCACATGAGTTGTTGTGCAGTCAGTTGCACCAACCACAGAGGATGGATGGAAAATGTTTAAAGGTATCTCTTTGCCAAAAATCGCAGAAGGTTATGGGTGCAGAAATAAGTTATTGAGCTATTTGGCACAGCCTGAGACAACAGCCTCTCCAGGGTCATGTACAGTATGTTTACAGTAGCTGTCAGATTCAGTTGTGGCAAAGTAGTTAAGTACCTTCACCTTGAACATTTTACTTTGATTTAATACACTAAGTACAACCATGCTATTGCTACTGATACACACACACTCAACACAGCCACGTAAATGTAGCAGGTACATTTTTTACACAATGTTTACATAATGTTTACATAATGGTATATTAATATGTAAAGACAAACAAACATCCAACTCTGAAATTCTAGTTATTTTATTTCTGAATCAACACAAATTTCCTAACAGTGTAAAATTGATGTTGATTACTGCAGTTGACTACCATTACAGTCTTGTAACTGACTATGTTACCATAGAGCATTTGCCCCGAGGCTGCATGCGTATCCAGTACTGTTAGTAAACAGGAAACCTGCCTGTAGGTAGCTGTTGTATGTTTTTATTTTTCACAGAAGTATATTGAGCTTTACATTTTTCAGAGAGATTAGTTGCTGCCAGTTCCGTCAGAGACAATATGTTCATTTGTTGCTTGTTATATCATTGTTGCAAAATCCCACAGCTTTATTGAGAATTAATCATCTTAATCATATCTTTGCTTTCCTTCTTCAATTGCCCTCATTGTTTTTCTGTTGTTGTTGTTTTTTGCAGTATACAACTAGATACTAGATACCTTTTAATGACTTTAAAAGCCAATGAAAGTATTTTTTTATAAATTGTGTGTGTGTGTGTGTGTGTGTGTGTGTGTGTGTGTGTGTGTGTGTGTGTGTGTGTGTGTGTGTGTGTGTGTCTAGATCTGTCAGCGGAAAAAAGCTATGTTCGAGTTGTGGTCAACCGCTTGGTAAAGGTGCCGCCATGATTATTGAGACTCTCAGCCTTTACTTCCACATCCAGTGCTTTAAGGTGTGTATATCACTGTGTAAGTGTGTGTGTGTGTGTGTGTGTGTGTGTCTGTGTGTGTGTGTGTGTGTGTGTGTGTGTGTGTAAAAGCGTGTGTGTGTGTGTGTGTGTGTGTGTGTGAACTATGAGTTTCTAATTCATTCAAGTAGTTGTATCTTGAGGACCCAAAACAGATGTGAGCATAAGGTACCCTCCTCATAAAACAACTGCACTGGTTCTTATCTCTCTCTCTCTCTCTCTCTCTCTCTCTCTCTCTCTCTCTCTCTCTCTCTCTCTCTTTCACAAACACAATCACAGTGCGGGATCTGTAAGGGACAGTTAGGTGACACCACCACTGGAACAGACGTGAGGATCCGTAATGGTTTGCTGAACTGTCATCAGTGCTACATTCGCTCCCGTTGTGAGTTTCACTGTCATTTTTCTTTCACATAGACATGCACTCATGCACACAAGCGCACAGACAAATGAATCATGCCTGTAAATATACACTGTATATCCATATGTTTGTGGAGACCCCTTCTAACTATTCAGCGGCTTAAGGTTGTGCAAATGCACACAGCTTGTCTAGACCCTGTAGAGAAGGATTGTTAAGAGAATAGGACTCTGGACTCTGGAGCAGATGAACATGACTCTATTGGCACCATCCCTAATGTCAGGTGTGGGCTAAGAGTCATATAAATCCCCCAGCATTGAGATGTGGAGCAATGGAACTGTGTTATTTGGAATTATGGTGCTCCATCCAGTAATTCTAGGAACAGTCGAGGATGAGGTTAAAGCACGATGTAGTAGAAAGCCTTCAATGGACAGTAGAGATGGTTACAAAAACAGGACTCTTTTATAATACCATTGATTTTGGAAGAGACCATCAATGTCCCAATACTTTTGTTCATATAATATATATATATAAGGACATATAGATATTGCCCATTAATGATTGCAGTTAATGAAGCCTTTAAGCATCACAGTTTGGGAAAACCAGAATTACATACTCAAATTTCAAACCTCCAGAATAAAAGAATAAAAGAATGTCTGTTCTTTTTTTTCAGCTGCTGGTCAACCCACCACCTTGTGAGCAAGCTTTGTGTTTCAAGACCTCAGTCTCCCTTACCCACCACCACTTCCTACAGTCAGCCCATGCTTGAACTGGCCACACTGACGCCTGCATATTTGGTTGAGAATAATGCAATATTTCCACATCGAGAGGTTTTTCCTTTACACCCAATGCCAAATGTGTGGCTGCCAATGAGTGTGTGTACAAGTGTGTTAAAAAGCCTGGTGCTGTTTAAAAGGTTGAAATAACCAAATCCAGTTGACGTCTCTGTCGGATCCATCTTTGAGGGTGCAGAGCTTTAGGTCTTTCATAGACGATTCCTTCAGTCCACTGCAACCAACAACCAATGTAGGCAGTTGTCAATTATCTGAGCAAAGCATGAAGAAAATGACATTTCCTTTATTTACTTTAAACAAATATGTATATGTTGGAGGTGTGGCAAGGATATGACTATGTCACCACTACTGTTAATCTTTCAGTATAAATATTATTTGATGGTTTATCTGAAAAAAATCTGTATTAAGCTCCATTTTGGTTCCACATGGGTGTCATCCTTTTCTTCTGCTATATAAAGTGTCCTGCTCTTTGTAATGGTGGGAAGCTTTGCTGTTGCTTTTCTTGGGCTGAAGGAAAAATAATAAACCCGTTTCGGCTACTATCACAACACATTTTGGTGTCTATCAGAAATATAATCACTGCTGGTTTGTTGTCGGCATGTTTATCGGGGGTAGATTAATGGGTTTTCTCCCTATGCATGTCACGAGCTGTGCCTCAAAGTGAAGTCTGCAGTCATGATTGGAGACACAGGTGTGCCAAGAGTCCCTCTCAGTGCTTAGTCATGTGCATTTGGGACAGCTTAAGCAGAAGATACATCACTGTTTACTTATGTAAGCAACACGGCATGGGTTCTTAAAGGATCAGTCCCACAAAATGAGCTGCATCCTTTGCCACGAGACAGGAGTACACTATTCCCCCACTGGGGAGACTCCACTTGGACTGCCCAGTCTGTATACTCTCCAGTTACACCCTGTCCACAGTCATTCATGACTCAAATACACCTGAAGGTAATTCTGGACTTAATGCCACACTTCATTTTGCAGTTTAGGAAGTATAATGAACACTGAAGCCGAATGCATCAGATAGGTAGTTATTATGGACAAACTAGCCAAATGTAGTCAAAACGACAGGCAGACTTGGACAATGTAAACTCTCTTTACTGCATTTTAGTCAAAGAAGCACCAGTTTTACCAGGTTACAAAATGTTTACATGCACTTGAGTAATCAGCTAATGAGAAACTGCAGGTTTCAGATTTCTGTTAATAATCTCACAGAATAAGGCGTGATGTAAACATGTGAACCTCAAACTTCATTCTGCTTCTTTTTTTTTTTTTTTTACATCGAGCCTTTATTATGAACATACAACAGTGTTAAACACTGCTGTCTGATTTTCAGTACCAAGGTAATAACACATGCCAAGCCTGAGAAATATGAGAGAAATTTGGTTAAAAAGTATACATGCACAGAGAAATCTGATTACTGAGTTCAAATCCAGCTCTTTTTCAGATTTCCTGATTGGATTTCTAGACCTTACTGATCTAAATGTGTCTATTGAATAACTTGAATAATCAAATACCCGAAATATCAGATTATAAAAATATAAAATTTGGATTACAAGCTCAACAGGAAGTGAGTATTTTTGACTCCACTCTGTGAAGAGGGTCAGAGGTCACTGCTGATTCTGTATTAATGCAGTCCTCACTGAATAATGCAATAAAATTCACCTTAGAAATTAGAAATTAGACACTCTATGGCCTGGCAGCACATGTGAACTGTAGGACCAAAATTGTGTAATTGGGGACAGGGCTTATGTTTGTGTGATAATCAGTGGTTGGAACCAGGGTAGAGCTGGAGTAAGGCATTCCTCACTGGGCGAGTCTAAATGGAGTCTTCGCTGTGTGACTGGGAGACTCCTTCAAACATGAAAAGCTTGCAAGTATGAACTGCTGGCGGTTGCTGTACTTTTTCAGAAATAGAAGCAAAAAGAAAAAAAGGAAGATGTAAGTTTTAAATAAGCCAGTTATAAGCTGTAGGTCTTTGGATTATGAGTACTGGACATGAGCTGATAGCAGTGACTGGTTTCCCCTCTAGATCATCTTCAGTGTGATTAACTGAACCCCCACCACAGACTCCAGTTTTCGCATCGTGCCTTGGAAGTCTGTTGTCCATCGTGATGTTTTGAAATTACTGGCAAGAGATCCATTCATTTTCATGGATACCAAAATGCAGTTGTGGGTGTGGCCTTTCTAGGTTTTAACCAATAAGGTGACTGCATGTATTCCACTGGAAACTAGTACCAGTAACACAAAAAACCCCTCTGATTTTTTAGTTTTGTATATGTGTATCTTAAAGTGTCTAATGTTTTAAGATATTTTGCTCCATTAGTGGTGGGAATGGTATTGCTCTGGAGAATAAATGTGCCTTAGAGTGAAGGGAGCGATTGCACAAACAAAGGAGACAAAAGTAAAAGTTTTAAGAGTTTAAATCCAAAGACTTCGTCTTAGTTGAGGTGAAAGAAGTGACTGTTACTTGGGCTGTGGAGAAGGAGGTTGAACAGATTGCACAATTACCCAAGCTCGAGCATTGCGCAGTTCTGCACTCTTAAACAGCCACCACCAGGAACCATACTTTAAACACTGCAAATCATTGTGTCAATCATCAAGGTGTTAATGATCATATATAACGTCTGTTCTACTGTAGTTGATTTAGGAAAGAAGCTTTGCTGCAGACTTTAGGTATGCCAGCCTAAGTCTAGCCTGGATGAGTGTTGGATGATGGTTGGAAGATGGAGAAGAGAAGTTAGCATTAAAGCTGACAGAAATCATCTGAGGTTGTCATTTCTTCTTTTACTTTGAAATACTGCACATGATTAGCAATACCAGTTCTTACATTTGTTTTAAAATCAGTTCATAAACTGCCTCTAAACCACTCATGTCAGTGCCACTAGCTACGCTTTACACTAACCAATATGAATTACTAGCTAATATTCCATGATCTGCACCTGACCATAAAGGTATATCAAAGGCTTTTGTTGAAATTGTTGATTTTCACCCTTCAAGAATTTCATATTGATCATATGGGACATTTTAATATGCATCATAATTTCTTATCTAATAAGTGTTCTGCGCTTCGGGTCTGGTCATGTAGCCATTTTTCGTTTTATTAGGTATTATATAGGTTGCTACAGAGCGGAGGAATATTGTCTAGGATAAATAGCTACCTTGGAAATGATACCAAGTCTAAGGTATATTTATTGTTATATTCAAATGTACACTATCCGAATATAGATTACTTTGATGTTTAAATGCAATGGCTTTACACTATACTATATGTTTATAAATAAACTCGTGAAAAGATGATCTGACTTTGGTTCGGTTTATTGAACTCAGTTTTGTTCAAATGTATTTTCAACTGAAAATTCAGCAGCAAGAACAACCATTTTTTCAGTCCACAGCAGAGCTGATAGGGTAAGCTACACAACCTTCACTTTTACTACAAATAGCTTCACTTTTAATAAAGGGCCTATAAATCCTATAGCTGGTTTTAGGATAGGATAGGAGGATAGGATAGAACTTGATTGATCCCTTGGGAGGGTTCCCTCAGGGAAATTAAGGTTCCAGCTGCAGAATAAATACAGTAGAGAAAAAGGTAGAAAGGGTTTTAGTGGTTTTATAGTTCATATTTGTTTAAAAATAAGTATGTTGCCATTTTTGAGCAAATCTGGGACTGCTGGCTGCATGCACTACTTTTCACTATTTTTCACTATTGCTCTGTGGATGCAGAAGAATAAGGAGTTCTTACACTGCATCACTATTTATATCAGGAAATTGTTATATTTTAACATTTTCATTGAGACATAGGATACACCTTAAAACATCCATAATAATAAATAAATAAATGAAATTGATATTTTCAATCCAAGATCAATTCTTAAAAGTAAGCACAGCGGATTGGAAGAATCAGTGTCATTGTCATTTTTGAAGTCAGCTCTGTTTAGCTCGTAACTGGCCCTCAAGTAGCATTTATTCCCTTCTATGTCTTGTCGATGACACATTATTTAAAGGCTTTAACTGGAAGAGTGTATTGTGAGTCATGACGTGTATAATCAATGCCGAGGGGCTTTATACCCATCTAGCCCGTGCCTGGCAGTAGGCATGGTGCCAATACATTTATGTTTTTCCTCTCCACACAGTCCTATTCTATTGGCAGTACTTCTTTACATGAACTAGGCAAGCTCCTGCACACCACCGATGGGTGCAACTCATTGTGGGTGTGTTCTGTTTTCAGATTGCTGTTCATTTTTACTGACACTAGAGGGCAGAAAACACCAGCACTGCAGTGTGGCTGTATGGAACTCTGCAATGTTGATTGTGTACTTGATTGTGTGTATGTATTCATTCTTTAGTGTTCAAACAGAGTGACCCCTTTTACAGGATTAGCTAGAAGCCATTTGAAGCATTTAGTCCATTCTTTGTATATAATAATATTTTGAAATTCATACAGAAAGACTACATTCTTCAGAAGCAAAATCAGAGATATTATTTTCCAGGAAATAGAATGGCATGTGCAGGGTGTGTAAAAGGATGTCTATATCCATGTGATCTTCAGGTGGATCAGTCACGTGTTTTGCAGACTTTTGTTATGCTTTAATGTAATTAAAGACTTTGTCATTCATTAAACTCTGAAGTTGATATTATAATATGATTATACACATTCTTAAATATAACAATTATTTAATCCCTCAATCCAGGTCAGTTCAGTAACCTATATTTTCAAAAAGCATTATAAAATACTATTCAATAATTAAGATACAAGAGAGTGAAGGTGATTGTATATAAAGAAGTGATTATTTGATGATTACAGCTAACAACACGAAAACAAGCAATTTCTCTCTCTCTCTCTCTCTCTCTCTCTCTCTCTCTCTCTCTCTCTCTCTCGCTCTCATGCCTCCATCTGCCACATGGGGGCACCCTTACTCAATGCATCTTCCTCCAACCACACCCATGCATGTTTTCTTGTCTTTGCAGTCATGTATACTGCATTCACTGCAGACCTTTTCTGCTCCCTGGAATGTATTTTGTTGTGCTGTTTGTGCATTTATTCTATGTCAAGAAGAGTCTGTGTTTAAGGTCATCATCCCTTTTATGCCATTCTTCTTTCACATGTTATTTTTACAAAGCAACATCTATTTGTCTCTATTTGGGTGTTATATGTTTTAATTATAAATGTATCCATATGTGGTACCATTTATCTCCACCTCATTATTACAAACTCCCACACCCAATTTCACTATGGACACCTTTTTCTCCAGACCTTTCTTTTGTGGCTCAATTTCTCCTGGACCAGGTTGCCCCTTCATCACAGACTACATCAGTATGTCATATAAATTCATGTCTACAGCTACTCAAATGAACCTACAGCATTGTCTTTTTCCTTTTAAATGCCACACTTAATGATAGAGTGCATGTCCTTTAGACTTTCAGGTGGTGTGTTACTGCACAGAATTCACAAAAGTGGGCATGGCAAGGGTACCTCCAGGACCAGGGATGAGGCACACCATTCTAGAGGGGTAGAGAGACAGGAAGAGATAAAAGGTGTCAGTAAAAGATATTTGTGTGTATTGTAGATGCACATTTTGTTTAAAGAGTCTTAGGAGGAGTAGTTTAGACCCTTCAAACCAAAAAGTCTAAAACAATGTACACATTCTACTGAGGGACATGAGGTTATATGGTACGTATGTCCAAATATTTGTGAAAACCCCTGTGAATGAGGCAATTAGCTACTTTAAACTATGCCCCATCATTGATACAGATACAGGTGTATGTATCCACACACACACACACACACACACACACACACACACACACACACACCTTTTCTTGTCAGGGCCCACATATAAAGTAATGCCAATAGAATGAGACTTTATTCACATACCGCGTGAACACATTGGCACTAATGTCAGGTATGAGGCAGAGGGGCATGGCCCCCTCACCCCTGCATTGAGTTGTGGGACAGTGGAACTGTGTTCTCTTGAATTATGGTGATCCATCCATTATACTTGCGGATCGTTGGGCAGTTGTGTAATCATCAACATCAGTCATCAACCCTGATCTTATAAACTTTTATCACTGAATGCAATCAAATCCTCACAGCAATGCTCAAAAAATTCGAGTACAACGTCTTCCCTGAATAGTCAAGACAATTGATCCAATAACATCATGATCAGTTTCTTTTTAACACTTTGGTCCATGTAGTGTATGTAATAAATCGTGAATTACACTAAAAGAAGCAACAACAAATGGATTTAGTTTATAAATATTTGAAGCCTCTTCTTTTTATGTTGTAATTTGTAGTGTTTCTATTTCCTACCATGTATGAAGTAAAGTTCTTTTAATTAATAGCTAACTGTCGCAGTACTGTAGTTCTTAAATGGGAGAAGGTTCAGAATGTCATTTATTTGAAGGCCTGCATTAGCACCAGCGTTTCAAGAGGTTGCCAAATGAATCAGATGAACAGTAATCAGACAATGAAACAGCAATTTAAGGAGCAAGTTCTAAACAGTTCAGACTGCATCCCCAGAAATGAATCATTTGTTTTCGTTACAGGAGAACGAATTAAGCTGCGAAATTCGGGAATTCAAGTGACTTGAGTTTTATCCTTCAGGATCAGGATTACAAGGTGCCAGAGATAGTTGGTCGAATAGGAATCTAACCAACGAATCAGTTTACTGTAGGACCACTTGACATCAGATGGATGCTGTAGACATACTCTGCATCCCCTGTCCTGCTCTTTAATGTAGGTGTCTGTAATAGTGGCTCCATCTAGTCGATGAACTTCCATTTCCCATCACGTTTCTGAGCTGGAAGGAAACTGATGAAACAAAGTTACCTAAAGAGAAGTTTTGTATCCACATATGATAAATGTAGTGGATGGATAAAATAAACTTATGCTACATCAATTTGATGGCATTCAAGGTTATGCATTTTACTGAAATTTGTTGGTGTCTTTATTAAGTGTAGCAAATTCAATACTTCGAGTTCAGATTGCCTTCTTTTCGGTATCGTTTTTAATAGGAATGTTAAAAACGGAAAAATGGAAAAACTAAAAGATTTAAACCTTTTGGAGGTGGATATGAGGCAGGACACATTTTAGATTGCTTTTGAAATCATTCACATGTAAGCATTGGTTCTCTGCACTCCCAGAACTTCACCAAGCAACTAGAAAGAAACTTGAAAAAACGTTTATCAGTTTTCACTCCTTGGCATCGTCAAGGTGTCAGTGACATATATGGTCTTTTCTGCAAGCTCACTTCTAGGAGGGCATCCAAAACCATAGTGCATAAGAGTGGATTTAGCAGCAGGGTGGAGGCGATTTTGTAGTTGTCAAATAAACATGGATCTCAATATGGTTCTGGGAATCCAGGTTCATGTAAAATAAAATGATTAAAGTTACTTCAGAGTATCTATTGGTCAATTCGTTCAGCATTGTTTATACAGCATAAACAATTGAGAAACAAAATATTTATGCAAAGAAGTTTAAGAGTTTAAACAATGGAGAACTTTCTTTAAGAGCAGAGATCTGCATGAGTGTTATTTACACTCAAATAATGATTCCATTTTAAGTCTACACATTTTCATCATAAATAAGCCATCTTGAGTTTATGGCCTCAACATAAGTGCAATTGCAAAAAATATTTACAGTTTTCCATGGAAATGCTTTTGCACTTTAAATATCATCGACCATGAAGGAAGAATACAGCTATATTGGTTATAATATTCGCTGTATAACACTGGCTATATTTGTTGCGTTGGGTATAAATAATTTCTGAAGTTTCTGAACTCAGATGATCTTGAACCAGGAAGCGGGTGGTCTATAATTCCAAGTTCTGTGCCTGGAACCCTTTTTCAGTTTGAGCTGATTTAAACTGCAACTATTTTTCTTGTTAAATCCATTTTCAAAGTAGATTAATACCAATATTTAAGCAAATTATCTCGTGCAAAATACAGTGATATAAAAATTTTTAAAGTCAGTTTTAGCTTCTGCATAAATCGTTTAACTTATAATGTAACTTAAATATATATATGGATATAATAAAATGCAAAAATGTTAAGTTAAAATGGAGCTGTTCCCCGTCGACTCCGTGACAGTGGGTCTTAGGTCGAAGCCCGTGCTGCTGTCCGTGGTGCTGAAACCGAGCATTGCAAACCAACGCCAAAGTGTTCTGTAAAACCTCCTGTGAGGCATTACGACAAAGACATCCCTCTTTGATTAAAACCTTCTTCAAACCCCACCATGTCGCCATAAAGAGAGACCACGACAGGATGGTTTTTCATCATTATTGATTTTTATCATCAACAACCATGTCAATGGTACACCTGAAAAACTATGTGCACATGTAGAAATATTTCTTTCTTAAATATAAGCATCCATTACCTACATATAAATAATTCTCAAATCCTGGACAAAACATGTTACATTATGCTCACAAAAGAAGTAAACGCAATCGAAAATTGGACGGAAAAGACGACATGCATGAAAGAAGAGAAAAGAAAGAAACCTAAACCAAAACCAAAGCAAAACAAAAGCATAGCGAGAAGCAAGTAAAGCAGAGCGAAAGAAGCTGATATCTTGCATCCATTCCCTTTTCTCAAAATAATTTACCAATTAGTAAGTTAGTAAAACATTAAAAGACTGAACTACAAGAGTGTTATGGTCTATGTTTATCTAGAATGATAATACCCCGTATTAACACTATACAATTTAGACCACAAAAACACTGGCTATGAAGACACACAAAACGTTTTACGTTATTCCTGTCAACAGTGAAATATGTGTGCCATTTAATGCATCCATTCGCCGTGGGTGATAGATATCTAGATGAATGTTTTTCCAGAGCCCCTGGCTCTAAGGCTTAGTAGCTTTATAGTGAAATATATAACAGAGGCAGTAATCTGTGGTACAGACAAATAACTACGATACAGGAGCGGCTTAAAGTCAGTGTAAACAAACAGCTATGGTGCCGTGTAGTTATGGCATAATATAGGTCATGGTGGAACATGCTGCAGAGGCGCAGGCAGTCTATCAATTACCCATGTATGAGTAATGGCATCGAGCAACCTACAGCTAACATACTTAACTAGAACCAAAGAGGTAAAGGTGTCAGTAAAAGATATTTGTGTATTGCTGAGTACTGCATTTTGTTTAAGAGTCTTAGGAGAGTAGTTTAGACCAGCCCAAACCAAGAGTCTAAAACAATGTACATTCTGCTGAGGACATGAGATTATATGGTACATGTCTTAAATATTTGTAGAAACCCCTGTGAATGAAGACAGTGCTTCACTTTAAACTATGCCACATCGTTGATACAGATACAGGTGTATGTATCACACACACACACACACACACACACACACACACACACTTTTTCTTGTCAGGGCCACTGTACAAAAGTAATGCCATTAAGGCGGACTTTATTCACATACGTGAACATTGGCACTAATGTCAGGTATGAGCCAGAGGGCATAAAGCCCCCCTCACTTACTGCATTGAGTTGTGGGAGCAGTGGAACTGTGTTCTCTTGAATTATGGTGATCCATCCATTACTCTTTGGATCGTTGGGCAGTTGTGTAATCATCAACATCAGTCATCCAACCTGATCTTACTAATACTTTTATCACTAGATACAATCAAATCCTCACAGCAATGCTCAAAATTCGAGTACAACATCTTCCCTGAATAGTCAAGACAATTGATCCAATAACATCATGATCAGTTTCTTTTTAACACTTTGGTCCATGTAGTGTATGTAATAAATCAGCAATTACACTAAAAAAAACAACAACAAATGGTTAGTTTATAAATATTTGAAGCCTCTTTTATGTTGTAATTTGTAGTGTTTTTCTATTTCCTACAATATTATGATAAAGTTCTTTTAATTAATAGTAACTGTTAAGCAGTACTGCTTAGTTCTTAAATGGGAGAAGGTTCAGAATGTCATTTTATTTTGAAGTGCGTGCTTTTCAGCGTTTCAAGAAGTTTCTAAATGGTGTAGATGAACAGTAATCTGGGCAATGGAAACAACAATTTAAGAATAGAAGTTCTAAACAGTTCAGACTGCATCCCCAGGAAGTAGATCATTTGTTTTAGTTACAGGAGAGCAGATTAAGCTGAGAAATTCGGGAATTCAAGTGACTTGAGTTTTATCCTTCAGGATCAGGATTCTAAGGGTTACTTAGAGATAGTTGATCGAATAGGAATCTAATAACGAATCAGTTCTGTAAGGACCACTTTGACATCAGATGGATGCTGCTTAGACATGCTCTGCATCCCCTGTCCTGCTCTTTAATGTGGGTGTCTGTAATGGTGGCTCATCTGATCGATAGACTTCCATTTCCATCTCACGTTTCCTGAGCTGGAGGAAAGCGATGGGCTCAAGTTACCTAAAGAGTTTTGTGTCCCATATGAAGTAAATGTGTCGGATGGATAAAATAAAACATGCTACATCAATTTGATGGCATTCAGGTTATGCATTTTGCTGAAATTTGTTGGTGCAATATTTTATTCCACGCGATGTAACAGAATTCAATACTTCCAGGTTCAGATTGCCTTCTAACCTTCCGGTGCTCGTTTTTAATGAAGATATTAAGCGGAAAAATGGAAAAACTAAAGATTTGTTAAACCTTTTGGAGGTGGATGAGGCAGGACACATTTTAGATTGCTTTGAAATCATTCACATATATAGCATTGGTTCTCTGCACTCCAGGACTAAGCAACTAGAAAGAAACTTGAAAAACGTTATCGAGTTTTCACTCCTTGCTTTATAAATCAAAGGTGTCAGAACATATATGTCCTGTGCTACTGCAACTCCACTTCTAGGAGGAGCATCCAAAACCATAATTATAAAGTGGATTTAGCAAATTAGGCGTTTTGTCATTGTCCAAATAAACATGGATCTCCAATGGTTCTGGGAATCCAGGTTAAAAATGTAAAAATAAGTAATTAAAAGTTACTTTCAGAGCATATCTGTTAGTCAATTCGTTCAGCATTTATTTATATAGCATAAACAATTGAAACAATGTTGTTGCCTAGAGGTTTAAAGTTTAAACAATGGAGAACTTTCTTTAAAGGCAGAGATCTGCATGGAGTATTGTTTACTCAAATAATGATTCCATTTTTTTCAGTCTACACATTTCATCATAAATAAACCACATCTTGAGTTTATGACCTCAACATAAAGTGCAATTGCAAAAAATATTTACAGTTTCCAGTAAATACTTTTGCACTTTTAAATATCATACGACCATAGAAGGAAGAATACAGCTATATTGGTTGCCAATATTAGCTGTATATACTGGCTATATTTGTTGCATTGGGTATAAATAATTTTCTGATTTCTGAACTCAGATAGTCTTGAACAAGTAGTGTCTATAATTCCAAGTTCCTATGCCTGGAGACCCTTTTTCCAGTTTGGGCGTTTAAGCACTATTTATTTTTCTTGTTGAAATCCATTTTCAAAGTAGATTAATACCAATATTTAAGCAGAATTATCACAAGTGCAAAAATACAATGATGTCCAAAATTTTGAGTCAGTTTGGCTTTACTGCGCAAAATCGTTTAACTTGCAATGTAACTTAAATATATATATGGATATAATAAAAATGCAAAAAAATGTTAAGTTAAAATGGAGCTGTTCCGTCGACTCGTGACCTTGTGGGTCTTAGGTCAAACCCCGTGCTGTGCTGTCATGGTGCTGGGCTCCCAAGCATTGCAGAATAACGCCAAAGTGTTCATAAAACCTCCTGTGAGCAGTAAAACCAAAGACATCCCTCTTTACGATTAAACAACTGCTAAACCCTGTATTCGCCACTCTAAAGAGAGACCACGACAGGATAGTTTCATCATTGTCGATTTTATCATCGCTGTATGTCAATGGTACACCTGAAAAACTATGTGCATGTAAAGTATTTCTTTCTTAAATATAAGCATCCATTACTACACACAATAATTCTCAAATCCTGGACAAAACATGTTACATTATGCTCACAAAAAGTAAACGCAATGTCGAAGAAATTGGACGGAAAGAAGACGACATGCATAGAAAGAAGAAAGAAGAGGAAACTAAACCAAAACCAAAGCAAAACAAAGCAATAAACAGAAGCAAATAAGAGCAAAACAGAAAGAAACACAATGTCGCATCCATTTCCTTTCTCAAAAATAATTTACCAGTGGTAAGTTCGTAAAACATTAAAAAGACTGAACTACAAGGGGCGTTATGGTCTATGTTTATCTAGGACGATAGTACGTATTAACACTATACAATTTGAGCCACAAAAACACAGCTGTGAAGACACACAAAGAGCGTTTACGTTATTCCTGTCAACAGTGAAATATAACGCGTGCCATTTTAATGCATCATTTCGCCGTAGATTGATAGATATCTAGATGAATGTTTTCAGGGCCCCTGGCTCTAAGGCTTTATTAGCTTTATAAGTAGAAATATATATAACAGAGGCGGTAATCTGTGGTACAGACAAATGACACTTACGATACGGAACGGCAAGTCAGTGTAAACAAACAATATGGTGCCCGTGTGGTTGTAGCATAATATAGGTCCATGGTGGAACACTCTTTGCTGCAGAGACACGCAGGCAGTCACTATCAGTTACTTACAATGAAGTAATGGCATCGACAACCACAGCTATACTTAACTAGAACCAAAGAGGTAAAAAACATAAAGATGATATAGCTTGGGTTAAGTATACGGTATCATCCAGCTTGTTGTGTAAACGAATGGCATCGAAAGTCAAGTGGCGACCAGTCCAGGTCTCCTCATTTATCTTCATCAGAGAAACGCAGTGTCTGTCCCTCCTTCTTTTGGCATTCATCCTTTTGACGAGTCAAATCATGAGTCACTTTTTAATTTTTTTGTTTTGTTTTTCTCCCCTCTCTCTTTCTCTTCATCATCATCATCATCATCATCATCATCATCATCATTATTATCATCATCATCATCATCATCATCATCCTCATCACCATCATCATCATCATCGTTTTGTTTTCTGGTAGGATCACCCCATTTCAGAACATGCTGGTCTTTACTAAAGTGGCTTTGGCTCCGTTCTGTCTTTGCAAAGAGGAGAGTACACTAGCGAACGGTCCCCCCAGAGAGTCCGGGATGGAGGTGATGGTGCCCGGGGCCGAGGCCCAGCCTTGACTGGGCGCGCTGGCCCCCATGCCGCCCACTGAGGTCTTGTTCTGCTCCACGGGGCCGTTTCCAGTGGCGTTGACCTGACCCCCGGTAGGGCTCGGCCCGCCGCAGTTGGACGTGGGGTTCGGGTTGGGCCCGGGACCTCCAGTGCTGTCCGGGTCGGTGGCTTTAGCCTCTTTGCTGTCCTCCTCCCGGGAGTCCGACTTCTTGCCCGAGCCGTTCTTAGCCGCGGCTGCGGCGGCTGCGGCTGCGCGCTCCTGCTTGCGGAATTTTGCGCGTCTGTTCTGGAACCACACCTGGAGGAAACAAAAAGGTTTAGTCTCTAACACACACTCTCAAATGATTTCATTTATTCTGAAAATTCTTCCAAATTCCAAAATATCTTGTTCCCTTTTAGAAAGTAAAAAAAAAGCCCCAAAAGATCAAAAACAAAACAATCCAACAAAAAAACAAAAACAAAACGACAACAGAAATATTCCATTGCATGGAATGTGCACCTGCACTCTGGCCTCCGTGAGGTCGATTTTAAGCGCCAGCTCCTCGCGTGTGTAAATATCTGGATAGTGGGTCTCAGCAAAAACCCTCTCGAGCTCCTTGAGCTGCGCGCTGGTGAAGGTGGTCCTGATGCGCCTCTGCTTTCTCTTTTCGTTCAGGCCTCCGTGGTCGGTGAACAGCTTGTAGGGAACTGTAGAGACGAAATAGAAAAGTGTGAAAAGAGCAAGAAATGCTTCTGAAACTTTGCCTTGTGTCAGCAGGGCCAGTGCTGGTCACGGGAAAAAAGTTTGGATGGAAGAAGAAAACACACCAAAATGAGCTTTAGTGAGGGATGCCTGCGTCTGAGCCAAGATGTGCGATAAGATCAAATCATCAAATCACGATAAAAGATAATGTTATGAAAATCCTGACTCGGTTCTAATCTGGTTATCCCTGAAAGTGAGTTAATTGAATGTTATTGGAGAGGCTGGATTGGAAACTTGTCATAAATGCTCGCGCGCTACTGTAACTTCAATCCCGGTGTCAATAATGAGCTTAAGCCCCTTCGTTATTTCATTATTTTCCAAAGGTTTATGTCTCATCGCTGAGTAAATAAATTATGCCTATCATTTTGGCAGCTTAAGATAATTCTGTTGGCGGTTAGGGTGTGACTGGGATAGTGTAACCCTGTAACCGAATTACCGCTTGCCTGCAATCGCTTCTAACGTGATAAATTCTTTCATTTGTGTAAGCAAATTTCGTTTGGTAAATACTAAACACATTTCCATTTTCAAATGCAATCAGGGCGCGCTATATACCGAGCCGCTGCGCGTCTCGCCTCTCTCAGCTGCCTCCCCAAAAGGTGCGTGTTTGCGCGTTTGCGCGCGCCTGTGTGTGTCCGTGCGGGCTTACCTGCGGCGTACGGGCTGCTCTGGTGGTCCCGCAGGGTGCCAAGGCTGCAGGAGCCCGGGGTAAGCGACGGGCAGCCGGAGGTGGCACCGAACGTGGTCCTGATGGGGTTGTACTGGAAGCCGCTGGCCTGGCTGCACGAGCTGAAGTCCGCGTAGGCTGAGGCCAGGCTCGACGTGTCCATTCCGGCCATACACGACTCGTAGGCAGAGGAATTGAGGTAAGAATACTCCATTTTATACATTGAAAAGGCTCAGTGTGGAAGGAAAGCCGGTGCTCCCAAAGCCAAAAGGCAACACACACATATACACGCGCGCGCGCGCACGCCACCAGCGTCAGATTCAAATTGGATTAAAGTGGCCAGGAGCGCATGGAAAAGCAGAAGAACCAAGAATGGAAAACGAGGAGAAATGCAACCCAAAAAAGGAGGAAAGAGAGAGAAAATGAGAGATGGTGGCAGGTGGTGGTCTGGGTTTTCACTGGTTTTGGAGGAGGCTCTCGCCGCTGGTCGATGTGCACTGCTCGGCGCCTGCTCCAAAACTGCCCTCCTTTATAGGAGCTGAGCCTTGTTTTATGAAAAGCCTCCCAAGGAGCCGCCTAGCCCCAGGTCTCTAGAGCATATAGTCCTCATAATAAACTTGGCTCTTTCCGCTTGGACAATAGCGCGGCGTTTGGGTCTTATTGCTGGCGCTTTTTTACATGACAATAACTCATCAGTCTATTGGGCTGGCACTGGGGGATCGGGGCTGTCCAACCCTCCCTATCATTGATCCCCTGCATCTCTAATTAGAATTTAATACCCCGCCATTACGCGCCAGCCCCCCAACCCTCCACCCCCCTCACCACCCCTCCACCACCTCCTCCACCTCCTCCACCACCACCACCACCGCCGCCGCCGTGCACAGCCCCTCTCCCCGCTCTCAGACCGCCATCTTGCCCTTTAATTCAATCACACCACTTGGAAATAATGAAAGTTGGGTGACGATTCTCCCTGATCCAATTTTCCCCCAGCTTTTAAGCCTTTTAACCGACCGTACACCTTGGGCTGAATTTTCGATAGCGCCGGCCTCGGCTCTCTTTTCCTCGCTCCCCTGCTCTCCTTTCCATTCCGACGCTTTTGTTTGTCTTCCTTTGGGCTGGATTGAGCAGATTGTTGCTGTGTGTGTGTGTGTGTGTGTGTGTGTGTGTGTGTGTGTGTGTGTGTGTGGAGGAGAAGTTTGATGCTGAGTTTAGTAGGGGCTGTGTGCGGTGGGGCTGTCGAGGACTTAACGCACAGACTGGAATTTGTCAGGGTGTCCTGAGGATGGGCATCGGCAGGGAGACAAAAGCTGCAGTACACTGAAAACAACAACAACAACAACAACAACAACAAGAGACAAACAAATCAATATTTGTTATTTTCTTTACATACAAAGTATCATTAGTACCACGATCACTGCTAAAGAATATTAGGCAATGAGTGGGAAAAAAGAGTACTAGGAAATAAGTAGTACCACTGATATAAAATATGGAATAAGCACTATAATTAAGTGTTTCTTTTTCCAATAGTAATAAAGGTACTCCTAAACGTACTAATAAAAGTAATACTACTACTAATAATTAAGGCACTTCTAGTAGTAATAATGAAGGTAATGTAACAAGTACTAATAGTAATAAGATAGAAAAGTAATAATACTGTGCTTCTAATAATATTAGAAATGTAATACTGTTGTAATAATAAAGGTACCACTGATACTAACAATAAGGTTACTAATATATATTTATAATGAGCTAATACTAATAAATAAAGACATCACTAATAGTTATAATAAAGCTAATACTAATCGCAATAATAAAGATTCTATTTATGGCAATAATATAGGCAGAAATAGAACAATGATAACACGTTAATTTTACTACTATGCTATTATTAATACTAACAATACACTAATCGTTTTAAACGTCTATTTAAACGTACTATTAATGTTAGATTAATGCGAAACAATAAAAGTCAATGATCAATAAGGAAGTCTGGTTTTACTAATGAGTAAAATTTGTAATGATCTGCATAACCATATTTTAATACCTTGCCTTTCATAATTTTCTTTTATTATTAAATAATTTCTGCCTTCAGAAGTCAGTGGTGAAGCAGTAGTGCACGTGCGAGCTGTATTTTTGGGGGGAGAAGTCTGAAATATGGAATCCCACCTAAACCCATTCAGCTCTGTTCACTTCTGCGCGCGCGCCGCAGTTTTCATGCAGCCAGTAATTTGAGCATCATTTTCTAATTGGTTTTATTGCAGTTGTTATTTTCGTTAAAGGGCAAATAGCATTTTGGTAATGAGAGTAACAAACTCGTAAAATAATCATCAAACCTCTTATCTTCAGATTATCGCCCAAGTGCTTAATTTTATTTGGGTAACAAGCTGCTGGTTTTGGGCGCTGTTTTAATCCACTTACTGATTGGCGAGCACCATTTTTAGCACTAGGGCACTTCAAACGAATTTGTAGAAATGTTTAATGCTTTAAACGAAACGCGTGTAAATATTTAAAATAATAACAGCAATAGTTTCGTTTTTTAACTGTGACGTGGGCTATATTTAGAATAAAACATCTCCATAATTAATGTACTAAAATATGTTTAAAATGAAAGCAGTTTATTATTATTATTATTATTATTATTATTATTATTATTATTATTATTATTATTATTATAGCAGATTGTTATTTTTGTATGAATCTGATGCATTTTTGTAGGTACACTGAAAGAATTTCTCAGGATTACATTGTGTCAGGTGTTTAAAAACGGGTTTGGTTTTAAGACACTTGTTGAAATAGCCTGATAAACGTCTCTTATTTTTTTCTTTTTGTCGTGATTTAAATCTGTCAATTGTCCTTTACTATGTGTCCAAATTCAATGATAAATGGATAAATAGTAATGCTCAATATTCTTTTTCTCATGGCATGGACATTTGTAAGTATTTTGCATTTGTTTGGCCTCTGCTGTTAAATGGCTCCATTAAAAATGTGAAAAATGGATTTTGCATATTTATTTTCGTTAAAAATAATTAAATCAAAATAATAAATGTGTCTAAGGAGTTGAGTGTTTACTTTGTTCTTTTTTTTTTCTGGCCACAACCTCCACATTTTTCACCCTCGACAAAGCTGGTCACAACAGATTGTGGGGTAACCTTTCCTTTTGTGTCGTTTCACTTTGAAGACAATAAAACGGCAGACGAATGTATCGTTTTACGCGCAGCCAAACGAACAAAGGAGAGCGAAGATGATGAAAATGCATGAGTTCGACTCAAATGAAGACCTCGAGCGTCTCAAAGGTTGATTTTTCACCTTCACTCCCGTGTTTGCCTTTTCTCCTCTTCTTTCTCTCTGTATTACTTTCTTTCGTCCCTCATTGAAAGGAAAGATAAACGACGATTAAAGTCCATTCTTCTCTTGATGCAACCCAGTCCCCTTTTATGTAAATGCTTCTTCTCCTTTTTTTTTTTTTTTGCTTTCTACACGCGAGCTAAGACTCGAAGTTGTACCAAATGGTTAATTTGATTAGAGAAACCAAGGAGTCGGTGGCCCACCGTCCTCCCTCCACGCGTCCGCCACGGCCAAAAAAGGGGAGCTTTCTGGAGGAATTAATCTAATAACGCACAAAAGGGCCGAGAAGTCTTTTCTGATATTTTGCCGAGGCAAATAGAATTATAGCTTTTACCATCCGTTTCTCCCATTCAAACGCCTCTTTATTGTCGTGCTCTATAGTCCACCAGCCAGCGAAACGCCCATCTATTATATTTTCAACATCTCCTTTATACCAGCCACGATCTGTTGGGCGCAATCAAGATTGTCACCGTTCAAACGTTTTCAGATTTGCTGTTGAATGTGACACCTGTCCCCTGTCGTGCTCGTTTGGGCCATTACGCACTGATTTACGCATGTGATGATTGTATGATGCTCACACAAACAGTCTCCAGTCCATATTGTGCGCGCATGCCACAATCAGCCGTGCGTAAATCAGCTCGTAAAGCCCCAAACCACTAATAGGTCAACATCTGCTGGTGCTCTACATTAACCTTCATTTTCATCCTTGCCCATAAATCGTCCAAGCGCGTGATTAACAGCGTCGCCAGGGTTCAATTGGGCCTAATTTCCAAGTTCATTTGTGATTTAGGGACT